>NQII01004015.1:0-55376 GCA_002778355.1 Clitarchus hookeri
ATTCTAAGCTATAATGTCTAGGTGGCTGCCATTTTGAAAAAAAGGGTCTGACATACTTAAAACATGCCACTTTACTTTATTGCCACTGTACCATTTGTTTCCCAAATTTTATAAGAATCGGTCAATTATTTCCCGAGATATGATAAAGCATGTATTTATTCATGTGTCATTCGCTATCTTTAAAAACAGATGACAAAAGATGCTCCGTCTAGACACAGTTGATAGTTGTAATATATTCTGCCAGTATACAAAGTTAAGTTGGAATTGATTATATGGTTTCGACGAAATAACATTCTAAGCTAAAATAACTATATGACCGCCATTTTTAAAATGTGTGCCTGACATGCTGTAAACATATTATTTAACATCATATGCCGCAGTACTACTTGTTTGCAAAATTCGGTAAGAATCGATTAATTATTCGCCAAGATATAACATAAAAACTTTATTTATTCATGTGATGCTATCTTACGAAATGGCTGACAAAAGTGATTATGTGTTAGCATGTATAATGCTTTTATAAATACTTTCAGCAAACAAAATTTGGAGAGTAAGGTCAAGACCCGCGACCTCATTCTTTCCCGATATTTAGTTGATGTTGCCGAGTTATACCATGCAGCGCAATCGTGACGCAAGGCATCACATAACGGGTCTTCAAAAACCCGTATGAGTTCTGTGGCGGTTTTCAACGATCTGTATGTTCGACTGGTACATTGTGATACATTTTTGAATAGGTCTTGAGGAGCTTCATTTAACTATTGACTGACAAATAAAGACATGGTGCCATTTAAAAAAAACATATGTTAGTACTCGTATCTCACTAATAAATAATACTATGTGGGTGACACCCAACAGTTTTATTTCCCCTTCCAGTTATACCGCCTTAGTGTGAAATATTATTTTCATTTGGAGTCCCGGTACGGAGTTATTGTGGGTGGGTCAATATAAGTGGGACATTTTGTATATATATATATATATATATATATATATATATATATATATATGCACGAAATAGCTACAGCTTAAAGTAGAAACATTAATTAGTATTTACTGTCCAAATATTATTTGTATTCGCTGTATATATATATGTGTGTGTGTGTGTGTGTGTGTGTGTGTACAGCGAGTACAAATAATATTTAGACAGTAAATACTAATTCATGTTTCCACTTTAAGCTGTAGCTATTTCGTGCATAAAACGAGAATAACTTATACTATGTGTTTATTAATCAAAACTGTTACCATAACTACAGCCATAACATCTCAATGTATTATACTACGTCTATTAAGTAAAATATATATAAGAAGCCTACACATTTTACACGTCAAAAAAAAATATCTGGACAATGGTTATATATCTCTTCCATGCGACGTGAACCGCTTACCATGGGGCAGTGAAGGCTGTAATACATCAGTCTTGCCTTCATAGTAAACAAGAGCGGCTCGCTAGCTAAATGGGGCGAAGAGGTAAGAGTACTTCGCTCGAGCAAAGGCAACTTGTTATCTTCAATCACGAGAAAGATAAAAGCTGCAGAGAAATAGCTGAAACACTTCAAATGAAGGAATGTTCCGTGGGAAATATAATCAAGAGATACACAAACATGAGAGTCGAATTGATTTAATTCCGCAATCTGGCCGTCCAAGAGCATTTACAGCTCGAGAAGAGACACGGATTGTCAGGAGTGTGAAGAAGGATCCCAGGTTAAGTGCACTCCGAAATTATGTGCCAAGATGTACGAAAGTATAGGCTATAAAGTGAATCCTCAGACAATAAGGAATGTTACGAAGAGGGCAGGATTGAATGGTCGGATGGCTAGAGAAAAGGGCATTTGTCAACGAACGAAATAGGAGGAAGGGAATTAAGTTCACAAAAGAATTTATCTGTAAAGATGAAGAGTGGTGGGACAACGTAATATTTGCTGATGAGAGCAATTTTAACATATTTGGTTCATATGGGAGGACAATGGTTTTGGCACAAACCAAATACAGAGATGGAAGCAAACAATTCTTACCGACAGTATAAAATGGTGGTGGAAGTATCATGGTCTGGGGGTTCATGGTGGCCACTGGGGTAGGGTATTTAGTGTTTGTTGAAGAGAACACGAACAAAACAATATACTTGGACCTTCTGAAGAAACATCTCCATTCAAGTGCCGAGAAATTAGCACTTATGGACAAATTTATGTTCTACTAGGCGTGCTCATGGCTTCTCTCACCGTGGACTACAGAATTATTGTTTAGGTTTTTTTGTTAAACAGTTATAATGACTTTTTTCTTTGATAAATATTAAGTTTTCAATGGGGAAACAACAGCTTGAATTTTAAGTATTTATTTATTGAGAAATTAAATAGTAAAAACGTTTATTAGTATTTATCTGTTACAGACGGATATATGCTACCGCGGAGTTTTTTTCAGTTCTTTTTATTCTACACAATTCTTTACTACGTGATATTGTTCCATCTTTAACGGTTTAGACAGCGTATTGCAAGAGAGCGCGCTGGGGGCAAATTTTTTTCCGACTTGATTCACTACTTTTAATCGTACAGAATACTGTACTTCTGTCTGTGCAATGTTTAGTATGAAATCCTGTACAAATTAAGTATTTCATTTATTGTTTTTTAATTTTTGTTTTGCACAAAAACGTATGCATAAATATTGTAGCGGTGTGGCCGTGGTTTTGGCAAGGGTGTGTGAGTACATATAGTTTGGGGTGTTTTTTAAGAACAACGCCGTCAATCTCCAACAAGTTATTCCGTACGAAAGTATAACATGTTAACTAATGTACAACGTTTCTCTTAAGTTATTGCTGAGGGAGCTGTGCGCTCTCAACAATCGAGTTTTTAAATGCTTTTAGTTAAGAATATCATAAAGTATTTGCGAGCTTGCGATTGAGGAACAAATCGGTGAATACTGATATATATATATATATATATAAAGGAGATCTTACAACTCTGAAAACTCAGTTGATAATATCATCAGTATAACATCCCTCCATTAGTAAATGGGGTTTACCACCTTATATCTGTATGAAGCAAGACAAACAATGCATCAACGCATCTAAATTAACAAACAAGAAGTTACTGATATAACTAATGAGCCTCTTTTCCTCAACGTGGATGCAATTCATTTTTAAATAATTTCTTGAAAGCTGAGTTGGTAGGTAGCAGTTGTCATCTCGTTGAAAGCGATATCATTAGAAATGAAACTAGAAACATGTGCAAGAGCAGTGAGAAAATTACAAATACACACGTGCCGTACCCGGGACTCGAGTCCAGAAAACCTCGTACCATAAGTGAGTGTGCAATCGACTGCATTGCGGATGTCGGATCCGAGCATCAACTTCGAATTTAATCAGTCTAATTTTTCGAATGATAGGATTTACTAACCTAAAATATTAGCGAGGCCGTCATTTTGAAAATAAGTGACTGGGCCACTTAATACATGTAAGTTTGCATGGCTCTTCCATAACGCTACTTGTATGAAGGATTTGGTGAAAATCGGTTGTTTGGTCCCTTAGTTATGGCATATAAAGAATCAATATTTTTCAAGTGATGATCTTCATAAATGGATGAGAAAAAATGTATGTATCAGCACGTTCGATGATTGTATACTGCCAGTATAAAAGTTAAGTTAAATTCGATTACATAGTTTCGTAGATATAGCACACTAAGCTAAAAAGATTTTATAGCCACCATTCTGAAAATAAGTGTTTGTCACACTTAAAAAAAAAATATATATATATATAACCTACCACAGTACAACTTTTTCAAAAATATGTTATGAATCGGTTGATTGTATCAAAGATATGACATCAAAACTTAATTTTTATTGTTGGTATTACTTACAAAATGGCAGAGAAATGAAGCTCTGTATAGAAAAATGTGAAGGTTGTAATTAATAATGACAGCACACAAAGTTAAGTTGGAATTTGTTTCACTAATAAAATATACTGAGCTAAAATATTTATAAAGACGTCATTTTGAAAATATATGCCTGATCTACATAAACATGTCATTTTACACCACTTGCTACAGTGCAAATTATTTTGCCAAATTTGATATCAATATGTCGATTATTCCCTAAGATAAAAAATAAAAAAGGTATTTATTTATATTGTGCTATCTTACAAAATGGTGGACAAAATATACTTTGCCTAGATACAGTTGATAATTGTAATATCTACTGCCAGCATAGAGAGTAAAGTTGGAATTGATTATGGTTATGGTGATATAGTATTCTAAGCTATAATGTCTAGGTGGCTGCCATTTTGAAAAAAAGGGTCTGACATACTTAAAACATGCCACTTTACGTTATTGCCACTGTACCATTTGTTTCCCAAATTTTATAGGAATCGGTCAATTATTTCCCGAGATATTATAAAACATGGATTTATTCATGTGTCACTATCTTTAAAAACATCTGACAAAAGATGCTCTGTCTAGACACAGTTGATAGTTGTAATATATTCTGCCATTATACAAAGTTAAGTTGGAATTGATTATATGTTTTCAACGAAATAACATTCTAAGCTAAAATAACTATATGACCGCCATTTTAAAAATGTGTGCCTGACATGCATTAAACATATTATTTAACATAATATACCGCAGTACTACTTGTTTGCAAAATTCGGTAAGAATCGGTTAATTATTTGCCAAGATATAACATAAAAACTTTATTTATTCATGTGGTGCTATCTTATGAAATGGCTGACAAAAGTGATTATGTGTTAGCATGTATAATGCTTTTATAAATACTTTCAGCAAACAAAATTTGGTCTTAATTAGTGAAATAGTATAGTTAATATACTAATTAAAATTAAATTATTTTTATGGCAGCCAATTTGAAAATAAGTACCTAATCAAGATTAGTTACTATCGTTTACCTGGCCTGGCATGGTGTTACTTGCATGCGAAATTGAGTGAGAATTGCTTTGATAGTTTTCGAAATATAATGTAAAATATTTATTTTTTCATGTGGTACTATCTTCCAAAATGGCTGAATAACAAAAATATTTATTTTAAAACGTAATGCTTACACGATGCTCTGCTTGCATACAGCATTTATTTAAATATGGGGATTATTTCCCGAGACATGACACATCACCCAAAATATTAAAATTGCCGTCATTTTGAAAGTAAGTGCTCAAGGTGGTTGAAAACTCTAAAAGACAGGTGTTCTTACTAAGTCCTATATATGTACCTAGTTTGGTGAAATTCGGTTGACGCGTTCAAAAATTTAAACAGGGGGACACACACGCGCGCGCCAACTCACACACACCTACACACACACACACTCACAGATACACAGGACAGTGATATCAAAATCCCTTCTTTCCTTCGGAAAGTAGGCTAAAAAGGCCGTCTTCTAGAAACACTCAGGTGAACCGCTGTGGAGAATTCCTTGCGGACATTTAAGGATTGACAGAAAAGCAATACACAATGCCTTTCTTGAAGCCCTTGGTAGGACTTTTTAGCAGTTCCTGTAAACAACGTGGTTAGTGTACTTATTTTTCCGGATGTAGGTGTCTGTAATGATTCGTCGTCTACTACAGTATTTTTTTGTCCTGTGTCTATAGTCTCTTCTCACCTTTTGAATAAAACCTTTGAAAAATTACCCCATGTCTGACGTGTTCAGTTATTTCCTAAACATGTAATTTATGACAAGCGTTTTATACCTCTGTTAACATAAAAGTATCTTATTTTCCATTAAAATTGTTGTTTAACTATATTTTCTTTATCACTTATAATATCTCATTTGTAATAAATATGAAGACAAAAAACACAGTGAGAAAACACGTGTGTTGGTAGCATCTAGTAAGAAATAGTTCTCATGATAAATATCATTACAACTGAGTGCGCACGAATTCGGTGCGTTGTCCTTTGGTGTAATTTTCTAGACTTAGTTAAGCTTAGTTTGCACGAGGCGGAGGAACATCCTGGAAGTAGAACTTAAGTAGGGCTTCAGAAAAGTGTGAAGTAACCGTGAATGGACGTTAGTCTGCAGTCACACTACAACACCACTTTATGTATTAGTGCGCTCCCTTGGTGCCAAACAATGCATCAATGAGCCATTTTCATCAATGCAACTCGCCCAGACTCACGCCTAGAAAACGACTTTCTGCAAGTTTGAAGAACGGGAGAATGGAATAAATTATAACATGTTTCACTTTTTTAAATGTTTGTCCGTACTCAGTAAATAATTTATTGCAATCGCGACAACATAAATACGTAAAAAATTTATTTGCGGTTGTGCCCATGTAAACAGAAATATGTTTCAGGTCGACAGATATTAATGCACTTTTCTACACTAATGCATAATGTTATAACTAACTCCACTTGAGGGTCGTTTGTAACACTGATGAAGTTTGGCTGTGCCACGTTATAAATTACAATAATAGGCTTGTAATTTTTTAATGATACTCCACAAGAATCAATTTTACCATGCCCTTTTTATATAAAGTTTAGGATTTCACGGTTAAATTAGCTAATGAAACTCAAAAAGGCGTATTTATTTTGACATCAAGCGGGCTTAGTTTCCCTTTAAATCATTATTACTATCGAGCTTAAAAACAAAAGTCACTGAATCTTAAAACACATGTGCATGACTTATGCAACAATAAAAATTACACGATCCTTCGTGTTTGTTAACGTGAAAAAAAAACCGAAATAACACACGATCGCTAGAATAAATCGTTCCGTAAATGCATCGGGAATGAACGAGTCAAGACTTTTGTCATCCGCGGGCTTTGCGAAATAAACACTCGGACGCACTGGTGAGGCATAAAGATGAGATCCTTCGCTTCATTACGATATCAACGAGGTTACTGTCAGATTTACAACGAAAATCAGTCGTGAATTACTCCCCGAAACATGGCGTGAATTTTAAGACCTCGGATTATGGAAAGAAATCATATGCTCCAAGCGATTTGAATGCGCGAAGCTAGGCGTCTGAGTAACCTACAATGTCTCGAATATCACAGAGAGGTTTGAAAAATACATTATTTCCCCGTGTTTGCGTAAATCGCACAATTTGAAAAAAAAAAAAAAAAAAAAACCCCACATGCTCAATTATTAAGACAGTTCTGAAAGAATTTTTGTTTGCCACGGTATAGCTAAGGTCGAAGTTAACCACTTTATTGCATTTGGCATTATTCAAATCCTCAATCGGTGAAAGAATGGAATCCTACATAAAACGTTTAACAATATTTGTATGAAATATATAAATAAGAGGGGTGATTTTCTGAGCAATCATTTCTTAAGGTGTGTAACTACAATTTGTAATGTAGCTGAATAAATTAGTGGAAAGGGACATGTGCGAACAATTAATGACAACTATAGAAATCAAATTAGAGTGTTATTCAAGAGTGCGTGTTGCTAGAATATCTTAAATTTATTTCAGCTGGCAAGAAAAACACAAATACGCTCACCGCCCGTGCAATGGTATTTTATATCAGAACACCAATTCAGTGTCGTTTGCCTAATCTCAGGCCACACGTCAAATAAACTGTTTCCTTGTAGGCAGCTCAACTGAACTCTGTTTTCTGGGAACTCCTTAGCCAGACAGCGTAATAAATACTTCCTACGGAACTTCGGTTAGTCGTTCGTTTCTACACACGCACGAGCCGGGATGACGGATTCCTCTATCAGGAACGTTCACGTAGTCAGAAATACGGAACCGTATTTTGCCGCTGTAAACCTGAGAGCTGGGCTGGCCGACTGTGTCTTTTGAAATCCGGTCCACGTGGCCAAGAAATAAATATGCTCAAAATTGTTTATGTTTTTCGTTGTCCCTGCTATATGTTGGAATGCATGTGGTCAGACGACTATTGCCTGATTACCATGAGCGCCAGAACGAGCTTGATTAATACCAAATAATGAGAAGTCATTACTTGTTACAATCACTTTTCATACGTTTTATTTCCACCCATGCCAAACCTCTACGTAACATGTTATAACAGCATGTGCAGAAACTTATGTTTAAGTTCACAGAGACACGATCAGAAGTATTTTTATTTAATTCGGGAGCGGTCATTTGTAAATACCATATTCATCTTTTTTTATGGCGTAGCATCTAAAGCGGGATCAGTATAGGGGAATAATTTGCTCGGTCAATAGCGCCTATCCCGACATTCGCCAGAATGATTTCGAAAAACAATGGAAAATCTAAATCACGTTGGCTGGACCGGAAATTGAACCCGGGTCACCCCGAATGATAGTCCAGTGTTACCACTGTGCCATTTCACTCAGTTATTTTTCATCTATGACTTACGTGGAATTTGAAATCGGAACCTTTTATATCGAAAGGGCCGAGCGGCCTAAAACACGAAGGGCGCAAAAAAAAATACGTTCCCAATAAACATCTGTACGCAACACGTTCTTTTTAAGTAAAATGTAAATCGTATGTAATACAGATTAGATTCCTGGACAAGTAGTTTCGTTTTAAGTTAAGAGAGAGAGATCGTCACCATATTTTATTTATGAACTCTTCTTCTCTTCACATTTATTACAATTATTATTTTTTCTATTTGCTGTAAAGAAAAACAATCACAGAAGAGACAAAATAACAGTTTTGTAGCCGGGTTCCAGGATTGCAGTAACCGCACTTCGGTAGCAGCAAGAGAATATATGTTATGTATACAGTTCTGTTTGTTGCAGGAACAATCGAAATATTGCTGAATGTGTTCTGTTGAACGAACTACAGTATAAGTTCTGTAGCAAGTGCAGATTGCTCTGCTCTAAGTACTATAAGACATAGTGGCAGACACAATCACAGGTAGGACCACAAAACACATTTCCGTCGCTGTTACTTTATACGTTATTTCGGTGGGCCCCATAATCCCCTTGATTGTTGTATCTAAATTAACAGTCTAGATACGTTGTGGCTACTGCAGAAATTTAGTTTCTACAATAGTATTTTTTTCTCTGCGTGGTTATGCTCGACACTACCGGCTCGATACGGCAAAATCTGAGTAGCAGCCAATGAAAAGCAAGGTCACAATGACGTCAGTAAGACGAAATCACAGCCCCGACATACCGGGTTGGGGTTCGACGGGCTGAGCAAAGAATGGAAATACAACATTACAAAACAAAATTTCGTGCTTTTTTCCTTTCTGTAGTAAATAATATACTAGGTTGACTTCAAAATAACGTTTTGGTTGGTTTTCAAATAGACCTACTTTTTTTTCGTATGGATTCAAAATTTGTCAAAAGCAAAGAATTATTCAGCTCATCGTGGGTTTTATATTGCAAATATTGGATATTATATGTATGACATGATGTTTTATAAATTTCCAACAGCCAAGTACAATACTTGTCAGACAGATATTGTCAGAGTTTTTTGAATACTGAATAAAATACAAAATAAAATTTTGTGGGTTCTTGGCCAGCCACAACATGGCTCGATTCAAGAGAGCCGAATCTTTTCTCAGAACACAGTAAATATCTAGGTTCTGTCACCTTCAACCTTTCAACGCATATACACGTACAACGTAAAACTAAAGCGCTATTTTCTTGGCAAATGGGAACATAATGAAACCATTACATCACTGTTAATATCACACAATCGTGTGCGTCATTTCAAGTGCCGTAGTGATGAAGTCTGAGCAATAGTAGTCTAGACATCGGTAAATCCAAAATGATTTCTGCATTAACTTTTCTTTTAAAAGTGCCATCTTTCTAGAGCTTAAAGTGCCGGAGCACTCTGAGCGACCCAGGTATGCGCAATACACATACAAGACGATTCTAAAATCATAGGACAAACATTGAGGGGTGGTGGAGCTCACTAAAACAAACAATTATTGTATAGGAATATATGGGCGGAAGTGNTATATATCATACTGAACTAGCATGCAGTATTTTCCGTTAGAAACTCGCCTTTATAAGCCTCTCAGTTGCAAAACTGTAATTTTTATGTTGCAATAGTACAGGGAAAACTTTTGTTACACATCTTCGTACTTATTTTAATGTCCTGTACATGAATTTTTGCACCTGGAAATTACAGTAAAAACTGACATTTCAACCACTTTCACATAAAAAAAACACGCTAGAGAGAGAAGCAGGAAATGTTTCTTCAGGCGTGAAATGTTTCTTAAATGGTATTCGTGGGCAGAAATAACTCAGGCGAAATAAGCAGCTTGTGAACAAAACGTATATTTACTGAAGCTCTCCTCGCCCTTTGTCATCGTAGGAGATCGTTACACGTAAATCTCCTTTTTAGTGACTTCCGACATAACAAAGCGGCTTAAATGTTAACAAGTCAGGAGTGTTACATTCGCAAATCGTCTACATAGGCAACTAGAATAATGCTTGCGAATGTTTTTTTTTTTCAGCTGTGGTATGGAAAAAAAAAGCTATAAAATATATGACAAAAGGCGGAAATTCACTTTTAAAACATATGAAAAAAACTATATAAATATTAAATTCATGTTATTTTTCGTACAATCTCAAAATTCAACAAAGTTAATATGTTAGACTACAGTCAAATATAATTGCATTTGTCATCACAATTTCATAAACCATATTATTTTGGAAAATATTTGTTTGATTCGCCCTATTTAAATATTAGTTTTTAAATACAATGTAATGTGATAATAGTTAAATGTTAAACTCTTACTGGAGGTGAAAAACACGAGTCGAATTTCAAAGAAATTTCAACATCTGCTGGGACTTCAAGAAACCTTTAGCTGAAACCAAACTCCATATTAAAATAATGTTTTTAAATTCGCAGGAACGACAATTTTACGTTGATATGATTTACAATAAAAAAAACATGCTGAATATTATTTGTCAAATTGTTGGGTATTTTATCAAGTTATCATTTATATCACCTTACGAAATCATAAAATAAGCTTAATATCTATAAAAACAAATGCATCTTGAGCAACCTTAAGGCTTACTCGCACTACGTACCTGAAAAGAATGCATTTTGTTTTTATTTAAAGTTTTAAGAAAATATTAATAGCTGCCACCAGTAGCAAAGTAATGCATCCAGGTAGGATGCTGAAGTTAATAATACACATTACCAAGTAGGTAGTTTTTAATTTAGAAAGTTATTCTCTTTATACTAAACTTTAAAATGTGCAAAATTTTCCTTGCTGTGCCTCGTGGAAAGTTATATCAACTAATCTCCAATCTTCCGTTTATTTAAATATATGTATACAATTTTTAACAACTAAAAATTACTTGCGCATTGAGAATAAAACAATTTCACACATAATATTTTGCTCCGTGTTTGCGTCAAGCACAGAAGAGGCAAAAAAAACTTCGTGCTTCCCCATTATCATCTTCGATGTCAACGTTAGTGACATTTCAGAACGTAGCAGGTCATCTTCGGCGGTTAGAGGATAAGCCCAACGAGCGTATGCAAGTTGAGTGGTTTCCCGTTGCTTTCCGCTCCGTGCTTGAAGACTTGGAAAGCTGCCTGGCTCTCGGGGGCACTGAACTCGGCTCGAGTGGACATCGAACCCGGGCCGCCCACGATGAAAGCGAAGTCCATCAGCAGCGAGGGACCCTTGTGTTTCCACCTCAGAACGAGTGTCCTTTCTTGGAGGAGATAGGCTCCGGGCCTTGTGAGCAACATCCAGCGGCGGGGAAAATCCAGCCCGTTCGTGTTTACTTTCAACTTTCCTGAAGCCTTGCTGAAGTCCTGTTGTCACACTATTCCTCCGCTTCGTGCAAACAAATATTAAACAAGTCTATAAAATTACACCAAAGTGACAACGTGCCGTATTTGTAAGCAATCGGTTTAACAATGTTTTTCATGAAAACTATGTCTTACTAAGAATTACCAACACGTTTATTTACTATCTGTTGTTATTCGTAGATAAGTGTAATATTATAATATATATAAACTAGCAGAACTGCCCGGCGTTGTTCGGATATAAGAGGACAATAAGAGATACTCGGCCATTATTTAAGGGTTTCGGACCAAATAAGGATCCGGAGGTTCACGAACAGGCATCGGGGGTTTCTGGGCCAAAAAAGGGGCCGGACACCGTTTAAGCATACAATTTTTTTTTTTAAGTTAGGAACTGAAGGGCATCCTTGCCAAATTTGGTTCAGATCAGACGAACAGTATAAAATTGAGACACACGACGCCGTTTTAGGGATTTTGGTGGTTTCGAGTTCAATGAGATCCGAAGCCCATTTTGGCCTAATGTGATTGGTAACATCATCCCCCTTTACCTGAGAAATAGGGGTTGCCACCCTGTATTTTGTTACGAATCAGCACCACTATTTTCTTGATGAAGAGGGATGATATTACCAACCCCATTTTCACAGGTGTGATCTCCGTTCTACAAAACGCTATTCACCGATTTGTTGCTTAATCGCGAGTAGTTCCTGATATTTGAAATGAAAATAATTTAAAAAATTCGATTTTTGGAGGCGCGTGGCTCTCTTAATAATCACTTCGGGGGGGGGGAGAATACTACATACATTTTCGTCTTATATTTTCGTCAGTAATCACCGCCCGGAATTTGTCTGTGATTTCTAGTTGCACCTTGTGTGTGTGTATGTATATATATATATATATGCACATATATATACATACATATATATATAAGTAAAAATCCAACCGAACTAAACATAATATACTTTTATGTTAACAGCTTTTTAAAAACTTGTTTTGCATGACATGTTTAGAAAACACCCAAACACGTCGTACACGAGGCGATTTTTTTTTTTACTGGTTTATTTAAAAAAGGGTGAAGATACTGTGGATAGACTATAATCTACATTCGTCTTGTCGACTAGCGGTTGAGACCTGTTTCTGNTGTATATATATATATATATATATGCACATATATACATACATATATATATATAAGTAAAAATCCAACCGAACTAAACATAATATACTTTTATGTTAACAGCTTTTTAAAAACTTTTTAAAAACACCCAAACACGTGGTACACGAGGCGATTTTTTTTTTTTACTGGTTTATTTAAAAAAAGGGTGAAGATACTGTGGATAGACTATAATCTACATTCGTCTTGTCGACTAGCGGTTGAGACCTGTTTCTGCGCGAGTTCGCTGGCCTCACAAATCATAGGCGTGCCATCGTCGACGTTACAATTTTCCAAATCCCAGGAAGTCTTTTCCATAGTAAATTATCAGGTGAAATATTAAGGTCAACCTTTATTTCCAGTTAAAAAAAATTATCCTTAGTTAAAATTCAGCTCGCTCTCTTGCCGACTGTCAAACAAGCCAGGAACCTAGATGTTAACACTGTTTAATGCTAATAGCTCAACCGGAAACATAAATAACTATTTCACAAGTCGAAATAGCGCTAAACTAACAATTTTTGTGGAAAAAATACTTGTTACGTCATAAATTTCAGTAGCTACAAGAAATGTCAAATAACTAAAATAGTACTAATATAATATGTTAAATCCTTGGCCTTCGGTGTTCGGTAACACAATTTTATCTTGGCATGCTGTGTAATAAGACCGTTAACATTTTCTTAGGCCACACAATAATTTTTTGTGTGTGTAAAACAGGTCAGAGCAATTATCCTTCTCCACTATTGTAATTTGGCCTATACTGTAATTTTATACTGAAATTGCGTTATATTTAATATACGATAAAACTATAAATACATTTTTAATAAGGTTAAATTTTAAAATGTGTAAAAATTATTTCTAGTATAAATTTATTGTCTTAATTAACTTTTACTCAGAGCCGACATAAATAATTCTAGGCATTACCACAGTAAAATGGGGCCTGTGAAAAGTTTAAGGTGGTTTTATGTAAGTATGTGTTTTATATATTGGTTCTAAACATTATTCATTACNATATACGATAAAACTATAAATACATTTTTAATAAGGTTAAATTTTAAAATGTGTAAAAATTATTTCTAGTATAAACTTATTGTCTTAATTAACTTTTACTCAGAGCCGACATAAATAATTCTAGGCATTACCACAGTAAACTGGGGCCTGTGAAAAGTTTAAGGTGGTTTTATGTAAGTATGTGTTTTATATATTGGTTCTAAACATTATTCATTACACATTACATGTGAAGTCATAAACTTCAGTTTGCGTGGAAATATATCGCGAGGTAGAGCTTTTTCATTTCAGTTGGTTTTTATTACTTGTACATATATATATATATAATGTGTCAAACACGTAATTTATTATTGTATTATACAACAATGATATTGTTTTGCGTGCACATTTCTTTGTTAAAAATTACATGGCTCTCGCCAATCTCTCAACGCTCTGCGGAATGAATGTAAATCATTTATTTATTGATTTGGTTCTAGCGAGCCCATATGAAGCACAATCTTTGGGATATAGAACAAGTCAATAATAATATAAAATTACAAGGTTACAGTCAATGAAAAATTACAAAACAGATGTAGGTTACTACTTAGACATACAAAGGTATTACAATTAATATAAAGGTGTTAGTAAAAACAGATATAATCTATTTTGGATGCATTACACACAGAAATTTCTCAGCTGTTAACTAAAAACAGTCATATAATAATAAAAACATACATACAAAATTATTAAGTAAACACAGAGCTCTCCAAGTATTGTTTACAATCAATCATATAATAACCAATACATAGCGAAACTTTATCAATCTACTATTAGAAATAACATTTACATATTAATTCTGTAGTCAGGATAACCATACATTATCCCTCTTTCTTTACATAAATTTGGGAATTAAAAAGTAAAAAAGTGGCGTCACAGAATTATACGTACGTTTAAATCAATAACACCGCGTTAACTTATCAAAACGTGGGCCACATTTCATTGTTAATTTGTTCACGAATTGGAAGACTGAAAACGAGCTCAAAGAATGAACTAAGAAGGCCCGTCAAATACTTTTAAATTAAAGCAATTTAATCAGTCCGATGAAACCAGGAGCCCAAATCACCAGAGTGGTGGAATGATTCTTCGTGAGGAATGATATAATTACCCTGTCGTATCGCTTTTAGTATGTTTTTGAACTCTCGGTAGCAGAACTATTCAAAGAAGTGGAGACATTGAGTGACGGAAGAAATCTGGTAGCACGGGTGCTGCCGGAATATTCACTCTACTGAAGTTTTGTTCCGTCAATATCCGTGAGTTTTAGAAAACATCCAAGCTGACTCTACTTTGTAGTTTCAAGAGAATAAAATTTCTGAAGAATATGATTTAGCGTATCTTAAATTTGTGTATAATATTTCGTGTTTAATTATAAGACTGTGCCATAATATCTCACAAGAAAAACTCTTGTAAACATTAATTTCAATTTCTACCTATCAAATTCACAACACGAAACGGTACTGGTATTTTGAAATAATTACCATGTTACAAGAAAACTGATTGAAAGGTTACGAATATTAAAATTATAATGGAAAACAGTTTAAATTTTAATTTCATATGAAACACTATCGTTTACAAAAAAAAAACAGACAGCATTTAAACTTCTAGGAAGGCAGCTGTATCCATGAGAATTAAATTTTTGGGTTGCTTGTTTCCAGTCTATCACTCATATTTCATATTTCACGTGTTGCATTCTACTTCGCCCAAGACAGCAATCATACATTTAAAAGCTCTGTGGGGTGTATGTCAATTACTTGCAACGGTATGGTTGGTTCTGCGATGCTGGAAGCACACGAAAACGCGATGATGCCAAGTTCTAACATTCAATTTTTGTTATTCCGATACATTTCATCTCAACAAAAGCTAAGGCCGTCTAAAAAATGCGTACCATATATCGGCATTCGTTACCGAAATGAAATTATTGGATCACAAAACCTATAAGCTGTTCACGTAAAGTTAGTTCCTTTCAGCTTATTCGTAACCTTAAGGAGGCCGCCTGGGTAGGCCGCCGAACGGTGTGCAGTGCTCCAGCAGAAATCATTTTACTACAAAACCGTCCAACGTGTCTGAATAAGGTTTGCTTACGAATAGCATTTAAGAAACGTTTCGTATGTGTGTATGATTTTCAGTTCTTCCATTTCTCTCTATAGCATGTTCTGTGATAGTTAAAATGGCTCAAATGGGCGTTTTCACGGTCATTTCTAGGTACGAACATTCGTGTACAAAATAATAAAAATATAAGAGAAGAGGGACGTGCATCAAACCTTTACTTTTATTATTACGTCGTCTCCGCTGAACGTCTTGCAGAGGCTCGTTATCGACGGCAAGACTGCACGCCAGTTCAGTGCTTTGCGCGTAGAGGCAATGAGGAAGAAGATGCGCATGTCTTGGTCGCCCCTAGCGCTCTCACGATTTCAGGACTCAGAAGTGCAAAATTCCTTCAACCAGGCGGCCACCTTAAGGCTCCCGCCTACCTAGCGCTTGAACTGCGTTGCAGAGTGAAGAACTCGTTTTTCCACGAAAATATTTAACGTGCGTCCAAAATGCTGATCTACGAAAGAGCTTACTCTTTAGGCGAGGGCTGTTGAGTGCTTTCAAGACCTCGCGGACGTTAGAAACATAATTTTAGAGTACTCCGAAATGGCTAAAAACAGCTTTCTCAAAGCGCTGTGTCTTAAAAAATATACGAGTCAGATACATACAAAACTATTCAAGGCCCTGCATTGAACCTTCCGAAAGACTTTCCATCAATAAATGAATAGGGTCGCCGCTGAAAGTCCCATAGGTACACGCATTGCGACAAGATCACTGCACGCCAGTTCAGAGCCTTGCGCTTACTTGATGCGCGTGGCAGTGTCGCCCTTATCGCTCCCACGCTTCTCGGTCTCAAACGTGAAAAAACCACAAGGTAAGCGGGAGCTCTAAGCCAATTTTTTATATATAAATTGCCATGTGATTTAACAGACCTGTCATTTGCATTTTATAGCTCGCAAAAGTAAACACTTGGGGCACAGTAAAATGCAATTTTTTTGTTATTATGCCTGCTGGGTGGGCCTCAAAAAGTGCTCATTTTGCCGCGAATAGCATATATAGTATATTCGTGGCAACTTTAAACCTTTTAAATAAAACGTTTAAAAAATCACTCCATGTATGACGTGCCTGGTTATTTCCTAAATATTTCATGTATCACGTGCGTTTTCTACTTGTATTAACAGAAAAATACCTTATTTTAAGTTAAATTTAACTTATGTTTTATCTTAAACATTAATAAAAACAGGGATAAAATATGTGTATTGGTAAATAGTTCTTATGCAAAATATGATTACACTGAGTGCACGAATACGGAGCATTGTCCTTTGGTGTTATTTTATAGTGTCGGTTAAGTTTTGTTTGCGTGAGGTGGAGGAATGTCCTGGATTTAGAACCTAAGGAAGACTTTAGAAAAGTTGAAAGCAACCGTGAATGAACTACACTCATGTTTATTCCCACGGTTTCAAAAATCAGGGCCCCCAGGACTGCGGACGGATGTGCGGCAGAATACCGGTTGAATATTTGGCAGCTCACGTACGTGCAGGTGATCCCCCCTCCACCGCAACGGCACCCCTCGCCTACCCAGCGACAGAAGTTCGAGGACAAGGTCACCCGATCGCCAATCGCGTCGCGTGTGACCAAAGTTGTCCTATCGCAGGACCGGCCTGCTGCAGTGTCTACATGCCAGGCCATCTGACTGGTTCGCCTTCGTCTGGGTACGTGAGTCATCGAATACAGTTCATTCCCAGTTACTTCCAAGTTGTCTGAAGCCCTGCTACTATAGTCCTATTTCCAGGATATTCCCCCGCCTCATGCGAACAAAGCTTAACCGAGTCTAGAAAATGTACACTCAAGAGACAGCGCGCCGCATTCGTGAGCACTCGCTGCAATAATATTTTGCAAAATAATTATTCCTTGCGAGGCATTACCAACACCTTTATTTTCTTGCAATTTTTGTTTATATAAAGTATGAATGAAGTAATATAATGAATAGGTTAAATATAAATGACATTTCATTTTAACCAAAAATAAGGTAGTTTTATGCCAATAAAGTATAAAACGCTTGTGATACATGGTATATTAAGAAACAACCAAACACGTTTCAAAGTTTTGATTTAAAAAGTGTGAAGAAACCGCGAATAGACTATAACATGGATTTTGCGTTTAATACAAGCTTCTATCGTAGCCGTTTATAACTATATTGGAGGACTCCAAAATACTTTTGACAGCCTGCGTAGTAATTTTAAAGAACAATTCCTTCCTCCTCTGAGGTACGATGTCTTTCCGCAGGTAAACATGCTGGTGGCACGTTTAATAGTTTCGTCAGAAACCAGGATATCGAACACATGGCAACGCAGTTCGTGAGCATGGCAGGCGGAACCCTTGGGTTGTCGCATTTGGTCGTTAATCGACTTACTAAGGACGCGTCTTTCCTACTACGGGGAAAGAAAACAGATCCGTAATCGACTGTCGCGTGTTTGTGCGCGCGGCGCGTCAGTCGTCACCGACGCCTCTCGTTCGACCACGCCTGGCGCGTGACAACACTTCCATCTCTACGCCGCCGACGAGCTATTACGAAACACAGCCGCTAATGCTCGGTGGTACTGTGCACGTAGCGGCGACAAACGTCACATTAGTGTGTCGACACGTTCCTTCGCTGCGCAACTCGAAGTCGTTACAAATAGCGAGCGGGTGACGTCACCCGGCCGTGCGTCGACGCTCGCTGGCCGACAAAAGCGGTGCAAGAGGCCATCTGCGAGAGAATATCAAGGGCATTTCCCTTTAAGTTAGGTAGGTAGGGCTTAAGGCCCTCGCCTGCGTGGTGCTTGAACTACGTCGCAGAGTGTTTTGAAACACACGGTTTCATACGACACTATTAAACGTGCGTCCAATGATCTATGAAAAGAACACACGCTTAAGGGGGGAAGTACCCTTGCCATCTTGGATTTACGCATTTTCCTCCATATCTTAATTTCCGGAGTCAATATTCAAAAACCAAGCTAGTCAAGGCTTGGGGAACATTTGAACAGTTATTTCGAAATCCCACTTTTTTTTTTTGCATGATTAGTTTTACATATGTGACCGTAATCAAACATTACCTAATTATTTAATTAATTTAAATCCCACATGGGAAAATACAGGTATAATTGAAACCCTACAAATTTCCAAAAATTCGTTTAGTAGTTCTCTGCGTCATGTCTAGCTTTGATTTTTTATTTCTGGTCATACATTTTCATTACGAAGATTTGTAAGAAAATTCGAAGATAGGGTGTATACTACCCTCTTAAGACGAGGGCTGTTGAGAGTGCTTTCAAGGCGTCACGCACATAATCAACACCATTTGAGGCCACTGAGGCACAGCTAAAAACTGCTTTTTCAGACAGCTGTGTCTCGAAATATTCGCATCAGATACATACAAGAGTACTCGAGGGCCCTGCATTAAACCTTTCTGTAGATTTTCCATCCACTTAAAAAAATTATAGGATCACCTCAAGTCCCGTAGGTACACTCATCACGACGGGAACATTGCACGCCAGTTCAGAGCCCTGCGCGTAGAGGCGATGGCGCGTTTGATGTGGGTGACAGAGCAGCCCTTGTCGTTCTCGCGTTTCTTGGCCTCAAAGGCCGAAAACATCTCCAAGGTGGGCGAGCTGACGAAGTCTAGTCAACAGCGAGGTCATTAAATACGGAGCAAGCTGCTCAGAGAAGCAGGACCGTTAATGAATCGCTCATGGCCCGTAGTACGGAACCACCCCAGCATTCCTCTGGAGTGGTTTTGGGAAAACACGAAAATCCAAAATCAGGATGGCTGGACGGGAATCGAGCCCAGGTCCTCCTGAATGGGAGTCCGAATGTTTACCACCTTGCTTCAAGAGCGAAGCGTACAAGAAATACGCCAAAGCACATGTTTGTATACACAACCAGCATTTGAAAGCCAACTTGTAAATAATTTGGACTAGTTGTAATAAGACATTTTACAGTACTTATACGCAGTAATTTAATACAAGTGCTGAAATTCTATGTGGTTGATTATTGCGCTGTATAATTGCAGCTTTGCCTGCAGCGGAAAGAACTATTCGAAACAAAAATCCAAAGGAAATATATGAAATAGTTATCTTCAATGTTGCTTCTTAATATAGTTTCCCAAGCCATTTTTTCAAGTAGAGTATCTTCTGATTAAAGTTCTGTGCAGTCAATCCAGTTAAAACCCCGCACGTGCGGTTTTGCTGGCTTGCGTGTGATCACCATGCGTGTGAAGTCGTATTTCGGAAATTTTTACGAAAGTGTTTCAGGTGATTCTTGTGACAGCCAGATGTAAAATTTTTGGCATGTGTTGTCACCAGCAAAATGGCTACTTTTTAAAGTGCTGCTTTATTTTCATTCTTCAATTTGTGCATGCTTTCACCGAGTGTATAGAACAAAAGACATTTTCACGCACGATGCGGTACTTCTCATACTTTTTTTCCCCACAGCGCCACATTATAAGACACCAAACATTATGTACGACACAGCATCTCAGAAATAGACTGCTCCGGACGTATATTTCAGGGTTATTTGCCTCGTAGACTTCGAGACACTATTTTTATAACGCCGTGAGGCAGCAAAACATTACCAGATCGTTGGCAAATCAAGAACTTGCCGGACCAACAGGAAAATTGCATGTTACGTGAGCCAATCAACGGCTCCGCACGATTACATCAATGAACCTCCAAACTTATGTGATTTTACTCATTAGCCTACTTTGAAGGAAAGATGGACTTATGAGATCACTTTTCTGTCTGTGTGGCTGGGTGTGTGTATCGTGCGTGTGTTGGTGGGTGCGTGTGTCACCCTAAACACTTTTGAATCCGCTAACCGAATTTCACCAAACTCAGTACACACATAGTACTTAGTTAGGGCATTCGACTTTCATAGTTTTCGAACATGGGTACTAATTTTTAAAATAACAGTTTTTTTACGTCTAGGGCGCGATATATATGAGAAACCATCTAACTGATTTAAACCAAATTTGGTATATAAACAGTTCATCATATAAGCATTCAATTTAGAGATAAAAAATGTTGTTGATCTGCCATTTCGGAAGATTGCGCTACTTGAAAAATCAAGCTTTTTAGTTATTCTGGGGAACCACGTGACCGTTTCCCATCAAATTTGACACTAAGTAAAACTACAGACGTATGCGATTTAAATGGATAAGGCACTTCTTTTGAAAATGACGGTTATATAAATTGTTTATGTTTATTTGCTATATCTACCATATCGTTTAACTAATTTCATACAAACATTGTATGCTGAAATTATATTTAACATGTATCAAATATGCTACTGTGCAGCCTCTCTTGTTAGCAATTTCGTTAAATAATGCCACATAAAAAATAGTTTTTTATGTCATATCTCGGAAAACAATCAACCCATTCCCGGCCAATTTGACAAGCTTGTAGTACTACGGCAGGTCATGTAAATAAATTTGATTAAAGTAGGTCAGGCTCTATTTTCAAAAGAACGGCCATATGAATATTTTAACGTAGGATGCTATACCTACAAAACCATGTAACAAATTTCAACTTAATTTTGTTTGTTGGCAATGCATATTACAACCACTAAATGTGTTTACACAGAGTCTCTTTTCTCGTGCATTTCGTAACGCAACGCCATAAGAAAAAGATAAAGTTTTTGTGTCATATCTGGGAGAACGATAAACCGATTCCTTCCAAATTAGGTAAACGATAATGTTTAAAGTGGGTCGGACACTTATTTTCAAAATGGTGGTTACATAATTACTTAAGATTAATACGCTATAATACGAAACCACGTAACCAATTTCAACTTAACTTTGTATTATGGGCCGCGGTGGTGTAGTGGTCAGACTACTCGCCTCACACCTAGGCGAACCGAATTCGATTCCCGACGGAGTCGCTCCCGGATTTTGGCATGTGGGAACTGTGCCAAATGATGCCGCTGGTCAGCTGGTTATCTCGGGGATCCCCCGTTTCCTCTACCCTTGCATTCGGCGCTGCTCCATACTAGCCTCATTTCTCAAGACCTTGATTTCAAGAGCTTATGGCGAGCAGGCCGGGCAGTTAAGGCTCCTGCCTGCATGAAGCCTTTTTCCGGCGTTGGAGGACGAGAAGCGCGAGAGCGATAAGGGCAACTCTGCCACGCGCATCAAGTGCGCCATCACCGTTAAGAGCGAGGTTTTGAACTGGCGCAGTGTTCTCGTCGTGCTGCGTGTACCTATGGGACTTTCAGCGGTGACTCGGTCATTCTACTGGTGGAAAGTCTGTAGCAAGGTTCGATGCATGGCCCTCGAGTACCTTTGTGTGTATCAGACACGTATATTTTGCGAAACAGCGTTTCGGAAAATCAGATTTCAGCAATGTCAGAGTGTTCTGAAAGAAATGGTGTTTCTGACGTGCGTGGCCTCTTTAAAGCACTCAACAGGTCTCGTCTGAAGTGTGTGTTCTTTTCATAGATCAGTACATGAAGCGCACGCCAGTGNTAAAGCACTCAACAGGTCTCGTCTGAAGTGTGTGTTCTTTTCATAGATCAGTACATGAAGCGCACGCCAGTGGCGTGTGGTTAAGTGTTCCAAGGTAAGCTGGTGCTTGCTCAGTGCTGTACACTCTCTCCGCGTGCAGCGGGAATCAGTAGGCTGAGTGGGACCGGGAGAAAATGAATGTATTGCGGCCACTCACGAGAGAGTGGCGAGGCACCCATTACACACGTGCTGTGACGTCTACTGCACTACTGCGTTTAAGTAGCCGATGTGTAAACACTAGCAAAGGAATAGTTACAGCACAGAGCAAACCACAGTTTACCTTGAAACAGTTCACCTCACGCCACTGAAGCACGCGTAAAACTCTCGAAGGAAAACTTGTATTTCAAAAATTCTGCAACGCAATTCAAGCGCCAGGTGGCGGAAGCCTAAATATTGAAACGCCAAACAACATAACACTTTCCTCCAGCAGTTTAAAACGGTGGTTTTCAACAAACCTGCAGTGCCGTGGATGTGTATGTTTTGTATATCTGTATATTTGAAATGAACTTTATAGTTTTTCTAATACGTTTGACTATTTTATTCCGCGGTCCTGCCTAGTCAGTTAAAAATGCATTCAAAATTGTCCTTTTCAAATCTATTTCAAATTTCTTGTTCTAAGAAAAAAGCTGAACGTCAAATCATGCTGGTTTTTATCAGATATTCTGCAGAAAAGCCGCGGAACAATGTAGTTTGTCAGGCAGGCTATGAATTCAAAAAGTCTTAAAAACCACTCTTTTAAGGCTGTCCAAAAATTTTTTTTTTTAGATTTCGAGAATATGTAATGATTTTGTTACATTATTAATACTGATACTAGTGCAATTCCAAACAGAAATTCTGTTCTTTGCTTTGGCAAGGGGCGTATCCAAGAATAAACCTTCTCTAGAAGTGTGGTTTTATACTGTATATATATAGGTCCAGTTACTTTTCGCGTAAAAATCCGAGCACACATTAGACTTCAATACTATATACACACCTTAGCTGTTGATAACTTGCTAAAAATATTAAATAATCTTTAAAATCATATGTATCATATATAAATATATATATATATAGCGTAAACGTGAGAACTTCGCTGAGTTCGTATATATATTTAAAGTTTATGTAGTTCATGAATAACTTTCCCGTACACGTCTATTCATGTTTACATTAAATTAAAAAAGAAATACACGAAGGGGAAAAGAAAATAATACGGTTTGGAAGGTGGGTGTCTATGAAACAGATGTTGTAAATTTCGAAAAACATAATATATTCTGGTCTAAGCGTAAAATGGGCAGGGAATTTCAAAAAGTAATGAAACGAGAAGTTTGGTTCCATTTGACGTGTTTCTTGAAGACACAGAAGGGGCATGCTACAAATTAACTGCGGGGACAATCCAAAATATTACTGGGGGCTGTGGTGATGTAGTGTTTGCAACGGATACGTCTTTCCTCCCCTTCAGGTTATGGTTTCCTTTTTTTTTTATTTAATCTTTATAATTTTTACTTAGAGCAGAGAAAAACAACCGTCAGGAGGCGGTGAACAAACCCTAAGTAAGTGTGGTGTATAAAGGAGAACCCCGTGGAAAATTCGTTTTCCAAAAAATATCCTATATTTCTCTTGATGCTACAAAAACTGTTATCTTTAACCAATAAGATTATCGCACACAACTTTGAATTATTAAAAAAATATTTAATATTTGTTTTAACAATTTTCTCAAGCTCCCTTTTCGAATACATTTAAAACACACAAGTATCAAAATACACAACTTTCTCCCTTCTTACGTCACCCCTCCCCCATTCCAAGATGAGGAAAAATCCCACTTAATGTCTGTCCCCAAAGTCAGGTTCTCTTTGTCTTCCAAAAGTTCTGAAAAAGTATTTTATACTAAATTCCTGGATTATAGAAGCACTGGTTCCTTCGATCTCTTCTTATTGGTCAGTTAAAACCCCCGCCGTACCCTAGTGGACGAAAGTCTTCTACTACAGCGGGCGAAGGAGGGGTATGAGACGGGAGTGATCGCAACGCCATAACCCGTCCCCTCGTATCAGTTCTTGTCAGACCCGCTCGGCAGCTAGACGCGACCCTCACCGCTCCGATGAGGGCCCCATTTTATCACCAGGTATGGTAATTTTCGGCGATCATTCTTGACGGTTGAAACCATGTACGGGGAAATGTGACAACCCAGTTAGACTACTCGCTTCCCACCAATGCGAGCTGGGTTCGATTCCATCTGCCGTCACCCCCGAATTTTCGCATGTTCTGGCGGGTTTTCTCGGGGATCTCCCGTTTCTCCCACACTTGCATTCCAGCGCTGCTCNTACTTTTCGCGTAAAAATCCGAGCACACATTAGACTTCAATACTATATACACACCTTAGCTGTTGATAGCTTGCTAAAAATATTAAATAATCTTTAAAATCATATGTGTCATATATGCATATATATATATATATATGTTTATAGCGTAAACGTGAGAACTTCGCTGAATTCGTATATATATTTAAAGTTTATGTAGTTCATGAATAACTTTCCCGTACACGTCTATTCATGTTTACATTAAATTAAAAAAGAAATACACGAAGGGGAAAAGAAAATAATACGGTTTGGAAGGTGGGTGTCTATGAAACAGATGTAAATTTCGAAAAACATAATATATTCTGGTCTAAGCGTTAAATGGGCAGGTAATTTCAAAAAGTAATTTAACGAGAAGTTTGGTTCCATTTGACGTGTTCCTTGAAGACACAGAAGGGGCATGCTACAAATTAATTGCGGGGACAATCCAAAATATTACTGGGGGGTGTGGTGATGTAGTGGTTGCAACGGATAGCCTCCGAAGCATCAGACAGGCGAATACGTATTTCCTCCCCTTCAGGTTATGGTTTCTTTTTTTTTATTTAACCTTTATAATTTTTACTTCGAGCAGAGAAAAACAACCGTCAGGAGGCGGTGAACAAACCCTAAGTAAGTGAGGTGTATAAAGGAGAACCCCGTGAAAAATTCGTTTTCCAAAAAAGTTCCTATATTTCTCTTGATGCTACAAAATCTGTTATCTTTAACCAATAAGATTATCACACACAACTTTGAATTATTAAAAAATCTTTAATATTTGTTTTAACAATTTTCTCAAGCCCCCTTTTCGAATACATTTAAAACACACAAGTATCAAAATACACAACTTTCTCCCTTCTTACGTCACCCCTCCCCCATTCCAAGCTGAGGAAAAATCCCACTTAATGTCTGTCCCCAAAGTCAGGTTCTCTTTATCTTCCAAAAGTTCTGAAAAAGTATTTTATACTAAATTCCTGGATTCTAGAAGCACTGGTTCCTTCGATCTCTTCTTATTGGTCAGTTAAAACCCCCGCCGTACCCTAGTGGACGAAAGTCTTCTACTACAGCGGGCGAAGGAGGGGTATGAGACGGGAGTGATCGCAACGCCATAACCCGTCCCCTCGTATCAGTTCTTGTCAGACCCGCTCGGCAGCTAGACGCGACCCTCACCGCTCCGATGAGGGCCCCATTTTATCACCAGGTATGGTAATTTTCGGCGATCATTCTTGACGGTTGAAACCATGTACGGGGAAATGTGACAACCCAGTTAGACTACTCGCTTCCCACCAATGCGAGCTGGGTTCGATTCCATCTGCCGTCACCCCCGAATTTTCGCATGTTCTGGCGGGTTTTCTCGGGGATCTCCCGTTTCTCCCACACTTGCATTCCAGCGCTGCTCCATTATCACCTCGCTTCACCTTAATATGTTAAGAGCTACCCAAATTTATCCACTCCAGTCCAAAATATTACTGTATTTCTGCTTGCAGAACTATATGTTCTCTGCTGTAGAAACTACGTGTAAAGTTACAGAAACAATCACAGATACGATCATAGTTTTTTGGTTCTGCTGGTATTAGTGTGTGTTGGTACAATATTGCCTTGGCACCAACGACAACCGTGAACACTGTTGTGCTGTAATGACAATCAACAGGATGTAACGCAACTTATGTTACAGATGTTAGTAGGAGATTCGTGACGAAAGTACAAGAGGAATATCTTACAGAAATTTTGTCCTCACGCGATTCGTTACGGAGGTACACCTTCAAGTTTGAAGTTCACACGAGGTGAATGAACGACTAGCAGGCAATTACAGTGATTGTCGGCAACACTGCGTACTATAGTCTATCCGCAGTTTCTTCATACTTTTTTAATCAAACCTTCGAAAAATCACCCTATGTGCAATATGTCGTGCTTCGTTCTTTCCTGAATATGTAATGTGTCATATTCGTCTTATACGTCTGTTATCGTAAAAGTATCTTCTTTTTAGTTAAATTGAGCATTTACTGATATGATACCTATAAATTGTATTAATTTTTTTATTTAATATTAATACAAACAGGGAGAAAATAGGTGTGTTGGTAATGCCTGATAAAAAATAGTTCTTATGCAAAATATTGTGAAAGTGAGTGCGCACGATTCATGTGCGTTGTTCCTTTGGTGTAATTTTTGGACTTGGTTTGCATGAAACGGAGGAGTATTCTAAAAGTAGAACTTGAGCAAGACTTCAGGAAAGTTGGAAGTAACCGTGAATGGGATATACACAGTAACTGCTGGCGTGACGGACACAACGCTACAAAACTGTGGGAGTATGGTGCATACCGTACTTAAGAGTATTGCACATAACTGCACTGTCAGTTGGAAGCTCAGAACGGTACTACGAACAGCACAAATAAGGCGATGGCCGTGAAAGTTTGCAACGCCACGCGTTGATTAAGACCAACACATTATCAGACGAGGAGTAGGATTTAGTAATCTAGGCGGACAACACGACACAACTAGGGCATTCGCCCGACTCACTTGTGCTGCTCTTTCAAAGGCGAGCCGCCGTAACGAATCGAATGAGGACGAAATGTCTGCAAACTTTCCTTCTTGTATTTCCGTTGCGCATCCGCCACTATAGTCCATGCACGGTTACTTACCAACTTTTCTGAAGGCCTGCTAAATTTCTACTTTCAGGCCATTTCTCCGCCTCATGCAAACAAATCTTTACCGATTCTAGAAAGTTGCACCGAAGGGACAGTTCACCGCATTCGTGCGCACTCAGTGTAATAATGTTTTGCATAAGAACTATTTCTTACTGGGCATTACCAACACATCTATTTACTGCCTGTTTTATTCATTTTAACAAAAAATGAAATATTGTAATTTATAAATACATTGTAGGTAGAAAATCAATTTAACGAAAAATAAGGAGTTTTTACATCGACAGACGTATAAAATGCTTGTAGTACATGGCATATTTAGGAAACAAGCAAACACGTCAAACATGAGGTGATTTTCCAGAGGTTTGATTCAAAAAGTGTGATGAAACCGAGAATAGACTACAATATCTTTAACATACGTTACNGGTGATTTTCCAGAGGTTTGATTCAAAAAGTGTGATGAAACCGAGAATAGACTACAATATCTTTAACATACGTTACGTTATGCTCTGCATGTTAGTTATGGGTATAGAAATATGGAGCCTGCTATATTTTCTTCATAGTAAGATAAGCGGTGGTGGGGGGAGGACTGAACCCCTCCCTGTCCCTCTAAGAGGTGCTCACAGTTCCTGTCGTTGGGGCCGCGGTAGTGTAGTAGCTAGACGACTCGCCTCCCGCCTAGGTGTACCGGGGGGTTCGATTCCTTGAGGGGGGGGGACCTCCCGGGGTTTTCGCGCGTGGGAATCGTCCCGGACGATGCCACTGGTTGGCGGGTTTCTCGGGGGNGGACCTCCCGGGGTTTTAGCGCGTGGGAATCGTCCCGGACGATGCCACTGGTTGGCGGGTTTCTCGGGGGATCTTCCGTTTCCCCCGCACTTGCATTCCGGTGCTCCTCCATACTCACCTCGCTTCACACTCATCGGCTCTCAATACCTGGACGTCAAGAGTACGTGGCCCAAAGATTATTATTATTTTTTTTTTTTCACGTTTGAGGCACAGCGATACGGTCGACAATAAGCCGCGCGACCAGCGTCCCGTCGCCCCTACGTGCAAGGCGCTGACCCTGCGTGCAGTTCTTCCGCTCTTACGCTTTCCTGTACAAATCAGATCTCTAACGGTGGGAATTAAATACACGCGATAAAATCCCATACTACAACTGTACAGTTTTATTTTTCTCCTATATATATATATATATAACAAACTGCGCAGGAAAGGTCTAAAAAGCATTTTCTAAAACCAGTTTTCATTATTATTTATTTCGCCTAGAATAAACTTAATTTTATAAAAACAAAACGACTCTGGCTTGGATATCTTTTTTTTTCTGGCAAAAAAGATGTGTATCCAGGATATTTATTTGCTGATAAACGCGTAAACGCGCAAACAAGGAATGTACAGAAAATATGTTCGGACTACCAACTCCTGCGAGGGGAGTATCCTTGCCATCTTGGATATACGTATTTTCCTTTGTAGCTTAATTTTCGGAGTCAATATTTAAACACCAAGCTAGTCAAGGCATGTGGAACGTCTTACAGTTTCTAAATTCTACTTATTTTTGTTACATGATTAGTTTCACATATGTAACCGTGTAACATTGCAGATTTCCCGGATTATGTGTACCGTTGACCGTAGATATTTTCATTATATATAATTAACTTGCGAACTGGCCCGGCTTCGCCATGTAACAATTTAGTTTTTACATCGGTACTTTAAAAGACAAAAAATGGTTACTGTGGGTGATCCTTAAAAAATAAACATATGCTATTGCGGATTTTTCTTTAGACCTTTTTTAGATCTACAATTCTGTAGTACATTAATTTGATGTATCTCTTGTGGTTTAGTCAGCGCAAGCCATGTAAGCGCCCTAAAAGCGGATTTTCAAGACTTGATTACAAACGGTTCGACATTTATATACTATCCTTACATTAAATATAAATTAATTATACAACAAAACGTTACTCAAGAAATTATCTCAATGATGTTGAAAATCACGTCAAAATCCATCAAGTAGCTTAGAAGTACATAGCGAATACACAGACAGACGCGGATAAGCGACTTCTGTTTTATACTATTTAGAGAAGTGCTTGCTTATGTTGTCACTTCATTTGATATTATACCAAATTACGCTTTATTATATGAGTTAACAGTATAAACTTTGGTTATTTTAATAGTTTATTGACAAAGAGATGATGTGAAAATATGTTTAATTTGTTTCTAGACGATATTCAGTAATGATATTTTGTTAGTTATTGTTAATTTCTTCTCTAGAGAATAGTCAGCATTAAACGTTTATTAAACAAAAGTGTTAAATAAAATTATCCTGGTTGTCTTTCGTCTCGCCATTGCTGATTGGCGGAGAGATGTGTCGTGGTCAGACGACAGCCAATGGGAGGACAGGAGACAACATAAGTAAGGCAGAAGTAAAATAGAATATCATTTTTTCTTTGGAGCAATTCTCACCACCTCAAAATATGGACGTGGATATTTACAAGAAGTTTTAATGATATAATAATTAAGAATATATATGAATTTTATCGAACTGATATCAGCAAGATGTTTTTTAAGGTATGTATGTAATAACTAAAGACAAGGTACATTGAATTTTATTTTATTTGAGGAGATTGATGAATAATTGGTTGAATAGCACATTCAACCAATTATTCATCAATCTCAAGATAGTTGAAAAAATATTTTTAGGCTGAAACATTTTGCATATCTAATATATTTCGTTGGGCGCCGTGCCCAACGAATTTGTGAAATGTCTGAAATGTAACAAACGTAATTAAACATGACCTAATTATTTGATAATGTCAGTACCACATTGGAAAATACAGGTATAATTTAAACCGTACAAAATTCAAAAAATTTGTTTACTATGTTCTCAATGTCATGTAAAGCTTAGTTTTTTGTTTTTTTGTCGAAGACTTCCATTACGAAGATTTGTAAGAAAAATCGGAGATGGAATGGATACTACCCCGCGCCTCTTACGTACACGAGTGACGGGGTTGAATTTAGGAGGGGGGGAGTTTCTGAACCCCTCTTAGGTGCCAACGGTTCCTGTTGTTCCACATCCCCGGAGCGTGCATGGCCCGCCAACCAAACACTTCCGGCCCAGTAGCGGCGCCAGGTAGGGGACGACGACGTTGCGTCACGCGATGACGCGGCGCCGGAACCCAGCGCTGGGGGGGCCACGGGGTCCGGTCCCCCCTCCTCCCTCCCTTGACTATAACAAGAGCAGTCTCGCGACACCTGGAGTCAGTGCCGGCGTGGCTGCGTGGTTTACACAGCCTCCCCGACATGTCGCCAACGACGCGCGTCGCCTGCGCGCTTCTGCTGCCGACTGCTTTCCTCGCTTTCTCCGCTCACGCCGTCGTCGTCGACGGTAAGTCCGCCAGCCTCGAGGTCGACGCCTTAAGGAGCAATTTCCTACAGAGAAATACATGTTGATGAAATTCGGTTTTTTTGGGCGTTCCTATTAAAGATAGATATATTTTGGGCAGTAAAATACGTGCTTCTTTGCTATCGAAGCCTTTTGTAACATTCATCCATAGCTTATTTCTTGAAAAAATCAAAAAACCTAATAATTAAATTATAAAATTACTGAAAAACAAATGTTTTATTCACCTCGATACAGAGCTCAACGAGAAGCATTTCTCACACTTAGATTTTTTATTTCAAGTTTATATCTTATAAATTGGCTTCTCAAAACCGAATTTCGTTAAAATGTATTTCCTAATACCAAATTCTCAACCATGCAACAGTCTTTTAGGCGCCCGCCTACCTGCAGTATGATTTCCACATTTGAGGCCGAAAAATCGCTGGAAGCGATAAGGTCGACACTGCCACGCGCATAAAGTGTGCCTTCGCCACTACGCGCAGGGTTCCGAATTGGCTTTCAGTGTTCTCGCCGAGTTGAGAGATTTGTTCGGCGCTGAACGACGAGGTCTTGAGAGCCGATGAGGGTGAAATGAGGCGGGTATGGAGCAGCACCGAAATGCAAGGGTGGGGGAAACAGGAGATCCCCGAGAATACCCGCCGACCAGCGGCATCGTCCGGCACGGTTCCCACTTGCGAGAAAATCCGGGAGTGACCCAGCAGGGAATTGAACCCGGTTCGCCTTGGTGGGAGGCGAGCAGTCTAGCCGCTCAGCCACCGCGGCCCATGCAGTGTTCTCGTCGGGCTGCTCTTACCTGCGGTATTACAAGTTGTGACCCTATAATTTTATTGTTGGAAAGTTGTTAGCAAAATTTTACGCAAGGCCATATTCTAGTTTCTCAAGAATTCCCTGAGAATACTTTAAGCTATAACAGTCTGAAAATGTCGTTTTCGGCCATGCTGAAAAGCTTCGAAATAATTATAAGCGTGATCAGCTGAAAGTTGTATTCTTCTCTGGTCTTAAGTGTGGTTAGTTTAAGTGTGCAAACAGAATGTGAACATGTGAAATAGTTTGATGAAAAAAACGTGTATTACAAACAGATTGTAACATAACTCACGTGCCAGGTGGACGGGCGTCTTAATGTGTTCCTTTCGCCTGCCCATTATTTCTCGTCCCACTGCATGGGCCTGAAGCAAATTTGAAAAATTAAGTGTTAACTTTTTAGAAATATGATATACACAGAAGAATTCAGTGTGTTTTGTTTAACGTGTTGGTTCACAATATAAATTAGCATATCGTGTGCGTGGTAGCGTTTGACTTAAGCAGTAAAAGAAATTATAATATTTGTATGGAGTTGACCAATCAGAATAGAGCATTGGATGTTGTTGGCGGGAAACTGTTATTTACTTTATTGTATGCATCAAAAAAATATTTAAAAGGCATGTGTATATGCATGTTTATGATGTGTTTATTTAGTTCAAGATAATAAGTTCTCTACCGGAAAGTGTCTGCTTTGAAGAGTAATCCGCATATAGATTAATAGATTAGGAATATAGTTATTGACCAAAAGTAAACAGTACAGGCTTGACGTAAGTTCTCATTGGCTGGATTTAATAAGTATAGTGTGAAAAGTTAGTCGTAACTTCAAATTCATATAGTTTCATTTGCGAGAACTGCTGTTACTGGAAAATCTTTAAATTCTTAATTTTTCAAATGTAAACCTACCCTGATGGCTACGCGCGACCCTCAGCTACGGGGCCTGCCTACCCTGCAGTTTTAGGGGCCTGGAAGCGCGGGAGCGATAAAGGCGACGCTGGCAGCAACTTCGAGTGCACCATCGCCGTTACGTGCAGTGTTCTCGTCGTGCTGCGTGTACATACGAGACTTCACGCGTTGACCCCGTATATCATCTCGTGTGTTGAAAGTGTGTAGTAAAGTTTAGTGCACGTCCCTCGAGTAAATTCGTATGGACGTGTTCCGTATAATTTGAGATATAACGCTCTGGAGAAAAAAATTATGTTTTTTTTTATTTTTAGTTAATTTGGAGTTGTTTATAAATGTGCTTCGCGTTTGGAAGAACTCAAAATGTCTCGTATGAAGTGAGTGTTCTTTTCGTAGGTGAGAACATTGGGCGCACTTTTTATAGTTCCGTAAAAAAAACTATTATAACACTCCGTACCGCAATTTAAGTGCGAGAACTTTCAAAAGCCCTGCTTAGTTTTTTTCCGTTCATTTATTATTTTGTCATTCCGTCGCATGTTAGTATTGGCATTGCCATTTCATGCTCGTATCTGGTTGACATTCTGAAATTGATGAAAATGTAAATATACTACTTTTAATCCAATTGTTACTATATTATCATATGAAAGAAAGAAATGTCAGCCTTCTTAGTCACAAAATTTTTAAGATATTAAAACACAGAACTACTTTTCTCGATGTGATGCATCGCAAGCACACCAACCAATGTTTTGCGTTAAAATGAATACAGTTAAAATCAGGCTTATCTTTTTTAGGTTATTCCCCGAAGTCTTTGATTGACCGGTAATCAGCTCCAAAATCACTACAGTGTATTTCTTCATGTCAGAACAGAAATCACAGATATGGTCCATACCGTATAAGAAGGCCACTTTCTGACAGTCAGTGAGTGGCAATTGACTAATACGAAACAAACAAAGTGCCATTTAGAAAATCCTGTATCAGCTGATGCACGAACGAACAAAAGTTAATATTATGTTGGCTATTCTGAGTGCACTGCCAACGCACATCAGACAAGCAGAAAATACGCGATAAGAAAGAGTTCCAAGTTTAATTAATACATTTTATTTTATGTGATCACAAAACAGTGGTTGTTAGTGTTAAAAACTAAACTTCGTGATAATGTAGTTATGATTAGGTGATCAAAATGAAATGTACAATAGAACGATACGACGTGGAAAAGTTTTCTGAAGTTGTGCTAACTTCAGAAAGCTTTTTCACGTCTTATAATCCACCTCAAACCTTGCTTTCAACACGTCCATGATATTAATTCCAAAAGCATACAGAAATATTATATAATATTGTTGAATTATTTTTTCTAATAATTTGACGAAACGACACGAATTTTAAATGTATTTTCAGCCCGTAACATAAGAATTATCAATTTTAAAATATACGCCATCTTTTGACCATAAAGAGAGTTACTCAAAACTTCGTCGTGACGTGCTGCGCGCTATCTATCGGATATTCTGCGAGCTATTACCTGCCAGAAATGAATCTCTTTCCTGCGTGATATATAACGAATTTACAAACATTTGCCAATAGTTATATTTTTCCACGAGCTCTGCATAATTTTTAAAGTAACATTTATTTCATATACAACGATTTGGAGTACAAGTCACTTATATTCGGCCGGTAATCGTTCGTCTACGTAAATTATACGCCATGTTGTTCTCTCGAAACCCATCTCCTTGATTCCGTAGACACGCGTGAATAGTTTTTAAGCAATTCTAACGTTATTCCACGTCACATATTTCCAACTCGAATATATTAGCTATAACGTCCAAAGTGTAATAATAGATACAACAGACCGTCTCGCCAATTTTAACCCAAATTCACTATCTCGGACAAATTAAAAAAGAGTTATCAAATATCTAACATTTTATATTTTTACTTTTGTAACCTACTTATATTTTTAGACAGATGTCAGTCTTAAAATATCTTAAAATTTGTTTAGCATTACAGTACGATGAGAATTGGATTAGCTGACAGCGTGTTGATAAAAAATACAGCCCCGGCGTGACGGACCAGCTGATGGCGGAAGGATACGTAGTTAGATGTAAACAGTGGCGCTACTTTCGCCGAGCTGTCAAAAAGTGGCCTTCTTATATGGTACAGAATATACGTGTGGTTGCCCGCCAATCAGACATACAGTATNATATGGTACAGAATATACGTGTGGTTGCCCGCCAATCAGACATACAGTATGATAAGGAAGACACTGGCATACGACTTAATGTGCATTATCGCCTCTGCGCGCAAGATAGCTAATGAACTTGAGATTAGTAAATATTAAGGCAACCACAGGACGACCATTGGTGAAACAGTAGTTTTATCTATGGCAAGAAAAAAGTGAAATTTAAAGCCATCGCTTGTTCCACTTTCGCACGCATTCAAACAATAAAGAAAAAGATAAACTTGGTGAGTTCTAGAGAGAGAACATGTAGTGAATTACGAGAATTTCGAGTACATGTATTTTATGTTAACTTATTTTGAACATGCTTAAACATACCCCGGGTAAAAATTAAACAATTTGTGATACGTGATATAATTTTGTGTACGATTATTTTTAATATTTACAAACTCATCTAAAATAATTATGGTAATCTCTATTCACCATTTTTTTTTAACTATTTTGTGTTTAATCCACAGAAATTTAAGTTTAAAGATAACCGTGACAGTAATATTTATTTTCTATTTGGCAGGAAATCGACAAGTTTTTGTATTATCTTCGATAGTTTGTGGAAAACTATTTTCCCAACAAATATAATTTCCAAAAATCCAACATTACAGCATTTCTCTGACGAATAAGAGTAAAACTATAATAAATTTAATTCACCTGTGTTTTTTTTTTTTTGTTTAAATAAGTTCAACGTTGCTGTGACTGCGTTGCTCTGAATCACGAGTACGGGACGAATTGTGTCGGAAACGGAAATTGCAAAAACAAAATCGCAAACTGCGAGATGAAATATTTTATCTATTTCTCAGCAAGTACACGCTTGACCATACTCGGTCCGGTCTGTGACGTCACCGAGTACATATTAGCGCTGTCCGAATTCCCAGTACAGTACAAAGAGGCTCCGTTCAAGGAAAGTGTGGGTAAGTCTTTACTTGGTTGGTGTACTTGCGTAGCTGACGGGTTGTAGAAACCGTAAGGGTCGTGAAGCGCCGGTTCCCACTGGAGTTATAATGACTTTAATGACCTCAACTGGAATTTCATTGACCCCATGGAACCCCGGATCTTACTTATGTAAGAGTTCCTTGTTCACTGTAACTTTCGTATTATCTCTTAAAAAAATAAAAAAAAATAAAAAAATAAAAAAAAATTGTGCTTGATTTCAGTCTATGGTTCATTCGTGGTTACTTCCAACTTTTTTGAACCCCTGCTTAAGTTCTACTTTCAGGATATTCCTCCGCCTCGTGCAAATAAAGTTTAACAAAGTCTATAAAATTACGCCAAAAGCGATAACGCACTGCATTCGCGCGCACTCGGTTTAATAATACTTTGCATGAGAACTATTCTTACTAGGAATTACCAACATACCTAAAATATTTCCTCCCTTTTTTTTATCAATTTTAATTATAAATAAAATATAATAATTTTTATGTATATTATAGTTACAATTGCAATTTAATTAAAAATAAGACACATATATTGACAAAAGTATAAAACCCATGTTACACATTGCATATTTATTGGGGGAGAGGGGCACATCGTACATGGGGGTGATTTTTCAAAGGTTTGGTTTGAAACTACATATTTTACTTCTTCAATATCGAACATGTTTTACGTATGAGGCATCACGAAACAATGCAGGCTATAAGTAGTACGATACTATGTTAAGCTAAAACCACAACAACAAAAAAGTAGTATGCACACAACGCACGGAGTTTTATATTTGTATTTTAACAGGTATGTCTCTTGAATTTCTTTTCGCAAGAATGATATAATTTTTTATTGAATTTTGGCATTGAGTTAAAAAAATCATTTTTATATAAAGTGTTTAACTATCCCAAATATAATTATTACTTACTTTTTCAGTTTTTTGCTACATTTGGAAAACACATTTTTAAAATGTAACTTAATGGTAATGGTCTGATTTTAAGAGTTAAGAAGGATCAGTGGCTATAAATAATTATTATATTCTCTTCGCGGTTTCTTAACACTTTTTGAATCAACTCGTTCAAATATTACCCTAAGTATGACGTGAGTGTTAGTTACGTTCTTAAATATTTCATATATCACAAGCATTTCATACTTGTGTTAAAATTAAAGTATGTTATTTTTTATTAAAATTATATTTTATTTATATTTTGTCTACAAATAACAGTATCTCATTTATAATTAATATTAATTAAACAAGAGGGTAAACAGGTGTGATAGTAATACTTAGTAAGAAATATTTATTAAGCAAAACACCATTACACTGAATGCACACGAATGTGGTGCGTGGTCCCTTCGGTGTAATCTTCTAGACTTGGTTAAGCTTTGTTCGTATAAGCGGAGGAATATCCTGGAAGTAGAACTTTAGCAGGGCGTCAGAAAAGTTGGAAGTAACAGTAAATGGGCTACAGTTACCTTATAAGGCCGCCTGTGATGCTATAAATCCACCAGCAGTCTAACATTAATAATCTTTGGGAATCAATAAAATGTTATTGTGTCATTCCAAAAAGTTTTAAATAAATATAAAATAAAAGCTCGTGTATTAATAAGTGTCGGTGCGGAAGACTCTTTTAACGATGGAGCCCACTGGAAAAATATGCTTTCTAAGCCCTTGGCGGTCACCATATTTGTTCAGTTTGTTGTGACAAACTTAAATAGTATTCGTGAAATAACATCGAATGAGCTTGTTTTTAACTGTCTGTTAAGTCACTCTGCCCGACTTCACTCTGCTGTGAAAAAAAAAAAACACATCCCTCAGGCAGAAGGTGATGACGGCCTGTCATGTTTATCAACGAACATCGCGCTCCATAATATTGTGATGGATATGAGTGTTTTATAAGTGACGTTACACTAAACAGACGTGCATGAGCGGCGTTGAAGACATGTGCTGCCAAGATCATAACAAAGGTCTCATGCACCCACGCGCCGGCAGCATGAACCGCGCATTCCCCCGCCGACTGAGGGGAAAAAATGAAGTTACAGGAACCAAATTTTTGTGTCTAGAACAATCAAGACAGTTAAAATAGAGACAGTAATCAGAGGAGCTTATGAATACATCTGAGTATTGTAAACCGTCGATAAATTAACACCGGCAGAATTTTTGTTTTATGGTTTTGTCTGTTGTTATATCAGTTAAATCACAGATATAGTTGCGGCACTCTGTTCTTACGATAGAAGAGGCATTTTCCTTCAGCTGAAGAAGTTCTCGCAAGAGCTAGAACTACCAGTCTAAGAAATCATTCTGAAATTTACCACACGAGTGTATATGGTACCGTTCCTTCATGTGATCAGGAAAGAGTGAAAAGGATTAAACCGATATTCACCTTCTGAGCAAGTCTCCATCATTAACTCGAGAACTGCCATAACAACTGCTTAATACGCTCGTTTCAACAATGGTTTTCCTGTAATTTTTCATTTGGTTTTACAGAAAACGGTGCTTTTAAGAAGAAAAAATTTTTTTGATTTAATTTATTACGGCGTATTTGCGTAAAATATATATTAAAAATAGATTACTGTCATTTTAAAGCATATATTTACGAAAACATTTTGCTAACCTAGGTCGAAGCAAAGGGATTATGACGGTTGTGCAGTTCAGTGTTGGAACATACAGACTCTATACCATATTCACTCACTATATACCATATTCACCCTATTGCTATGGTTAAATAAAACAGCAGCATTCTGAGATGCTAGCAGAGAATTTTTTTTGTGCTGCAAATCTGAGACACGAATACAGAACTGTGGACTTATTCTAAGTTTTTTGTTTCGCTTCCATTCCAAAATATTCGTTAAAGCTTGAATTTTCGTTTCTTCAGGAAAGGAGGTATTCTAAGCGCCTTCGCATTTTCAATATCACATTCGAAACGATAACGAAGTCCTTCAAGTTTTCGTTTTGGAGTTTTATTATGAAAACATGATGGTGCGTGATATAGGCTGTCACTTGTAACTGCAGAAGATGACAATCATACGTGGAGTATTTTATCTTCTAACAGAAACATAAATGTAATTAGTGCCATTACAATATTTTTGTTTAAAATATATGTTTGTGTTTTAATTTGTAAACCATTTAACCAACATCATAGGTATACTGTTGTGTGGGTATTATATAATTTAATTAATCACTGTTATTTATAAGGAACTACGAGAACATAAACGTTGATTTTATTCAACTCTCCTAACTTGCATTAAAAATGCAGTTTAGAAATACACCGGTAGGTAGCGCTAACTTGCAAATAATTTTTGGGAGAATAAAACAAAATTACTGTCTCTCGAAAATAACTTAGTAAAACTTCATACTATATTGGAATTAATACAATGGAATAGAAACGCGATAGCCTATAGATTGTTGTCGATTTTGGAACCTAGGTAATAAAAGTTACGAACGAAATGGCGTGCTCTTAAAAATAGCCTTCGACCAAACGGTAAAAAGGTAATTTATAAAAATCTGCAGAATTTGGTAACCTAAGTTGTGTCCGCTCTCTTATACACGTACATGTGAATCATCTTAACACAAAAGTATATTAAATTAAAGCATGCTTATTTTTACATAATACGAAACACGTCCATCTGATGCATCGGAGTTATAAAATACCGTCAAGTATGATATGGACAGTGAGACACTCGACGAACGAAATTTACCTTTTTTCCAATAACGTATTATTAATTCAATACTTACATTTTAAAACCTTTCAAATGCTAACAAAATACTTTAATGGCTTTACTGCTTTGGTTTATTAATTTTTTCAAGCTGAATTATTCACGATTTTATAATCAAACTCCCATATTTCTTTTACAGTTCATGTCAACAGTGTTGCCATCTTGCATTCACTAACGAACACCCGAACATTGTCGATGGTTCAGAGAGCTGTATCGAAATATTACTTACAATACAAAATTGCCTTGCTCGAAGTTTTTATTCGTTTTGAGTGCTTTCGAAACATAACGACAATGAAAAATTAACTATTAACTTAGAATAAGTTCCCTGTTGCTTCCACTTCTCTGCTTGATTTTTATAACTGCCCAAATGATGGCAACAAGGCCATGGCGTGGTGACGATGAGAATTGATAAAACGCGACTTGCAGAAAATGTTGGAGAGTGAGATTTGACTCACACATTTTAGACACAGGAACGCCAAAGGCGATGGGTCCTTTATGATTATACATATTCCGAACCACAATATTACCAAATCTGTTTTCATAAACCTAGTCATGCCGAAGTGTGAATACAAACCGCCCCAAGTTGGGCTTTCTCGCCTCAAGAGAATCACGCTTTAGCGCACACGTCCACTCGTAATGACTCGTAATAACAGGTTGCGCCATTGATATCCAGTGATCAGTCCGAGCTCACACTTGGTTATTATCTACGATCGACTCTCAAAACCGTCGTGCAATTTGAGACCAGCGCTTGACTCGACATCAACTTGAATTTTGAATGGAACCAGCCATTGTGGGGTTAACAAGCACAAATAACTAGTATGTCGTTATTAAAGCTTATTCCAACATTGATATTTTACTACCTCTTTTAATAGCAATGGCAGTACAATATTTTTTTCAAATTTAGACAGTGAATCTAAAAAGTATTATAATAAACCAGGATAATTAATAATGATTAAAAAATGTGCACATATATATATTTTTTTTTTTTGGCAAACAAAGAAATAGTTATTTACATTTGTAGTACATACAACATTGTCTGAAAAGAATAAACAAACAACAAACCATAAAATAAACACACTGGTAACAATAACAGCACATATATTTACAAATCCTGTTGTACAAAAAATGAATTCTTCATTACGGCACATACAACTGTCCAATAACCACATTTGTTTCGTACGATTTCTCTGACTGTACGTTCAGAATCACGACCGATCAACCAAATGTTAATTATCGTGTACTCTCATTGGTGCGACATGTTTGCAGTGTGACCTCACTAGAACCTAGCGTTGGTTTGGAACAAGGACCGCTCGATCTCGGATCGTGAAAGCTGTTGTTATAACTTGCTATAAGAGAGGCAAAGGAAAAGGCTCATTAGTATGGCACGAGAACCGCAACAAAAAATCACATAAACGGACAAGCGGTGTCACAGTTGAGCGTGTCCGTCACTGACTTACCACGTCAGGTCCTGGGCGAGAGGTCTCGGGACCTTCCTTGCCATGGAAGCATGTTGACATCGCGAAGGCAGGCCAGAGATACCCGTGCTGTGTGAGGCCAGGCATATCCTGCTGGGAAGTAGGGTTGTCAAGCTGCGCCAGAAAAGGGGAGCGCGCTTGATCGCAGAATTTCCTTGAGGTACGTATCGCTGCTCCGTCAGGGTTCCTTCGGCTACCGTCATCAGGGTGCGGGAACCGTAGGAAATGGCGCCCTACTCCATGGCACCTTTCGTTAGGGCGGCACGCCGCTCTAAAGTGAAGCGTGAATCCCGGCGCCGACCAGGACGTGTTAAGTCAGGACGCTACAAATTCCGGGCGTATACTCGCGTATACCCTCGACCGCTACGCTGCTCGCATCTAGCATTAACTTATCACTCGAAAGATTAAAATGCTTGCGGCGTACCGCCGTTACACTCTCGCCTCACGCAAACCAACTGACATTTCGACAACTTACACTAGCACTGCGCGTCTCTAACGAAACAAACTATAACTTGCACTCGTACTGCACTAGTACTCCGTACGTGTCGTAGAGAAGTGAACACAACGAAATTCGTAGCCTGGTTGCGACGTAGGATGGTGTTCGTTATAATGAAGTTCCGTTGTGATAGAAAGTCCTTAGACTGGCCCAAAAAAAAACGGATCGATTTTATAATGATTTATACTGTTAAAATAACACCTTTTTTTAAAAACAGTCAAAGCTATGTAATAAAATTAAGTAAGGAAACCAAAACATATGGTATACGCGAAAATGCAGAAGGTATGCTCTAACGAATGAGGTCAAGCACAAGAGTGAGTGAGTGAAGAGATTTGGGCGGCTTTTAACACCAAGGTCTTGAGAGCCGATAAGGATTATTGAGGTGAGTATGGAGCAGCGCCGGAATGAAATGGCGGGGGAAGCGGGAGATCCCCGAGAAAACCCGCCGACCAGCGGCATCGATCGGCACGATTCCCACATGCGAAAATTGTCAAGCACTAGATATACGGAATGTACCCACACACACATATAAATATATACACACACCCTCAACCACAACACGGACTGTAGATGAGGCAGACCAATTTTCGTCTTCTGCTCATTTACCCAACATTGACTCAAGAAACGCCAAAGGTTCCTACTGCATAACGCCTCCATTAGCAAGCAGTTTTTATTGTAAACATTTATCGCGGGGACGTTGTCAACAATGCCGCTTTCGCGAGAAGTTTTACTGTAAAATATATCATTGTGCAGAGACGAAAATCAATCAACTTCATCGTTAATTAATGTATAGTGATAACGGGCTCCAAACTATTTAATCACCGAGTCGGTGCTATTTAGTGTGGTTATGCTGGAAGAGCATCGCCGACGTGGTCACCACATGGTACGAGCGTTACGCGATACGAGCGCGCCAACCGAAGATCCTTCTGTAGGATATCCTAATTAATATTATAAATGCGAAAGTGTTTCCTTGTCCTTTCACATCACAACGAAGCGACGTTATTTTTTGCACAAAGATAGTTCAAGGGCCGGGAAGTGACATAGGCTACTTTTTATCGCAAAAAAAATATATCATTCCTTCAGAAAATAAATTTTAGTAAAAAATAGCGCTCGGGGTACAATTCTGCGTCAATGTAAGTTGTTAGTGTGTGATGAAAGCACAATGTCACAAAAAAAACCGATAGAGGCCCTAAACTGAACTCTACAGGATATACGAAACAATACAGACATTATGGGAGGAATGGTTGTAGTACTGGCTGGTGACTTCCGCCAAACTCTAACCGGTGATTCAGAGAGTCACACCTGCAGATGAAATCAAAGACTGTCTCAAGTCGTCAAGCTTATGTGCAAATGTCGAGAAATTCAGCTTGACAACAAATATGAGAGTGCACCTCTACAATGACATTATGCTGATACACTATTAAAAATTGGAGATGGGCTGTTAGAAACAGATGCCGAGGACTGTGTGTCACTAACGGGGGATTTTAGTAATTTGGTGCAGAGTGATACGGAACATATTGCTTGCGTTTACAGATCTACAAATAAATATAAATTACGACCAGTGGCTATGTAAAAGAGCGATTCTAGCACCAAAAAATGACAACGTTAGTGCTCTGTTATGTGTTTATGATCAGTGTCTGTCTGCTAACAAATACCTTTTTTTTCCTCTTTAAGTTTGTTACTATAACTCGCGAGCGAAGCCGTGGGTAAAAGCTAGTGCATATATATATATATATATATATATATATATATATATATATATATATATATATACACTGAAGAGCCAAAAAAACTGGTATGGGCGTGCGTATGCAAATAACAGAAGTATGGAACCAATAAGAGTAACGCGATGCGGTCAGCAGCTAGATCGGTTACTGCTGCTACAATAGCAGGTTATCAAGATTTAAGTGAGTTTGAACGTGGTGTTATAGTCGGCGCACGAGAGATGGGACATAGCATCTCCGAGGTAGCGATAAAATTGGGATGTTCGCGTACGACGATTTCACGAGTGTGCCGTGAATATCGGGAATTCGGTAAAACATCACATCTTCGACATCGCTGCGACCGGAAAAAGATCGTGAATGAGCGGGACAAACGACGACTGACGAGAATCATTAAACGTGACGGACGTGCAACCCTTTCTCAAATTGGCGCAGATTGAATTTGTGGACAGCCCTGCAGGATTCATGGTGTGAATTGCCTCCTGCATACCTTCAGACATTAGTCGAGTCCATGCCACGTCGTCTTGCGGTACTTCTGCGTGCTCGGGGTCCTGCACGATATTAGGTGGGTGTACCAGATTTTTTGGCTCTTCAGTCTCGTATGCACGCAAGTATACAGAGGCGGGATAGCCTCTTGTACCGCAAACTCTAACTGCACACGTCAGCAAACTGGCGTTACTGACCAGCCGTATGTCGAAAAGGGATTCGACAATCAGCGCCTGGAACATATTCGCCATCCGATACCGCAGCTGTATATGAAACAAAAATTTGTGTGTAAAGTTTTGTTTCTATTTTGTTAAGCTATTGAAGGGTTTTATAACATGCATTTTACACATGTCACTCATTTACCAATAAATATTTTAGAAGTTACGTATTAGTGTATGAATATTGATAGTAAATACTACGCAGATTTGACTTCAAAAATTAAAACTAATCAGATTACGTGCCAGTATGTGCCTAGCAAAACATTACGAAAAAAATTGAAAAATACTAAGATTTTCTTTAAACTAACTCCCTTGCCGAAATAAGGTAATTCACCTTCAATTATGATTAAATGCATTACTTCAACAAAATGGTTTAGTTGCTACTTTTTTCGCAATTTTTTTAAATTACTTTAAACGAAGAAGTCTTTGCATAATTTTATTTGTAGGAGTCAGTTTTTTTATGAAATAAATTTTGTCAAACACGACTTAACCACAGTATTGTGTACGAGATGCACTTTAAAGTTGTTTTCGGCTGATAAGTACTGTTCCCTGCGAGGCTCAATCTCCAATGAGTAACTGATTCGTGAACCGCTTAGCTGCTTAAGTTATGAATGAGTCTTATTTCTATAGAAGAGTACAAAGCCTACAGCCAACTGGTTGTCAAAACGAAACATGAGCTGTGTCGAGTTAAAATGCAGTGCGCATAGAAAAAAATTTTAATTTGCAGTACCCGAAACCATAAATTAAATCGTGTCTGAAAGGGTTCGAATTAATTCAGAAATTACCTTTTAATCGCCCTTGTTAAATTAAATATACCTTTTTTTTTTTTTCGTTTATTTTATTTGTACATTCCAAAAACATTGAAAATGTGATTTTGACATCCCATAGTGCAAAAATTGTGAGATTTAAACATTTTTTATGCAAGGCAAGCGCACTTAAAAGACAGTACTATCTGTAAGGTAAACGGCTTTTCGCACAAATATAAAATAATGAATTTTTCGGTGACCATCACGCAAGTGGGTTTTCGCCGCCATCTTGCACTTTGCCAAGTTCCGAGCGCCCTACGCATTCCACTCGTAAAAGAAAAGCTGGGACCGAAGAACTGGTTTCTGTAAGGTGAGAACAGAGACGTGTATTTTTCCCACGTCATTCATATTTCATAGCATTTTTTTTCTTCTCCCGGAACAAGCCGATCTCCTACTTTGAGCAGGCGAGACCATGAATTGCAGGGAGTCTGTCGCCTGCGGGAGCGAGAAGGAGGCTAGCACGGTGTCGCGTGCGGCGCTTTGGAAACGAAGGCACGTCTGCAGGGACGAAGATGTTGAAACGGCCGCCTACCAGGATGTATGTTGCGTGTCCGAGACCTGCAGACGCGAGAGCGCTGAGGCGAGCCACCAAAACACATCACTGCAGACCTATGCTAAAAAAAAAAAAATAACAAGTTTTCGGTGAACGGAATTTTTCGTTGGTGGCCACAAAATTATTTCTCGATATAGACTTCAAAAAATACTTTTGTTGCACCAACAAAACTTCATTTATAGCATGACTAGCAGTGCCCGCGGCTCCGCTCGCGTGGACTACAAAATTATTGTTAGGTTTTTTTTTAATAAAGTTGAATTTTACCTAGCGTTAATTATGAGATAAATAATTAGTTTTTTTAGGTCTTTTTATTCTACACAATTCTTTACTACATGATATTGTTCCATCTTTAGCTGTTAAGACAGCGTATTGCAAGAGANTCTTTTTATTCTACACAATTCTTTACTACATGATATTGTTCCATCTTTAGCTGTTAAGACAGCGTATTGCAAGAGAAAGCGCTGGCGGAAAACGTTTTTCCGACTTGATTCACTATTATCGCCACTGCTTATTTCTTATGTTACTTTACGTAACAAAACATATACTAAAACCTGGCCATAGAATATAGTTATGAATTTAAAAAAAAAACACGTAAATCGGAGAAGTGATTCTCGAGTGATACGCGCACTAACAGACAGACAGAGAGACGTTGAATNAAAAAAAAACACGTAAATCGGAGAAGTGATTCTCGAGTGATACGCGCACTAACAGACAGACAGAGAGACGTTGAATTTTATAATCGTATGTATAGAAGAAGTAATGTGGCAATGTATGGCCATCACTTTAATTGCTTTAAAACGCGACGTACAACTACTGGCGCCTGATTAACGCGCAGCTTACCTTAAGCCCTCCTCACAACGTCGAAGCTTTCCGTCGAACTGCTTCCAATAAGTTTGGTCAAATAAAGTTGGACAAGTTATGACGTCGTCGAAACGTCATAAACGCCGCCATATTTGTCTGAAAAAAGAGGTGGACGGCTTCAGTTTCCATCAAACATTTGAGGATTGGACCAGTTATAAAATTTCGTGCACGACAAAAACGGACGTCGAGAAACTTTGAAATAACTAACAATTGCTGGAAACGAATTATGTTATGAAGATAATTCGTTTACGTAGGCGCTGTCTGGGCGTGAATGCCATTTTAAGTTAATACTGAGTTTACGTACTCATTGTGCAGGAAACATCTCTGAAAAATAAAATTTTAATTTAGTAAAGAAGCGAAAATAAATTTCATTCCTTGCATTTCTACCTGTAATGGACTGCATGGGAAAACAAAAGCAACATCTCACAAAAAAATTATTTTTAAATAATAATTCAAATTAGATTCTCCCAGTAAAAAAAAACTTGACAGTGTGACACATTTTCAAACACATTCAAGGTTATTTGATATGATTTGTTGGAAGGAAAAATTTGATGGCCGTATTTTGTCTTCAAATTTTACTGTCAAATAAATTGAAGGAGAAAATTTGACAGTGAGACAAAGGCTTTACCGACTATACTTTCCGGGGGAACATGTGAATATGTGCAACACAGACCTCACACTTCCTTATTCCGTTGTCGTTCTCTTCCTGCCGCACCGTCCTTTCTTCACATCACTCACAGTTCCGTCCCTATCAAACTTGTCACGTAATCGTGTCGTTGTTACGCGCGACAATTGCCAGTATCGAATTCTACCCTTCATAGTATCTGCACCTCTATCGTGTTCTCATATTTCCAATAACACTTGACGTTGCTCGAAAGAAAACATTGTCACATTTACTCTACAGTAATATTGCAGTGCTTCTGCCCGCGCCAGAAAGCATAACTGACAACAGCAAAATGGTTACACGCGCTTTCCCACACTTTACGTTGTCCTTACAGCTTAAAATTCACGCAGTTCCCTCATATTAGATTTGATTGGTTCCCTGTTATTAACGTACAAAGAATTTAAACATTTATTTGGGACATCCCCTGTAGTTATAACTTAGCAGATCGCGAAAACGACTGTCAGTGCCCATCATTGTTCATTAGAAACATCAGAACCGTAGCCGACGTTACTGAAATTACTAACCGGCGAAATCAGTTGAGCATCGGAATGCGGCGTACGTGCGTTTAGCTTCTGAACTGCTTGCTTACTTCGGCCTTGAGTGACGGACCTACGCAATCAGCAGCCAATTAAGTAGGATCTCTAGTTAAATAATATCGGCAAGGTCAACGTTGGCTTTGGGAGGCGCGACTTGTTTGCTAACGCGATGTTCTTGAGGAAAAGGTACAATCCTCTCATTAGCATGTGGCTGACACGTTTCTCTTGAGCCGTCTTACTCAAATAATGCAAATCAGTCGCGGAAATTTTCACATAATGTTGATTCGGNTGACACGTTTCTCTTGAGCCGTCTTACTCAAATAATGCAAATCAGTCGCGGAAATTTTCACATAATGTTGATTCGGATCTAGTCCGATAACAGGGCTCATATTAACATGCTATAATCAATAAACGGGAACATGACTACGCAAAATGTTAAGAAATAAATTTTTTTAAATTATTTTTAACAATGTTTAAAAAAAAATTTTTTGTGTTTATAAAGGTGTTTATCCTTTCCTGTAGCAAAAATTTCAGTTTCGATGAAATAAAAGTTATAAAAGCTNTGACACGTTTCTCTTGAGCCGTCTTACTCAAATAATGCAAATCAGTCGCGGAAATTTTCACATAATGTTGATTCGTATCTAGTCCGATAACAGGGCTCATATTAACATGCTATAATCAATAAACGGGAACATGACTACGCAAAATGTTAAGAAATAAATTTTTTTAAATTATTTTTAACAATGTTTAAAAAAAAAAATTTTGTGTTTATAAAGGTGTTTATCCTTTCCTGTAGCAAAAATTTCAGTTTCGATGAAATAAAAGTTATAAAAGCTATATATATATATATATATATATATATATATATATATATATATATAATATTATTTGTCTCACAGGAAAATAAATTCTGTATAAAATTTAAAAAATCTGAGAGTCGATAAGGAGAACTATGTTCTCGGTGCCTGTGCTCCTTTAGACGTCACACTATTGTGACGAGCAGGATGAGTGAAGAGATTTTTGGGCAGCTCTCAACATCAAGGTCTTGAGAACCAATGATGGTGTGAAGTGAGGTGAGTATGGAGCAGCGCCGAAATGTAGGAGCGGGAGGAGCGGGAGATCCACAAGGAAACCCGTCTTCACAGCATTTAGACGAGAGGTGGCGCACATTGACGGATCTCACGCAGCCGATGATGGTACTTCCCGTCTGCCTCATCGCTGGCAAAGAACCGTGGACAACCTCTGTGACTACTTTGAAGGATGCGTAAACAACTCGTAAGCGTACGATACGTGCCCGTTCACATGAGCGTATACAGTTCGTACGAGAATATGTCACAATCGAACGGCGATTTCAAGTAGCCGTGTGTGTCTTGGTTCCTTGCCGGACATTCCTGCATCCATAGCCTATGTGGTGTCACCTTTAAAACGGACATGTCGCACACTTTCAACTGTACATATTACATTTCCTGTGTTGGGTCATATTTGGGAGATAAACAATAGTTTCCGTGACTTCTGGATCAGCCCTCGAATTTCCCACTCTTAACTGTTTAGTGTCAGTAATAGCAGAATTACTGCTTTGCAATAGTCGTTGGTGAGTTGTTAGCGAATGAAAGCGCGTTGTCTTAACATATTAACTGAAACGTCTAAAGTGTGATAAGAACTACAATTACCGTCTTGCAAATGTTAACCCAAGTTCGCTGCCTCAGATAAATTAAAAAAAAGTTAGCAAATATTTTTTTTTTGTAAAGTTTATATTTTTTCACTTTTACAACATACGGATTTTTCAAACACATGTCAGTCTATAAATACCTTAGAATTTATTTAGCAATACAGTACAATGGCGAGTGGATTAGCTGACAGCGTGTTGATAAAATATACAGCCAGCTTATGGCGGAAGGATGCATAAACGAAACGTGAGACGGTTACATGAGACAGAGAGTGCGCATGGCATTGTCGCCCTTACCGCTCCGCCGCTTCTGCGCCACGAAAGGCCAGAACAGCTCCAGGTATAGTCCACTCATGGTTACTCCCGACATTTCTGAAGCCCTGCTGAAGTTACACTTCCAGGATATTCCTCCGCCTCGTACAAACAAAGCTTAACCAATCTACGGAAGAAAAAAAAACACCACAGGAACAACGCGCCGCATTCGTGCGCACTCAGTTTAATAATATTTTGCATAAGAACTATTTATCTCTAGGCATTACCAACACTCCCATTTTCTCCCTGTTTTTATTGATATTAGTTATAAATAAAACGTAAGTAAAAAGTCAATCTAATAAAAAATAAGGCATTTTATGTTAACACAAGAAGTTATCGATATCAGCCTACTTTCCTCTACATGGATGCAAATCCTTTTTATGGAGATTTTTAAAATTTAGATGGTAGGTGGGTCTTGAAGTCTCATTGATAGCGATGTCATTAGAGATGCTACAAGAATCAAATGCAATACTAAAGAGACAACCACAAATACACGCTTGACTTAGCTGGGACTTTTATGATAACACAAATATAAAACTCTTGTTATACATTACATACTTACCAAACAGCCAAACGCGTCATACATGGGGTGATTTTCCAAAGGTTTGATTCAAAAAGTGTGGAGAAACTGCGAATAGACAATGACATAGGAATCTTAAGGTTCGCCTCCATCTCTTTTTTGCAGAAATTTTTCGTTTTCGCGTCATAATTTCGGATTCATAGTAATTACTGACAAAGTACGATTATAGAAAATTTGCATTTTACGAGCTGTTTAATAATTTTTGCGCGCAAATTTAATTGTGTGGTATCTCCTAGTTGCAAAAAGTCTGCAACGTATATTATCAATAAGTTTCTACTTTTTTGCAAGCAGGAAATAACAGACAGTGAAAATTAGGTACAAAAGTATTAAACAACTGGTAACTTGTAAATTTTCTATAACCAAACATTTCCAATAACACGTCTGAAACTTGCCACGAAAACGAAGAATTTCTGCATTAAGCGTGAAGCCGAGCGTAAAGCCGAGCGTAAAGCCGAGCGTAATTGGTTCGAGTTGCGGATGTTGAGATGAAGTAGCTCGCCACTGGCGTAGGCGATGGCGCTATGATTGCGTGACTCACGTGCCTGAGTTCATTCTCGACCTCCCACCGATATCCGGAGCAGTACGAGTCCTCCAAGTGTGTAGGCATGTGTGTGTGTGTGTGGACCCCGGGTAACGGGTCGACGAAGGCAGGCAGACGGCTCTCGCTCCCACACAGGTGCGCGTCAACAGCCCTCAAGGTCGACCACGTAACGGCGAGGAGCGGCGAACTCGCCTTTACTTTCCCCTGCCACGTCACGTGGAGCTTACCACTGGGAAAAGCCGCGCACAGGCGCCGCGGTTTTTCCGACGAGAATGCGTCTTTCAAAACAGACCAACACACGAGGTACCAGGACGGGAAAAGGCGATAATACTGCCGCAAGAACGCCAGAGGCGTATCCGAGTTCCTGAGAGATGGATATCTTAACTGAAATAAAATAACTAAATTATCTTTTTAATTTATTCACACGCCTATTATTTAGCCTACAACATTAAACGTCATATCTCCGCTATTACTCTTGTTATTCTCGGTGACCACAGTATTCAATATATATCTCCATTCTAAATAAAGTCCTTAGCAATGGTTCTGCATTGTTTACAGTCACTTAATTCACACTCGTTATTCACACATGTTCAATCTGCCTATTGTCATCATTCCAAATGTCTGTCACTCTCGCTTCCAGTTCAATAGTCCCGCCCGCCAGTCTCTCTCTTCACTGCACCGATGCTCGCAGTCCGCAGACTTCACTCCTGCTGGTCACTCTCGCCGCCACTCGTCGCCATCGTAAACATGGCGCTCAAGGTCGCACAAGCCTCAAAACTCTATACTGTCCGCTCGGAGGCCCGTAGTGGCTCGAGTAGTCTTGCTGGCCCGATCGAGAAGGTTTGCCGCATCCCTAGTTACGCTGAGAGGCTAGGACAATGGCAAGAACATTCTTGCATCGATAACCCCAGAAATTCAATCCACTCAATGTCAGGAGTGCGCGAGTCCCGATAGGCTTAGATCTGGCACACGCGGCGTCTCGCCTTTGTAAATCTCCGCACGCTCATCGGGTCACTAGCCTGGCCTTGACGCTCTCCTTCACGCGCTCGAGCGGGGCGGGGCAATGGAAGCGATGCAGAGCAGCAAGCATGTAACAATACGTTTTCAGGACGATCCATTCCGACACTATACCTTCGTGACTAACAACACATAAATATGGGGCCCTATCCTGTAACTTTTTATTGTCGTTATACAAACTATACTAGCTTTACGAGGCTAAATGGTATTCTGTAACTCAATATGTCACCATGGTGGTATTTTGAATGCCTCATGACTGTCTTTAAAAATACAGGTCAAAAAGGTGTCTTTATGAACGATAGTGGAAAGCAAATGGCCGACGTAGTGGGGTTAATTCTAGTAAACGCGTTCCACAAAAAAAAACGTTTTAAATTATTCAAAAACGAGAAATATTAAATTCTGTTATATTTCCACACAAATAAACGGTGTATGGAATACATTTAAGGAATATATATTTATAGTTCGCTAGTGATACTTTCGCTTTAACGTAACTATGAAATGACTGATTCGGCCACAGGTCAGTGCTGCTATCTCGCAATGCTCTGAATGAACTAGTACCAACTGAAATCTTTTATCCATAAAAAAAAGTTAATTTATTTTTTGAAAATATTTTTAATAAATTAATTTTATTTACAGTTGAAAATGCACTATAATAACAAAATGTGAGACACAGGACACCCTGCAATAACGGAAATGTATAATTCAACAAGCAGATAGTTGATTTCAGAACACAGCCCGCTGCGTTGCCAAACGTACATCTTTGAACAAAGATATCAATAAATAAATGCCTTACAGAATACCACATAAAGACGCTTACGAGAGTAACCATAACTGAGGCTCTCTTTACCATAAAGACAATCACGGTGACTGTTTTTAAGGAAGTTCATGATAGAGAATGGGACGTTCGATGGGGAACACATATACGGTGAGAACATAACCTTCGCTTGACGCCGCGCTTGCGCGAGGCGCGGGTGGGGGCCCGCGGCGACCGGCGGCTACTTTGGACGTGACAAAAAAAATTCCTTACGGTATATCTCGCGACTCTAATGTGCTAGCGTTCTGGTCTTGTTTCCAGACGAAATATTTCGTCTAAATATGTCGATTTAAGTCATAAAAGTCATAAAAGAACTCCGTCATTTTCATTCAATTCCCATGTCCTTCACCCCTCCAAAAAAAATAAACAACCGTCAACACAGACGTATTCACTTAAAACCTACTTCTGTGTTCGCGACACAGCTACACTTTTTTTTCATAATCTACCCCTATCTGATGTTAAATGAAAAAATATATATGTATTATCGTCGACATACGGCACTACAAAGCTATATCGCCACAGAAATCCCAGGCGATGTCATGAAGACATATAGAGTAAAACGGTCGAATCTGGTAAATGGCTGAATCGGGTCATACATGTATTTCGCGCTTTTACCAGTAAACGAAGAGTAGATAGGATAGTGCTGCTATCTAGCGTTGAAGAGCTCAACTGTAAGGATGAGGTAAAAGTGTTTGCAGAATTACGCGCGCAGCTGCTTTTCAGTTCTTTGCTATTTTGGGGAGGTAAGAAATTACGCGTGTCTGTTTTTCACTGTTACATTATTTCCATGGCTTTTATTTCGCAGATAAATAATACTAGTTGCAGTAGTCAAGCACAGCGAATCATGCACGGTAGTAACACATACAGTAACGTACTATAACCTATTTTCGTTTCATCGCCAGTTGAAGTCAGTGTTGCCAACTCCAATTTTTTTTAACGTTAAGAGTCGATCGGGTGAATCGGGTCAGTGTTCCTAGGGCGAATAGGGTCATCCATTCAAACGTCTTCTTTCTTCAGTGTAATACTTACGTGTTATTTTTTCTTCTAATTGACAGATGTATAAGTACATACAAGCGGAAAACATAGCAAACTTTGGAGTGAGGAGAATCTACGCAAAAAGCAATGGTTGCCGCGAATAACAAACAGGCTTCTCAGTAAACAGGTAGCAGCTAAAACGTATGGTATACTAACGTCATGCCTTCAACGGCGTTATGCATGTGGTGTGAGAATACAGCTGAACAAGAGGGGGTGGTAAAAAAAACTTTTTTTTTTTAATGAGCAGGAGCTAGCGTTAAAAGGCATTCTAAAATCATACTTAATTTCTATGATTATTTTCCATCGTTTGCTGCTGACCTGATTAACCCTATTCGTCAGTTGCTGTGTTTGGTATACGATTTCATTTCCCCAGAAAGTGCACCATGTTAAATTACTCGAGGGAATGCAAATTGTAAATAATAGATCAAATTTTCAATTTATAATTTTGTAATTTGGTAAATTTTATATTACTTATTAGTTACTGGTGGTTTTTCATTTTATGACCCCATTCAGACCATTTTAACATACTGAAAACCAGCAAGATTAGCTGTAGTTGGAAATCCTACAATTTCGTCACACAGCAGATAATCACGCAAGGACTAAATGGAGTAGCGGTTCCTTTGATGTGTGCGTGCCCATTCTCTGATTGGCTGCGCGAGCCTCTGGGAACGAGCCTTGTGTCTGATTGGCTACCGCGTTCTGCGAAACATTCCCTATTGGCTGGGCTGCCGGTTGTCGAGTAGGTTGCCAGGCGCTGATTGGCGAATGGCGTTTCCACCCGGGGCCGCGGTGGCTGAGCGGTTAGCCTGCTCGCCTCCCACAGAGGCGATCCAGGTTCAATCCCCGGCTGGGTCACTCCGGATTTCCACACGTGGGAATCATGCCGGACGATGCCGTCGGTCGGTGGGTTTCCTCGGGGATCTCCCGTTTCCCCCGCCATTTCATTCCGGCGCTGTTCCATGCTCACCTCAATCACCCTCATCGGCTCTCGAGACTTCGATGTAAAGAGCCGTCCACATCTCTTCACTCACTCATGTTTCCACATGTCGTTAACCAGTGGCGTCATTTTTTCTGGCATGTGTGGCTGTAGTTCGCGGAATAATCGACTGTTTCTCCTCTGTATTCTTAAGTATTCTGTGATTTCTAGAGACGTGCGAAATTCGTGTTATCTTTCGGTTACAGAATAGACTGCACTGCTTTATAAACGAGTGACCACAGTTCGTGGTTTCATTGGCCGCTGCGCTGTGATCAACGTCACGTATATGCTTGACCTCCTCAAAACAGATTAGCCACTCCGCCGCTGGACTTATGTTATTGGCTCAGAGAGTTCTCCGAGGCGCGCCAAACATATTTTTGGCCAATGGCTGAAGTTGGTCAAACGCACAGTAACTTGGAACTCGTTCTGTCCTTAAACGATAACGCGAATTTTGCAGGTCTCTAGTGATTTCGTGTTGTGATGTCCCACCGAGCCAGATTCCACAGTCCTCTATATACTCGAGCAGAAGACACTTTCAGTGTGTTGAGTGTACCGTTAGTTCTTGGTCGTGTAGAGAGTTTCGAATGAAAGAAGGCCCAATCAAACATACGAAACTAACATACTGCATTCCGCCTACCTGAGTACTGAATTAAAATGCGAAATAATAGGGTCGCTATAGTTGTAATCCCGTTTTTTGTGCAAATAATTATGTCTTCGCCTCTGTGTTAATCTGCAATGTGTTCGTTTTGTTATGATGTTAATCTGAATCTTCTGACTTCGTTGTTCTTGAAAATTGGATAATTTTTTAATGAGTTTTGTTTTATTTCGTTTGTTGAATTGTGACCAATTCCCTTGTGTGATATTCTATTACCTTTTTTTTTTTTTTTTTTTGTTGGCNTGGTTTGTTTTCAGTATATGTTGTCATGTAGGCTTAATCGTTTGGGTTTTCTGTGACGACACAGCTCTGCAATTGCGTATACCCACAATTATTATTTTCAAATAAGTTATTTGCCACCATTACAATAATCATTTAAAGAACACGCGTAATATAATGTGTTAATAGCGCGTCTCTTTCTGTCTTTTTATAATTTGCTTTTTCTTTCATTTTTCTAGTTTTTGTCTTTTCTCTCTTTTTTATATCTCACTTTTCCGTTTTTTTTTTATCTCTCACTTGCTCGCTCCTCTCTTTTGATCTTTTTTCTCCTAATCTCTTCATTAATTTCTATCTTTTAGCCTACTTTCCGAAGGAAAGAAAGGCTTATGATCACTTTCCTGCCTGTGTATCAGTGTGTATGTATGTGTGTATCTGTGCGTGTGTGCCCCCCCCCCCCC
>NQII01004015.1:55402-78331 GCA_002778355.1 Clitarchus hookeri
CCAATCTCTTTCAAGTTTCGAACGCGTCAACCAAATTTCGCCAACTCGGTACACATATAGTAAGGACACCTGACTTTTATAGTTTTCAACCACGCTGGCCACTACATTTCAAAATGGCGACTATGCTAATATTAAGTGTGATATGTCATATCTCGAGAACCTTTTAAAACCAATTTAAACCTCATTTTTTTATTCTGGAAGAGAATCGTGTAAGCATTAAATTTTGAGATGGATATTGTTGTTAGTCTTCTATTTTGTAAGATAGCATCAAATTAAGAAATAAAGATTTTACATTATTTCTCAAAAAATATCAAAACAATTCTCACCCAATTTGGCATGTAAGTAGTACTATGACAGACAAGATAAAATTTAGTGATTGAGCGTGATTGCGTGAATGACGGCTATATAAATATTTTAGGTTTATTTGGTAGAGTTACTATACCATTTAACCAATTTCGACCACATTTTGTATTCTTAAAGTATCTATTACAAGCATCATAACTGCCAACACACATCCATTTTGTAAAATAGCACTACATGAAAAAATATAACATTTATGTCATATCTCGGTAAACAATGAACAGATTTATGCCGAATTGGGTAAACAAGCATTACTGTGGCAGATTATGAAAAATGATTCAGTTTAAGTACATCAGATACTTACTTTCAAAATGGCGGCCACATAGGTATTGTAGCTTTTAATGCTATATTGTCGTAACCATGTGAACAATCCATGTAGTCAATTCCAACTGAACTTTGTATACCGGCAGTATATATTACATTTATTAACTATATCTACACAAATAATATTTTGTCCTCAATTTTGTAAGATTGCACCACACGAATAAGTAAAGTTTTTATGTCATATCTTGGGAAAAAAATTGGCCGATTCCCATAAATTTGATAAACAAGTAGTGTTGCGGCAGATGATGTAAAAACGTATTTTTTTAGTACGTCAGACACTAAGTGTCTTATTTTAAAAATTGCGGATATCTAGCCATTTCAGCTTTGAATGCTATTAAGTCGATAACTAGTAATCAACTCCAGCTTATGTTCGTATGCTAACAGTAGATATTATAAATATCAACTGGATCTACACAAACATTTTGTAAGATAGTACAATACGAATAAATAAAGTTTTGGTCATATCTTGGGGAAACGATTGACCTATTCCTACTAAATTTGGCAAACAATTAGCACTACAACAGAGGGTGTAAACTGTTATGTTTTAAAGAAGATCAGGTACTTATTTTCAAAATGGTCGCTATGTAAATATTTTAGCTCAGTATCTTTTATTAAGGGAACAAATTCCAACTTAACTTTTTATGCTGACAGTATCAATTACAACAATGAAATTTGTCTATACAGAGCCTCATTTATACCGTTTTTTAAGTTAGCTCAACAATTAATATTAAGTTTATGTCATATCTAGAGAAACAATCAACCCATTCTTACCAAAATTTGGCAAAGAAGTTGTACTGTGGTAGGCCATATACCTATAAGTATTTTTTAAACATGACAGACACTTATATTCAGAATGGCGGCTATAAAATAATTTTAGTTTAGTGTGCTTTATCTTCGAAACTATGTAATCGACTCAACTTTTATACTGGCAGCATACAATCATCGAATGCTGTTATATATATATATATTGTCCTCCGTTTTCATAGACCATCATATGGAAAATTGAGTTTTTATGACATATCTGTAGGACCATTCAACCAATTTTCACAAAACATTTTAACACAAGTAGCGCTATGGTAGGTCATGTAAATGTATGTGTTTTAAGTAGCTCAGTCACTTATTTTCAAAATGACAGCCCTGTAAATATTTTAGGTTAGTAAACCTTAACCTTCGAAAAATAAAAAATATTAAATCCAAAGTTGATGTTCCGAAATTCTTAATATAGTTGATTGCACGCTAGCTTATGGTACTAGGTTTCGAGTCCTGGGTAAGTCACCTGGTTATTTGTATTTGTCTCACTACTGTTGCATGTGTTTCTGGTTTCATCTCTAATGGCATTACTTTCAACGAGACAAGTCCTACCTACCAACTCAGATTTTAAGAAATTATTTAAAAATGAATTGCACCCATGTTGTGGACAGTAGGCTCATTAGTTACATAACTAACATCCTGTATTTCTCCATCTATCTTTGTCTAGGGGCCGCGGTGATTTAGTGGTCAGACTACTCGCCTCCTACAGAGGCGAACTGGATTTGATTCCCGACGGGGTCACACTCGGCTTTTAGCACGTGGGAATCGTGCCGAACGATGCCTCTGGGCAGTGGGTTTTCTCGAGGATCTCCCGTTTCTCCAGCCCTTGTTTTTCGGCGCTGCTCCACACTCACCTCACGTCACCCTAATCGGCCGCCCAAATGTCTCCACTATCTTTCTCTCTTTATCTCTCCATTCTCATTTTCTTTCTCGTTCTCTCGTGTTTTGCCTGCTCTTTTTTTATTATTTTTTTTTTTACCTACTCTAAAACTAAGTGTTATGTGTTAGTCCGCGGTAGGAACGGGATTATTGCGTCTCAGGGCTAACCCCTTACGCTTCCAAGGGAAGGAAAAACATGCAAGGAGACGTGCATCGCGGCAAAGAGGGATTGGGTTTCCCATGGCCGAGTTTGGCCATGAAAAACCTCCCTAATGTACTTATAGTTAAACTACATCTAGAAGAGAAAGGAAAAACCGGCACAGACACCGTAAAAACCCTTTTGACAGGAAAGAATTAAAAACTGTTGCATGCATTATAAGAAAATGCTACAGGAGAAAGATAGGTGGGTACCATGCTCTTTATTATTGGGAGAGGAGAAACTAGTAGAGAGGTGGCGGGGATCTTTCTTTCTTATCTTGCACTGGTTTAACCAGAGTGATGTGGTACATCACTCTAGTGGGGGGAGAGCGGGACTGTGCTACCCCCCCCCCTCCCCGAATCACCAGTGGATCCTGAAAACTTAAAGTAAACTGGATTAGTTGTCAGGAGTGCCAGCAGAGCTGACACAAGCTGACTTTTACTAATCCACGACAAGATGGTAGTTGTCTGAAAGAAAAGATGTTTAATCTAAAAACCTAATATTAAAGCTAAATCCACGAGGACATTTATTTATTATTATTATTATCGTCCTACAAAACTAAATTATTAATTATTCTAATTATTATTTAATATTAATACTAGGTAGCCCCTGACCCCTACCCCGACTGGCATGTGTGTCCCTGACCTGGAAAACGAGTGGTGGGTGAGGCTATTTCCCACCTTCCACGAGTTCCCACATAACCAGCCTGGGCAGGGTTCCTTAAGTGGTAGCTTAAAACTAATTTCTCCGTCTTGCTGTATATATGCCTCACTTCCCCGTACTCCCTGCGAGAGCAACTCGGATGGCCGGAGGTGCTGCGAGCAGGTAGAAGAGCCCATCGTGACTTATAAGGACGGCGGCGGCGGCGGCCGACACCGGATACGGAGCAAGGTGACTGGGTCGAGCGGTAAGGCGACACGTCCCTCGCCCGCCCACACGGGGGAACACGACCTTGGGTGCAGCGTGACTAACCTGCCGGAGCACTCCGCCATCGCCCTTACGTAACTGCGCTACCAGAGGTGAATCTCGCTGGATCTTCCGAGCGCCGTCTGCTGCTTTCACCCCTCCAGCTATTACAACTGAGGCGGCCGACTGCACTCTATAGCCCGTTCACAGTTACTTGACACTTGACCCGGCCGGGGATTGAACCCGGTTCGCCTTAGTGGGAGGCGAGCAGTCTAACCGTCTCAGCCACCACGGCCCCAATATTATTATGCATAAGAACTATTTCTTACTAGGCATTACCCACACTCCTATTTTTTTTACTGTTTTATTCATCCTAATTATAAGTGAAATATTATGACTTATAGGAAATGTAACTAAAACTTTAATTTAAACAAAAATAAGGTACTTAAATGTAAACAAACGTATGGAATGCTTGTGATACAAGACATATTGAGATAATAACTAAACATGTCATACATGGGGTGATTTTTTAAAGTTTCGATTCAAAAAGTGTGAAGAAACCGCGGATAGACGAGTATACTCTCCGCTGTTGAATCAGTATTTTGGGAAGTCCCGCTCGGTTGGGAGGGAGGGATGGGGAGGGGTGACACAGTCATTATTGGAAATACCGTACTCACTATATACCAACATCAGCATAACCCTACCAAACTTTTTAATTTGTCATATAAAATAAATTTCAATGATAATTATTCATCTAAATAATATCAATGTTAATAATTATCCTTATTTTATTTATCTGTCTTGATATCACATTAACTATTTGCGTTTATATTAGTGAGTTTTCGTTTGGTTTTGGTGGCATAACTGGTTAACGAGGTGAATGTTGTACGATGGTGCGTGCGTGCTTCATGTAAATTTTGACAATTAAGATAGGTTAAAATTAGACAGCAGAAATGTAAGATGTTGGGTGCCATTTCTGTTACAGCTTGTTGGAAAAAGTTACTATCGGATAAATAATTAACAACCTATTTACACGTTTTTAAAGCCTAAAAACTGACACGACATTAGTAGATGGTGCCCTACAGGAAAAACTAAGACAGATTATTACAAATTAGCAAACAAGCTTAAAAGAAGGTAAAAGGTGTGCAATTTAGCAAACAAGCTTAAAGCTGGCCAACGAAATTACTTTTTTAGTACAAAAATGAATGCGTATTATTCAAATGCGCGTTGTATTTTTTTTTTTTTTATGGTGTGGTGTGGTTGATACTACGATCGTACGATATTTGGATTCCCTCATTCCCCCACTCTAAGGATTCCTTACCAAATAAGGAGTACAGCGTAACGTAAGAATGGCGTTTCTTTCTCTCGTCTGTACTCTGTGTGTTCAGGATCTACATTTCTGCCCTTTTTGTATCCTTCAGCCGCGGACCCTAGAACTTTATTCATGCCTAAGACCATACAAGAATAGAGATGCGACAGTAGAGGGGAAATGGGGTAGGGTGCGCGCCCGAAGTGCGCAGTAGCAACTCTATGCGTCCCAACATTGGACCGCTTTTCTGCCAATATATGACTATTATAAACAATGTGGATATGATTTGAGGTTAGAACACTGTTTATGTGAACAGGTGCTTTGAGATAGTTTGACTTCCTGTAACCAATTCGTAATGTAATTAGGATAAATTTTTATTGGTAAAAGTATTTTATTCATATAAAAGTGCTTATCTTTTTTTTTAAATTAAGATACAAACATACAGGTTGATCACTATTGGCCAGTGTTGGGTACATGCGCACAAGACGAATAAGCGGTCTAATTCATCTTTAGTCTATGCCATAAACGAAAGAACATTGCCTTATTAATTTGTTTGCCGAAGTAGGGTCCACGGTACTGCCAACATTAGAACACAGAGTAAACTACAAATGTTCACTTTGTTATGTTGACAGGAAAGCGCATGAAGTCACCAACTGTTATTATTTTTATATTGTGGTTTGCCTGTGTGTTTTGAGTAATATTATTGATGCTTCTCTTAGCTACACTTATTTAATTTCACAAATACATTTGAGCGAATATTAACTGTAACCATAAAGGTGAAACACTACATTACAACCCATGGTATGCGTATATTCATGAAAATACACGCGACACGAATCAACAGAAGTGAATGGCGCAACCAGAAAACAGTATTTTCTACCACCATCAAAATTTAAAAATGCTAATCGATCATGAGTTTATACAACATCTAGAGAGAGAGAAACTACATAATTGTTTATTATAAATGTGTTCTATGTGAATATAGTATATACTTCGTTTAAATGTGTAATAATTTTTTTTTAAATGCTGAAGACTGTAGAACCTCGACTTCGGGCCGACTTCGGGTATCTTCGGTAATGTTTCGTTTTCCCTATTCGAGTTAGGAGGGCCCGGCCTTGTACAACCATGAACGCCAGGTGTGACACCATAGGAACGACGCAGTGACCAGAGTGTGTAGCCTGCGAGGATCGAGAGAGAGAAAGAGAGAGAGAGAAAGGCAGAAAGACAGTAAAAAAGAGAAAGAGAAGGATATATCTATATATATTATAAAACTCAGCGTCTCTCTGTCTGTCTGTCTGTTTGTTAGTGCGCTTATCACTCGAAAACCACCTATCCGATTTATGTGTTTTTTTTTTATTCATAGCCATGTTCTCTGGCCAGGTTTTAGTATATATTTTGTTGCGTAAAGTAACATAAGGAATAGGCAGTGACGATAATAGTGAATCAAGTCAGAAAAAAGTTTGCCGCCAGCGCGCTCTAAACCGTTAAAGATGGAACAATATCATGTAGTAAAGAATTGGGTAGAGTAAAAAGACCTAAAATAAACTCTGCGGTAGCATACATCTAGCTACAACAGGGAAATACTAATAAGCGTTTTTACCAATAAAAAAACGAGGAATGTTGTGTACAAAGAGGCCCTGCGATAAAATATATGTATTTAGATTAGAAAAAGAAAAATCAACAAATGACTTCATGCATAATATCAAAATGTAAAAATTAAAGTATTTTTTAATTTAAAATATTTGTCTAATGATTATTTATCTTATAATTAACACTGGGTAAAATTCAACTTTATTTTTAAAAAAACCTAAACAATATTCTGTAGTCCACGCGAGCGGAGCCGCGGGCACATCTAGTATGTATATATATTAACCGGCTGGACTCTGGGGAAGTGGAACTTCATGCGTGAGAGACAGGCATTACGGATTATGTTTATTTATAGCAAAGAACATTTTCACCGTTTGTGATTAATAATGAGTTAGGATTAAGTGAAGAGAGGGATGAGATTTTACCTTTAGAGTTGAGATTTAGATTAAATATTCCACTCACTGATATGATAACTAGGTTAATAATAGAGCTGGGCAGTTAAACGTTGTAAATAATAGCTGAAATAAAATTTATTTCCTTTACTTTTGATAAGACATCCACCTCGGATACGCCCCCAGGCAGGCGATTTGTAACAACATTTATGTCATGCGCAGGTAGTAAATATTCCATGCGCAGGTAGTAAATATTCTGTTTCAAATACGCAATCTTTTTTTTAAATGCCGAGACTGTAGGACCGTAGAACCTCGACAGCTGTTGATGATGCAGTGCTGCCAATTACTGCACAGCGTGACTTGACTGATATGAAGAAGAAATAATTATTTCAAATCCAAAAACCCGGGAGTTCTTAAAAATAACCATGTTATCTTCGTAGAAACATGTTTAAAACACTGATCAACGTGTAACATTGTCACAATAAAAAAATTAAAACTTTCAACTATTGCCAAAAAATAATTAGAAAATGAAAAATATTTCGGCAACTTATATTAATAAATAGTTATTTATAGTTTAATACTCATTCGTTTATTACAATGACTCCAATTTTACGTGGATTTAACATAAGACGTCGGCAAAACCAACACGGCGTCAGTTTGGCAATTTGCATTTTATTATTTGTAAGCCTCGTGGTTGACAAAATAAAAAATGGGGGTGCGTGTCCTTATGTACGCGCGTTAGAAGTTATACTTTTTTGGCGTGGCTAAAATAAGACTTGATACGCGCATAACCTCAAATGCTGGTTTCTATGTAACAGAATGTATTATCTGCTTGATTGCAATGTTCACTGTCGAATTTCGTTACACTGTGCGCGCGCAACTTCCGTTGCACACTAAACGTTTACCCTCAACGTGCCAAAAGAAGTGCAACTTCAAAAACGCATATTACAGAAATACATTATCACTTTTGCAGACAAAATCGGTTACGTGATAATCATTTTTTTTTTTATAAAGTACCAATTGGAACATGGCCTGTGAAAATGTTAGAGACGTAAATATCTCACCACTGTGCTAATTGTTACGCTTCTGTGTATAAAACAAAAAGGTAATTAATTAACTAATTCCAGGGGTGTTGGTACCTTTCTGTCTAAGGAAGAGGAAGGGAGTGTAAGTTCTTGTAGAGAATTTAGCGCCCTTGGTGCATATTGAATTTTTAAATAAATAAGTTAAGCATTTACACGCAAATTGTTTTATTTTCATGTATTTTACCCAAAATTCTTACCGTACCAGTATAAAACATTCCTACGCATGATCTCAGTTTGATCTCAGTTTTTGGTAAATATACATAACCAACGTTGTATTTTGTGGCGCCCTCTAGTGAAGTCTTTGGAAACCACCAAGAAATACTTGGGTTGGGCGAGGGGACAAATTCATTTATTGCCCTCCCATTTCCCACGCCTCTAATTTAATTACAGCTGCATTAAATAAAATAAAAACACAAATTTTACGTGATTAAAACCAGCATTCGAAGCTTACTTGTGCAGTCAATACGAGGAGGAAAAGATAAGTCCAGTGACTTCTGCAGTCTACGTTGATATACCGACAGTCGTGGGATAGCAGTACGTAAAGGTGATTATCGATGGCTCCGCCGTACAGTTACGCACTGGAAGTGCCCAGACCTGTATCAGTTGTTATCTGACATCAGTGAACTTCTCGGAGACCACTTGCAGTCCTTCGTGGATTTCGTGTACCCCGGCAGCGATGGTATATTCCAACAGGATGAAGCACGGTGTCATCGGGGCCAAAGTTGTCCACGATTGATTCGAGGAACATTCTGGAGGGTTTCAACGACTGCTGTGGCCGCCTAGTTCGCCCGGTATGAACGTCGTCGGGAATCTATGAGGCGTGATGGGGAGGTTCATTCGCACCCGGTATCCTGCAGCTGCAAACAGCAGGGATCTGTGGGTAGCTATCCAGGCGGCATGGGTCAACATCCCTCCACAGGTGTTTCCTCCACTTGTGGGATCGACGCCACGACGAGTTTCTGCACTTCACCGGGCTAGAGGAGGGGCCTACGCGTTACTTGACCCGTATCCCATGACTTTTGGCATGTCAGTGTAGTTCGTTGGCTTCTACCAGTGCTGGAACTTCGGATTGTTAAAAAAAAAAAAATTCTGGATGCAAATGTGTCCTGAATATGTTAAAATGCGATCATGGCATGACTTCCCGATGAACCTAAATGCAGCCGCACAGCTCTCGTAGAAATTACAGAATTTTAGAGTTTTACCGTGTGCTCGTTTACATAATTCTGTTAACATGAACAAGAAAATTTTTTACGTGACCAACTATATTTTCTGAAAATATTAGGGAAGACAATATTGTTGTCTTTTCTCTTTAAAAAAAATATCCTATTATAAGTCCCATTATAATTGTCATATTAAGTTATAATGTAGTGTTTCAATTGGGTGGCTCTGAAATAAGAAACCTTTTATTTATGAAAATCGTGGTAATAACAAGAGTCATAGAAGCGTACTTTCGAAACAACTTTACATTTTCACAAATTTTAAACGCAATAGTTTTAACATGACTTTGAAACCTATAAAATNGTACTTTCGAAACAACTTTACATTTTCACAAATTTTAAACGCAATAGTTTTAACATGACTTTGAAACCTATAAAATATTTTCATAATGCACACCAATCAGTATTTATGTTAAAAATATTGTTGACATTTTTGTAAGATTTGTTTCTAAAGTACTTAATTAATCATAAACTTGTTATAACTCACTTGCCATCTCTGCCGACTTCAACTGCAAGAACTCGCCTATCCCACAACTGAAGACTGCGTACAATGAAAGAACAATGCTTATGAATTTCAGTTGTTACTTTTTAGTTATAGTCAAGCTACNCAACTGAAGACTGCGTACAATGAAAGAACAATGCTTATGAATTTCAGTTGTTACTTTTTAGTTATAGTCAAGCTACGAACATTTTAATAGTCAAAGTTAGGTTTAATGCTTTTTATAATCCATACACTGGTAAGGTTCAACTGACCTTATGATATCCATCCTGAGAGTTAGAGGTCACAAGAGAATTTAAGACTGAATTCAGCTATCCTGCGTAAATAAAATAACAGAATCTAAGTTCTAGAATTTCAAGTACTGCGACGCAATGAATGGACACTGTTGAAAAGTGTTTCGCTTTACAAAAAATAATTTAAACTCTGTGTATGTTTGATGGACAGAAAATTAATACGAAACTTCATTTTTCCTTCGACTGACCCGGAGGTTGAAGTTGAAGACATGGTAAATGGGAAATTGAGGATTATTTTACTTCATTATGAGCAACATTAAAAAAAAAACATTCAATTTCCCGACCAATTTTTTTCCCCCACTTGGCGTGCTCCTGCACCTGGGATCAAATCAGCGACATTAAAAATGATAAAACCTGATAACTGTGTACTGTAATGAGTATACAGCATACTGCAAGGGCGTATTCAAGGGTAAGCGATTGGGGTGATTGTCTCCCCCAAGAATTCAAATTTTTCGATAGTTATCGCAATATGATATTTTCGGATATAGGCTGTTCACGGTAAAGTGAGCACTTTTGAAAGCCCTCTCATTTGGAATAATAGTCAATAAATATTTTTTATTGTAGCCTTATACGTTAACTTCCGAGTGCAGTGGAATATACACACTGTGTTTATTACTAAGATGGCAATATTTACTTAAAAAGGTGGTTAAAGGATTTTAAAAAATACTGAAACGTAAAAGTAACTAAGGCCTCAAAAGTGCTCATTTTACCGTGATAGAAAAGTAAATATCAAGCCCCGCTGGTCTTGCATTAGGAAAATCTGTAAATACATAATTTTAATTTTGATAATTTAAACGTTATGGCAGCTAAGTAAAGGGTTGAATTTTACCGAATGTAGTTTTGTACCTACATTATACAAATTTTGGTTAAAAAAAATTAGTTCGTGCTAGAGAAACGTACATAATTTTGATTATGAAATAAGCATATTAACAAATAAATTTTAACCTTGAATGTCAAAAATTTCTCGAGGAAGAAACCCTGGATCCCCACTTTATAGATGGTAATTTGCAAGTCTAATTTTAAAAGCTATATCCCCCCCCCCTTGCAGACTCCTCCGCCAAAAAATTTACCCATACACTAACGATCGCCTCCTCCGAAAAATGGGCCTGCATACGCCACTACCCTTAATGCTGTATCGTCAATTCATGTCTACTTGAATTTTTCTAATGTCCTGCTAAAGTTCTACTTTCAGGCTATTCCACTGGCTCATGCAAGCAAAGCTTAGCCAAGGCCAAAAACATTACACCGAAGGGACAACACACCGCATTCGTGCGCCCTCAGTGTGATAATATTTATTACCAGACATTACCAACACGCCTGTTTTATCACTGCTTTGTTTATATTAATTATGGATGAATTATTATAATTTCTAAATAATACGTAAGTAAAAGTTCAGTTTAACAAAAAATGGGATACTTTTATGTTAGCAGAAATACAAACGCTTGTGATACATGACATATTTAGGAAATAATCGAACACGTCATACATGTAGTGATTTTTCAAAAGTTCGATTCAAAAAATTCGTGAGGATATTGCGTGTGGTTAATAGGAAGATGTGTTTTCGTGGTGTTGCAGCGAGCAGGCCCGGCCTGAGCTTCACGGACACAGAGCTGTGCTTGGGCTGCATCTGCGAGGCGACGTCCAACTGCAACGTGACGATAGGCTGCCTGCGGAACCTGTGCGGCCCGCTGCTCATCGCCTACGAGTACTGGCTGCAGGCGGGGTCGCCCAGCGTGGCCGCCGAGAGCGCGCACACCAGATCAGGTCGGTGTGGTGAACGCGTTTCAAGGAAGGGCGCGCCAGTCTTTCATGCCCCGGATTAAAGGCTGTCCGCGATCAAGTGAGCACTTTTACAATGAACCCTGGAAAAAAAAGTCACTGCCCCTGCCAGCACATATTTCAATGGACGTACCGAGTGACATTCACCCAGTAAAGTTGGTAGCGATGGATGGAAAGTAGTTCCATATATTGTGTTATTTCTCTCGCTTTCTGTTATTTTTAATGCATCGTAGTGTAAAAAGGAGAATGTTTGTAAAATATTTACTTTCCTAATAANGGTGTGGTGAACGCGTTTCAAGGAAGGGCGCGCCAGTCTTTCATGCGCCGGATTAAAGGTTGTCCGCGATCAAGTGAGCACTTTTACAATGAACCCTGGAAAAAAAAAGTCACTGCCCCTGCCAGCACATATTTCAATGGGTGTACCGAGTGACATTCATCCAGTAACGTTGGTAACGATGGATGGAAAGTAGTTCCATATATTAACGTCGAATAAAAAGTGTTAAATAACTCTCGCTTTCTGTTATTTTTAATGCATCGTAGTGTAAAAAGGAGAATGTTTGTAAAATATTTACTTTCCTAATAANCTCTCGCTTTCTGTTATTTTTAATGCATCGTAGTGTAAAAAGGAGAATGTTTGTAAAATATTTACTTTCCTAATAATTTCACGGTTTTACTCAACCGAAGTATGATAAAAGTGATGAGGTTCATGGCAATGTTAATTTTACATAAAGCGGAAGAATACACAACGTGCATACAAGTAGATAGAAAGCTGGGCTTTCAAAAGTGCTTATTTTATCGTGAACAGCCTATAACTGTTGCAATGAGGCTGACGGCCGCCATTTTGAACACTTGTTGTAAAGTTGCTTATGATGACACGACGTTAAAATAGTAATGCACAGAACTTCAAATTTCTTTTTTGATTCCTTTACTCCTAACTGAGAGAAAATCCCACCGAACTGCTATCTGTGTAATTCACTAATGTAAGACCTCACACTCAGTTGCGGAAAACTTCATTCCACTAAGGCTAAGGCCACATGTGGGTGATTTCACGCTGAGACCATGTGCGCCTTGTAGTGTGAATGGGAACATCGTCGATGTACGGCTCGTTAATTATGAACAGAATAGCGTTAAAGGAAAATGCAGTNCTTCACGCTGCGTGGATCTGAGACCATGTGCGCCTTGTAGTGTGAATGGGAACATCGTCGATGTACGGCTCGTTAATTATGAACAGAATAGCGTTAAAGGAAAATGCAGTAGTTGCATTATGTGCAGCGTTAGTTATTCATGGGCAGCGGCGTCGTCGACATCAGAGGAAATACTGGGTTTCGTCCCATATTAAGTGAGAGGTCAGCAAAGGGAAAATTTGTGCTCCTGCATACGAAACTGAAAGAAAACCCAGACAAGTTTTTCGAATAATACAGAATGTACATCAGCTCATTTGAAATGCTATTGTCTATTGTGAAAGACGTGATATCAAAAAGAAACACAGCAATGAAGGAATGCGTTATTGCAAAAGAAAAACTAGCAGCAACATTAAGGTAAGTTTTATTGTGCCANGAAACACAGCAATGAAGGAATGCGTTATTGCAAAAGAAAAACTAGCAGCAACATTAAGGTAAGTTTTATTGTGCCATGTGTTGTTTTACATCGCCTATATGTAACGACAGTAAACAAAAGAGACATGTAAGTACAATGAAAACATGATAAAGAAACCTATAAGGTAAACAATGTAATGAAAGAGTCGTCGTCGGATCCCACGTTACTTTCAACGTGAGATGATTCCATGATTTGATGGGCAAAAGGTGAAGGTAGGTTGCTGTAGTGCTGTAACGAAGGATCTGGGTTTGCTGATAGAAGTAGATGTGCCGCAGTGAGAGCTAGGCGAAGGAGAAGGTGTTGGTGTTGTGGATGGTGAATAGGATTGCAAAACTTGCATGAACTTTATTTGCAAGCCTAGCTTATCGAAGGGTTTCAATTTTTTTTTTTATTACAGGGAGTTGTGACTGGAAGAAAATTTCATTTGGATCAGGCATGTGAGGTGTGGGCGGACTAAATTGACTTTTAATGAAGTCACAATTCCTTGCTCAAAGTAATCAGATTTTCGTTTTTGTGATAACCGTGAAGTAGTTGTTTCTTTAGACAACGGCACTGGCGATGGTCCTCTCGTTACACTGGCAACACTACTGCCATTAGTGTTGTCAATATAGTTCATGTTTCCAAATGTTGTGCAACAAAATTATAATTTGTATGCATTATTAATTACATAACCTGCTTCCGTTATTATAAAGCCAAGTAAAACCACTAGAGTGTAAGGTACCTATATAAATAGGGGAGGGAACCTTTACGGATACCGAGTTTCTTCTGATAACCCATGGATAGAGATAATAGCTTATTGTAACTTGTTTTGAAAGGTAGAAGAAACTTACCAGTTAATTGCCTCTGTCTGTGACAACTGTTAACTGTTCACTTTTTTCAAATTCTGCCCGTTGCATAGTTTTCGATTGTGGGACATTTGTTGTTGCNTGACAACTGTTAACTGTTCACTTTTTTCAAATTCTGCCCGTTGCATAGTTTTCGATTGTGGGACATTTGTTGTTGCATGCCCCATGAGTTTTGCTGTGGATGTCAAATCGCGACGCATCCCCACGCTATTGCTTGAGAGCCATTCGTTTTCCAGACTGGTTAAGGTTTTGCCAGTGTTGCGGTTAAGCCGGGTTTCTGTTAAGCAGAATTTTCCTGTACATAAATGCACAAAAATCATGACCAGTCCGAAACACCTTCTACTTACCCTCTTTGTTGAACTACAGATTGAAGGAAGGACACTTGTTTGTGAAATACATTGGGCCTCGTCAATTTAGCAGGATCTCCACTTTTTCCCTGTAGCGTTTTCCGACTTTTCACGTAACTGTCCTTCATACTCTTCCATCTTTTTTGTTCTTCCGTCCCTAAAACAGTAATATATTTATGGATAATATTGCAAACATGTTATAATATCGTCTTTCAAGTGTATTTAATGGTTCATAAGTCAAGCAACATTCCGTTGTAGGTTTCTGAGGAATGGGAATTCCATCCGTTCTCTACACTTTGAGTTTCTTCTCGGACGTTCTACGGTTACTGGCATTATTCGAGACACATGCACAGATATTTGGGAGACATTGAAAGACATATATATGAAACTACCGACCACAGAAGAATTTATGTGCATCAGTGATCACTATGAAACGAGAGCGAACTTCCCTCATTGTGTGGGGGCTATCGATGGCAAGCACGTATGAATTATTAATCCGTGGAATTCAGGCAGTGTATATATTAATTAAAAGAAGTATTTTTATGTTGTACTCATGGCTGTAGAAGACAGCAATTACTGTTTCACATACATAGATGTGGGTGCGTTTGGTCACGAAGGAGATTCGAATGTATTGAAAGCAACTGAATTAGGGAAAACCATTCACAGTCAAGGTTCGAATTTACCACAACCAGCGCCTCTATCAGACGATCCCTCTGGAGAATCATTGCCTAGCGTGTTTGTGGCCGATGAGGCGTTTGCAATCGGTGAAAACTTGTTGCGTCCTTATCCTGCAAGAAACCTGACATCTACACAAAAAATTTTCAACTACAGACTATCGCGAGCACGGCGTTATGTGGAATGTGCATTTGGAATTTCAACAATTAAATGGCGAATTCTCCATCGTCCCACTGATGGTCGTTCAGATGTAGCAGATACCATCAATTAAGCATGTTGTGTACTTCATAAGTTGGTACGAGTGCAATACGGGTCCAGTTCATGCACACTGGAAAGCATTTCTGCATGCGAAACGAGAGAAAGCAACAATGAAAAAACTATCAGAGATAATTTTGCAGATGACTTCTGTTCTGCTCACGGATCCGTGCAGTAGCAAAGTTGTTGTGTAAACATCCCTGAATAAATGGGGGTTGTAGTCTGAACATAGACAGGTTGGCTGTTTTGTTCATACCGATCTTGCAAACATAGTTGCAAACCANAATGGGGGTTGTAGTCTGAACATAGACAGGTTGGCTGTTTTGTTCATACCGATCTTGCAAACATAGTTGCAAACCAAGCTGGCTTAGCAGTGCGTTTTGAGTTTATGTTCATTCAATACGTAAAGTTGACGACGTAGATCAATAACCGCTAAATATTTATTTCTTATGTGATTACTAGCTTTTACCCGCGGCTTCACTCGCGTGGTCATAGTAACAAACTTATAGGGAGAAATAACGGTATTTGTTAGTAGACAGACACTGATCATAAACACNAATGGGGGTTGTAGTCTGAACATAGACAGGTTGGCTGTTTTGTTCATACCGATCTTGCAAACATAGTTGCAAACCCAGCTGGCTTAGCAGTGCGTTTTGAGTTTATGTTCATTCAATACGTAAAGTTGACGACGTAGATCAATAACCGCTAAATATTTATTTCTTATGTGATTACTAGCTTTTACCCGCGGCTTCACTCGCGTGGTTATAGTAACAAACTTATAGGGAGAAATAACGGTATTTGTTAGTAGACAGACACTGATCATAAACACAGAACAGAGCACTAACGATGTCATTTTGTGGTGCTAGAATCGCTCTTTTACATAGCCACTGGTCGTCATTGATATTTCTTTGTAGATCTGTAAACGCTAGCAATCAGTTCCGTATAACTATGCACCAAATTACTAAAATCCGCCGTTAGTGACACACAGCCCTCGGCATCTGTTTCTAACAGCCCATCTCCAATTTTTAATAGTGTATCAGCATAATTTCCTGTATCAACGTCATTGTAGAGGTGCACCCTCTTATTTGTCATCAAGCTGAATTTCTCGACATTTGCCCATAAGCTTGATGACTTGAGACAGGCTTTGATTTCATCTGCAGGTGTGCCCCTCTGAAGCACTGGTTAGAGTTTGGCGGAAGTCACCAGCCAGTAATACAACCATTCCTCCCATAATGTCTGTATTGTTTCGTATATCCTGTAGAGTTCGGTTTAGGGCCTCTATCGCTTTTTTGTGTGACATTGTGCTTTCGTCCCACACTAACAACTTACATTGACGCAGCATTGTACCCCGAGCGCTATTTTTACTAACATTTTTTTCCTGAGGGAATGAGATATTTTTTCGGGATAAAAAGTAGCCTACGTCACTTCCCGGCCCTTGAACTATCTCTGTGCCAAAAATAATGTCGATCCGTTGCTCCGTTGCGACGTGAAAGAATGACAAACAAACAAACACACACACTTTAGCATTTATAATATTAGTTAGGATAGCCATCATGAGTCGTTTTGTACTACATGTATAGAAATACATTGCTGAATGTTAACACATTGTTATGTACTAAAGCACTGTAATATAAAACCAATATTATAAGGATGAATAGTTTGTTTGTTTGTTTGTAACATTTTCACGCAAAAAGAAACGTGCCCCTATTAGCTTGAAACTTTCACTAACATTTGGTGCGTAGTTTCCTGAAGGACATAGGCTGTGTAACATTTCGCTTTGCAACATTAAGGAGTCGAGCAGTGCTGATTCCAACTTTACGAAATGGACCGTACTGATGCCTTTTTAACAATACGTTGGCTACACCATCAATAAGCGATGTTAGGTGACAACTATGAATAATATGAATCGAATTTATTGATGAGGATAACATAATATGCATTATTTACTATTAACTTCCACAGTAGTATTAAAGTTTGTACTACTAGTAGTTACCACACTTGTATTTGTTTTCTGCGTCCAACTCGGCCCAAGTTTCTCTCACTACAGCCGCAGATGCCAACATCGAAGAATTTCTCTTCTTATCTCTTTTTTTATATTCCTTGTTTCTCGTATCGTATAGACACGGATGTTTTTTCATCCCCAAAATGATCACTACACTATCTAATTCAATGTTATATATAATAACACTCGCTGCACAATCATGGCACTATGTATTACGCCACAATAGGCTGGACACTTGCGCGGTGTGTTTCCCCGCGCGTGTGGCCAGGCGACGACAACACGCACGCGTGACAACCCGCCAACGAAGTGGGCCGTGGTGCGTTCTCGGGCGGGCGACCTTGAAGACGCGCCTCCCGCCTCCCATTCTTCGGCGGGAACTCGCGCTGCGTCTGGCCGCTCTCATTACAATTACTGCGGTCCATAATTTCACTACCGTGTGTGGCCTTAGCCTGAGGNTCTCGGGCGGGCGACCTTGAAGACGCGCCTCGCGCCTCCCTTTCTTCGACGGGTACTCACGCTGCGTCTGGCCGCTCTCATTACAATTACAGCGCTCCATAATTTCACGCCCGTGTGTGGCCTTAGCCTGAGGAGCGGCGCGCAGTCCGTCAGTCTGGTTGCCTACCTGGCAGGCGGTGACACTTCTCCGTGAAGTCAAACACGTAATTTTTGCTCGGAAAGGGCGAGAGTTAGACATTTTTTTCTAAAGACATTAATGTTGCTAATTTTGCCGGCATTTTATAATCCGTTGTCAAAAATATTTTATTGTAAAATACTTTATTTTGCAGAAATACAGGTGGCAACCTCTTTTTCTATATGATGAGGGTAGGTTANATATTTTATTGTAAAATACTTTATTTTGCAGAAATACAGGTGGCAACCTCTTTTTCTATATGATGAGGGTAGGTTACATGACACGACATTCACTTTATTAATCATTACGGTTTATTAGTATTAGTAACCATTACTTAGTTTTTGTCCTGCTAGCAGTTTCCTAAATATGACAAAGAAACTGTGTTTTTTCTCAAACTTTGGAAGTGTCTACTGCTCTTATCATCCACCTGGACCATGGGTTGCCTATCTCAATTTTTCTATTTCCAACTCAGGAATAACCCATCAAAATTTGTCGGTATGTTTTAGATGCACGTTGTATGTACACTGTAAACAATTCACAGGCGGTGGGACATTTGCAATTATTATTTGTACTGCCTTTTTTAGAATAAAAAAGTATCGTTAATAAAATTTGGGAGCTTCTCCAAATTCGCATGTAATTTAACCGGGATGAAAACGATGAAAAACCTTAGTCCATTAAAAATTATAAAATTACGTACTCAAGCATTGAAGCAAGTTAAATCAGCATCATATTGACCATGACTATAAAACAATATAAACCACACATTTTTGGATAAATAACCCTTCTGCAGTGCTTGATACCGTATCTGGAACATTATTTCAATATCTGTTACACACAACAACAGTTTAATGTACATTTGTTTGACTTTTTANGATACCGTATCTGGAACATTATTTCAATATCTGTTACACACAACAACAGTTTAATGTACATTTGTTTGACTTTTTATTGTAGGAGAGCTTATATGAGCAAGTATTTATGTATTTGTAGGGGTCCAGTGACGTAGGAATCTGGGAAGATTTCATTTTTTAATGTAATTTGGTGACGTCATTTAAAAACTTTTCATGTAATTAATGTTTTACATTGTTTCCGTTCTGGTTAAACAACACATGTATTTGTAGAGGCTCCCAAATTTTGTTAGCAATGTGTTTTCTATATCAAAAAGGCACTATAAATAATACACGCAAATGTATCAGTACTTTAAAACATACTTTCCGAAAGGACAAGAACGCTTATGAGATCACTTTCCTGTTTGTGTGTATGTGAGTGAATGTGTGTGTGAATGTGTGAGTGTGTATATATATATATGTGTGTGTGTGTGTGTGTCTGTGCGTGTGCATGTGTCCCGCTATTCAATTTTTAAAACGCGTCAACCGAATTTCACCAACCTCAGTATATATACACTGGAGAGCCAAAAAAAACTGGTATAGGCGTGCGTATGCAAGTAACAGAGGTATGGGACCAATCTGAGTTACGCGATGCGATCGGCAGCGTCTATATAAAACAAGCGTCTGGCAAAGTTGCTAGATCAGTTGCTGCTGCTACAATGGCAGGTTGTCAAGATTTAAGTAAGTTTGAACATGGTGTTATAGTCGGCGCACGAGAGATGGGACATAGCATCTCCGAGGTAGCAGCAGTTGGCGTGAAACGGGACCCCTGATAATTCTAGATACGACTCTGACAGGTGACAGATCTGTCCGATCACCTGCACCCATTCATGTCCATTGTGCATTCCGACGGACGTGGACAATTCCAGCAGGACAATGCGGCACCCCACACGTCGAGAGTTGCTACCGAGTGGCTCCAGGAACACTTTTCTGACTTTAGACACTTCCATTGACCCCCTAAATCACCAGACATGAACATTATTGAGCATATCTGGGATGCCTTGCAATGTGCTGTTCAGAAGAGATCTCCACCGCCTCGCACTTCTATGGATTTGTGGACTGTCCTGCAGGATTCATGGTGTGAATTGCCTCCCACATGCCTTCAGACATTAGTCGAGTCCATACCACGTCGTCTTGCGGCACTTCTGCGTGCTCGCGGGGGCCCTACACAATATTAGACAGGNGTGTATATAGTACTTAGTAAGAACACCTGACTTTTTATAGTTTTCGACCATACCAGGCTCTTGCTTTCAAAATGGCGGCCATTTTAATATTATGGGTGATATGTCGTATCTTGGGAACCATTTAACCGATTTAAACCTACTTTTGTATGCTGGTGGAGCATCGCGTAAGCATTAAATTATGATATATATATTGTTGTTAATCCGCCATTTTGTAAGCTAGCACCAAATAAAAAACAGATTTTATATTATATTTCAAAACTATTAAAGCAATTCTCGTTCAATTTGACATGTAAGTAATACTATGACATACCAGATAAACATTATCTATTAAACGTGATTAGGCACTTACTTTCAAAATTGCAGTCATACAAATATTTAAGGTTTTAAATGGTATACCTACTATGCCATTTAACAAATTTCGACCAATTTTGTATGCTGGAAGTATATATTACAAACGTAGATTTGCCTATTNACAAATTTCGACCAATTTTGTATGCTGGAAGTATATATTACAAACGTAGATTTGCCTATTCATAGCTATTTTGTTATGTAATTTTTTAAGATAGCTCCACATGAAAAAATAAAGTTTTTATGTCATATCTCGGTAAAAAAAATTTGGCAAACGAGCAGTACTGCGGCAGATGAAGTAAAATGGTATGTTTTAATTTTGTCAGACAATTACTNAAAAAAATTTGGCAAACGAGCAGTACTGCGGCAGATGAAGTAAAATGGTATGTTTTAATTTTGTCAGACAATTACTTTCAAAATGGCGGTCGCATAGGTTTCATATCTTAGAATGCTATATTGTTGTAATTATGAAATCAATTCACACTTAACTTTGTATACTGGCAGTAGATATTACACCTTATAACTGTATCTACACAAATCATACGTTGTCCACCATTTTGTAAGATAGTACCACACGAATAAATAATTTTTTTGTCATATCTTGGGGAAACGAATGACCTATTCCTACAAAATTTGGCAAACAATTAGCACTGCAACAGATGGTGTAAACTGGTATGTTTTAAAGTAGGCCAGGCACTTATTTTCAAAATTGTCGCTATTTAAATATTTAAGTTCAGTATCTTTTATTAAGGAAACAAATTCCAATTTAACTTTTTATGCTGGCGGTATAAATTACATTCATCGAATGTGTCTATATAGAGCCTCATATATACCATTTTGTAAGTTAGCTCAAAAATAAATTCTAAGTTTATGTCATATCTAGAGAAACAATCAACCCATTCTTACCAAATTTGGCGAATAAGTTGTACTGTGGTAGGCCATATACCTATAAGTATTTTTTTTAACGTGACAGACATTTATATTCAGAATGGAGGCTATAAAATAGTTTTAACTTAGTGTGCTATATCTACAAACCTGTACAATAGATTTTAGCTTAACTTTGTGTACTTGCAGTATACAGTCGTTGAATGTGCTAATACATAAATTTTTTGTCCTCAATTTATGAAGATCGTCACATGAAAAATATGGAGGCTTTATGNGTTGAATGTGCTAATACATAAATTTTTTGTCCTCAATTTATGAAGATCGTCACATGAAAAATATGGAGGCTTTATGCTATCTCTGAGGGACCACCCAACATATTTTCACTAAATTCACCACACAAATTGCACTATGGTAGGCTATGTAAACTTACATGTTTTAAGTGTCTCAGTCACTCGTTTTAAAAATGACGGCACTGTAAATATTTTAGGTTAGCAAACTCAATCATTCGGAACATTAAACTTGTAAAATTCGAAGTTGATGCTTGAATCCGTCCTCCCTATTACAGTTTATTACACACTAGCTAATGGTACGAGGTTTTCTGGTTTTGAGTCCCAGGTAAGTCACCTTNGAGGTTTTCTGGTTTTGAGTCCCAGGTAAGTCACCTTTGTATTTGTAACTGTCTCATTACGGTTGCATGTGTTTCTGTTTTCATCTCTAATGGCATTGCTTTCAACGAGATAAGTCCTATCTACCAACTCAGCTTTTAAGAAATTATTTAAAAATGAATTGCACCCATTTTAGGGAAAGTAGTCTCATTAGTTATATCAGTAATTTTTATTGTATTTTATGATGATTTGGCTATAATACTATTGCAGAAATAGTCGCCTCTTATTGTACTTAAAACGTAGTTACTTATGGTGGACAGTTGTGCAAGCACTACACATCAAATGCAGCAACCTGTTGATGCACTATTTTGATTCCTATTAAAATATTTCGGTCTCTAACGACCTCGCTGTCGACGAGACGTTGAGCCCAACTACCTTCCTATGGTCCTTTTAAAATCTTACGGATAGAAAGCTTCATAGGTTGGCAGGTCTGGTGTGCAATTGGTTAGCTGATACAGAAAGCAAGAGGCTTTCAATAGTTCAAACAAACATTTCTTGTGAGTTTGTGAAGACTATTTAACACAAGTATGGAGCACACGATAACCTCATGCATGCTTGCAGTGTACTAAAACCGCCATGTTTTCTCTTGTGTTGCAGATTACGAGAGGTGTGTCCATGACCCGAAATGTGCAGCAACAACAGTTAAAAACTACGTCGGGCGTTATGCTATGGTTAGTCTCATTCCTTGCAAGCTTATCCGCATCTTGATAAAGTGACATTTTTGTAACCCAAATAGCATGTAAGCTAGCGGCAAGCTTGCCACTTGACTTGAATTTGCCTTGCAGAGCAAGCTTGTCATTTCATGTATGATTCAAGCTTTATTCAAGCCAAACTTGCAGGTGGCTTGAATTTTGCTTGTAGGTTGCTAATACAAGCTTGTAGCAAAAGTAACTAATTAACCTTGCTACAAGCTTGCCCCTTGGGAGACTAGTTAGCTTGATTTAAACTTGTTGGCTAGCATAGCAAGCTT
>NQII01004015.1:80213-117953 GCA_002778355.1 Clitarchus hookeri
AAGTTTATTAATAAATGTCTGAATTTTATATTGCATATAATTTATACCCTTTTACCATTAATTTAAGCTGAATATTGTGCCACTAAAAATACTGAGATTTTTCAATAAAATCTAAAATTTTGAGGCTAGTGCGGAGGCAGAAGATGTTAACCGAATTAATTAAAAAATAACACTTATTTTACCATTAGTATAAGGCACCGATCCCCCCCTATTACAATTGTAAATAAGAAAAAAAAAAAATTACATACTCTCGTGCTCCACCCTAGTGTGCATATTAGCAAAATTCTAAATGAGAATTCAGCTTATTTTCATTTNAAAAAAATTACATACTCTCGTGCTCCACCCTAGTGTGCATATTAGCAAAATTCTAAATGAGAATTCAGCTTATTTTCATTTGCAGCAGCATCAGCATGAGAATCACTATATTAGTTAATGTTCCACTTTTACCTCCTAATCCAGATTACCCCAAAGGGTAAAGGCAATTTTAAACTTTTAACATAATAAATAATTTTATTTTCAATCTATATTGGAACACAAAAATTTTTTTCTTCATACTTATGTCACAACGTTTAACCTTTTTCACGAAAGTTAACTTGCAAAGTCAATTCTTCATAAATTCCATACATCATATACTGTATGTATCTACATGCACGACATTCTAGTCAGCCATGCAACCATTATGAACAATCAAAGACACTTTTCTTTTGTGAGGCCACTGACTCTTGAAATAATTACATCAAACTTTTTAGAAAAAAAAAAAAGAAAATTAAAATAATTCCTTACCTACTAGTTTATACAGCTCTTTCAGCTTTACTGTGTTATTGCAAGCATATGTGAACAATGAATCAGTTATATTCTTCGTATTCCTTGATATTTTCTTTTGTGATTACTTAAAATCCAGCATATCTCTTAGTCTCACACTTTCCTGCTGTCTTTAAACAATTAATTTTATTAAGAATACGAAGACAACACGCAAAAAGACTGTTGTTTTACCAACCTCTTATAAACGTCACTCGTCACAGTCAAGTTTAACTGTTGTTCCGATGCACCAACAAGCGACAACCTTGAAGTAACGTCCGCACATTTCACAGATCGTACCATCAAAGACCTAATTTCTTCCTCGTAAAAACAAACACCGTAAAATGCTTACACACTCTGAACTGCGCGCAACTGATCAGATTCTTTGCTTGTGTTTTTGCAGGACTGCAACCAAGACGGAAGGTTCGACTGCGACGACGTGGCGCGTATTCACTACCTCGGGGGGACGCAGTGTTACTTGAGGATAGAACACACTGGGTACTACAGAGTGTTCCAACAGTGTGTGGACAATGTCAGACAATTCATCGGGTAGAACACTCCTCCTCAAATCACCAATATTTAAAAAAAAATTATTAAAAAAATGTTGTTATAAAAGTCTCACGCTTTGTGTTATACCAAGCATCAACAGAGTACAACTAATCCAAACATGTTCCTTTTTTCCCCCTGTGAAGTTGCGACCAACTATAACAGTGTTTCTCAACAAATTCAAGTACGGTCTCTCGACCGGCAATCAATGCCACTTATGATTGCCATATTTGGACTGATGCAGAACAGATGTGGTTTCTACTACTTTAAAAGGTAAACATACTAAAATAATTGTTTTAAAATGTACATGCACAAATATCTAACTGCTCATTTTTATGCTGGGAAATAAAAAGAGAGAGTAAGATTACTTGGATCATACAAACATAACTAGGTTGCTATACTGTAAAAAAAAAATTTAACTCTGAAACCTAGTAGTTGTCATTTGACAGGTGCCACACGACACTTTTTCGAAACACATTATGGACTTGGGTTCCTGAATATAATACTGTATTTTCTTCTTTGCCATCCTTATATGCTTGAAAACCAAATTTTAAAAATTCTGGATTCCTACATATTTTTTAATGACATAAACGTTCGATTTATTCATGAACAGACACTGGCATTTGCGATGTTGAAATGACAAAAATGTACAGAATTTATAAAGGCACTACAAAAGATAGTCCGATTNAGACACTGGCATTTGCGATGTTGAAATGACAAAAATGTACAGAATTTATAAAGGCACTACAAAAGATAGTCCGATTTATTCCACCTGTAAAAAGACATTTGTGATTTGATGAGAAATGCATAAGTTGATAGATAAATGATGAAAAACAGCTGCAATAATTAAACAAAATGGAATTAAAAAGCCTGTTCCAGTTTCACATAGTACTACTTTCTACTGTAACACTGTGACAATTGAATGTGCTAATACATAAATTTTTTGTCCTCAATTTATGAAGATCGTCACATGAAAAATATGGAGGCTTTATGGTATATCTGAGGGACCACCCAACATATTTTCACTAAATTTGTCACACAAATAGCACTATGGTAGGCTATGTAAACTTACATGTTTTAAATGTCTCAGTCACTCGTTTTAAAAATGACGGCACTGTAAATATTTCAGGTTAGTAAACTCAATCATTCGGAACATTAAACTTGTAAAATTCGAAGTTGATGCTTGAATCCGTCCTCCCTATTACAGTTTATTACACACTAGCTAATGGTACGAGGTTTTCTGGTTTTGAGTCCCAGGTAAGTCACCTGTGTATTTGTAACTGTCTCATTACGGTTGCATGTGTTTCTGTTTTCATCTCTAATGGCATTGCTTTCAACGAGATAAGTCCTATCTACCAACTCAGCTTTTAAGAAATTATTTAAAAATGAATTGCACCCATTTTGGGGAAAGTAGTCTCATTAGTTATATCAGTAATTTTTTATTGTATTTTATGATGATTTGGCTATAATACTATTGCAGAAATAGTCGCCTCTTATTGTACTTAAAACGTANTTTTTATTGTATTTTATGATGATTTGGCTATAATACTATTGCAGAAATAGTCGCCTCTTATTGTACTTAAAACGTAGTTACTTATGGTGGACAGTTGTGCAAGCACTACACATCAAATGCAGCAACCTGTTGATGCACTATTTTGATTCCTATTAAAATATTTCGGTCTCTAACGACCTCGCTGTCGACGAGACGTTGAGCCCAACTACCTTCCTATGGTCCTTTTAAAATCTTACGGATAGAAAGCTTCATAGGTTGGCAGGTCTGGTGTGCAATTGGTTAGCTGATACAGAAAGCAAGAGGCTTTCAATAGTTCAAACAAACATTTCTTGTGAGTTTGTGAAGACTATTTAACACAAGTATGGAGCACACGATAACCTCATGCATGCTTGCAGTGTACTAAAACCGCCATGTTTTCTCTTGTGTTGCAGATTACGAGAGGTGTGTCCATGACCCGAAATGTGCAGCAACAACAGTTAAAAACTACGTCGGGCGTTATGCTATGGTTAGTCTCATTCCTTGCAAGCTTATCCGCATCTTGATAAAGTGACATTTTTGTAACCCAAATAGCATGTAAGCTAGCGGCAAGCTTGCCACTTGACTTGAATTTGCCTTGCAGAGCAAGCTTGTCATTTCATGTATGATTCAAGCTTTATTCAAGCCAAACTTGCAGGTGGCTTGAATTTTGCTTGTAGGTTGCTAATACAAGCTTGTAGCAAAAGTAACTAATTAACCTTGCTACAAGCTTGCCCCTTGGGAGACTAGTTAGCTTGATTTAAACTTGTTGGCTAGCATAGCAAGCTTNATTAACCTTGCTACAAGCTTGCCCCTTGGGAGACTAGTTAGCTTGATTTAAACTTGTTGGCTAGCATAGCAAGCTTTACTCAAGCTTACATGCTTGTCATGACAAATTTGATTCAAGCTTGACTCAAGACGATTTTGCTATTGGGGAAGGTACCCTTGCTGAGTTACCACAGCATACACTGGCATGCAAAAATTAAGACGGAGCAGGCTTTCACATGCTGCAGTATTTAAAACCGGTAACATACCATAACCTCATCAAGATGTAAGATTCGGGAAAGGTGAACCGTGCAGCGAATGTCTTCACTCCGACAGCTCAGCGACGGCTGCTTTTCAGTAAGGTGTAGTGTTTTTGCCCATGAAAAGGATCTCACAGCCCAAGTCACCCTGGGGGCCGCGGTGGTGTAGTGGTTTGACTACTCGCCTCCCACCAAGGCTAACCGGACCAGCGGCATAGTTCAGCACAATTCCCACATGCGAAAATCCGGGGTGACCCCACCGGGAATCGAACCTGGTTAGCTGTGACGGGAGGCAAGTAATCTAACTACTACAACACATCGGCCCCTTTTCAGTATACGTATATAGTTTTTTCAGTATATATAGTAATTTTTACTGAAGGAATCCCCTATAGAATGATATTTCTGATGAAACTGCACAATTACGTCTGAAAAAATAAAGTTGTATCATGCACAAAACCGACATCTTTCTCAATAAGCATTTGAGTACACCTGCTTATATTAACATTTATACATTTAGAACTCACTGTCACATAAATAGATTTAGCTTATTTGCATAACCAAAAATTAAGCTGCAACATGGGGCTTTGTTGGACAGACGGAATTCTTACAACTTACTAGAGTGTGCATTAGGGTGGAGCGAAATTTTTTTTTTTCTTTTACGGTCATGTAATAGTGAAAAGTAGGTGCCTTCTAGGCTTGAATTAATTCATGCAAAATATTGCTTGAATTAACTAAGAGTAGTTGCCTCCGCAAAGTCATTGCATATTTGAAAAAAGTGGATTTTTGTCTTAAGTTTGACGCCATGTAAATATGTGAAATTTTAATACATACACCTATTTTATTTTATTGATATGTTGCAACAACAGCTATTTTCGACACAATACAAAAAAAAAGCCTAATTCTAAGTTATTTACTTCAAATAAACGGAGTGGGGAAGCGCGCGGAGAGACAATGTGACGTCACACGTGTCGTCGCGTCAGTGTGCTATTGTTTGTCGAAGTGAACGGCCGCGCGCCCAGTTACTTAATACATTTGCGCCATTTTGTTGTGTATGAAACATGGAAAGAACTCGGAGTGCATTCAAATGTCCTCTTTTTGGAGATACGTTCTTCCTACTTATGAACATGTAATGAAATACTACGAATGGACGAGACATCAACTAAAATTACAACTGGAAACTGCAAAAGAGCCCACATTTTCAGAAATAGCAGATATTGTGACATCAAGGATTATAAATATATGGCAAACTGCATCTATTCCAACAGTTACAAGCACAAGAGTCGTACAGATGTTGAAAGCATACCATCTAAAGTGCAAAAATCTACTTAAGTCTATCAAGAGACTCTCCCCGGAAGAATTAAAAAGTTTNGCATACCATCTAAAGTGCAAAAATCTACTTAAGTCTATCAAGAGACTCTCCCCGGAAGAATTAAAAAGTTTTCGTCAAAACAGTAAGATACTTTTTGATATTGCAGCTTGCAAGTGCAAGAAATTCGCTCAATGTACCTGTACGAAGGATAGAAAGGTCCCTAAACAAGAACAAACCTTTACAACTGATCAGCGGACCTCTCTAAATATGGTAATAGGTGGAATCAACGTAACTGTTACGAAAAAAATGCAAAAGACCTTAACGAGAAGACAGAAACGAGAGAACCGCCCAAGCACATCATTGACTACTAGTTCTACGTCAGCTATTTTAGAACTTAGTACTTCTCCAGTATCGTCGGCGTCCGAAAGGCGTAGCAGTACAGACAGCACCATAAACGTAGGCGTTCCTGAAAAGAAAAGGAAAAAGTCCTCATGCGTGGACTTTCCTACGTTATCCAAAACTTGCGACAGGTATGGAGTGTCAGATAGGGCAGCAGCAGCGATTGCGTCATCACTTTTGTTTGACATTGGGTCAGATGTTGAGGTCATTGACAGACATAAGCTACGAAGAGAGAGAACTAAAACTCGACAAAAGTTATTGGAAGAGGTCACCGTTCCAGAAGTTTCTGCTTTGTACTTTGATGGAAGAAAAGACAAAACTGTGAAAATTATCCAAAAAGGTGGTAAATGCTACAGGAGTATGACTGTTGAGGAGCACATCTCACTAATTCAAGAGCCAGGATCTATTTACTTGGGGTACGTAGTACCTCACGTTGGTTCCGCTAAAGGAATAGAAAATGCCATAACCGAGTTTCTATCAGAAGAAGGCATTGCCGAACATCATCTTATGGCCATCGGTTGTGACGGAACGAATGTAAATACTGGAAAGTATGGCGGTATTATAAGACTGCTTGAAAAAAGGCTACAAAAACCACTACAGTGGATAATTTGTTTACTACATTTGAACGAACTGCCTCTAAGGCACTTGTTTCTCCATCTTGACGGGTGTACTTCGGGACCTAAGTCTTACAGTGGAACATTGGGTAAAGCGCTCGAAACTTGTGAACAATTGCCTATTAAAAAATTTCAATGCATCGAAGGAGAAATGCTTCCAGGAATGGCCCAAGATTTGAGTACAGATCAACAGATGAACGTGTTCTAACACTCAACTGTACTATCAGGTGATTTCCCTGAAGATCTGGCGAATAAATCTCCAGGCAAACTGTCACATGCCCGTTGGCTTACACGTGCCAACAGAATACTCCGTCTGTATGTGGCAACAGCGACGCCATCGGAAAATTTGATAACTTTAGCTACATTTGTAGTAAAAGTTTATGCTCCATCTTGGTTCCTTATTAAGAATAAACCATCGTGCAAAGATGGTACGCGACATCTTTTCTACATTATTTTAGCCTCCAGATACCTGCCAGAAGACCTGAAAAAGGTAATCGATCCTGTCATTCAACGTAATGGCTATTTTGCACATCCAGAGAGTATTCTACTTGCAATGATTACCGACGAAAAGAAACACATTCGTGAACTGGCAGCCTGTCGCATATTAAAGACACGCAGTATGCCTCAGCCTTCCACACCAAGATTGTTTGAAGTGCCGTCTATAAATTTCAATGCATCAACATATATTGATCTGATAAATTGGCAGGAAATACTAACTGAACCTCCGATTATGAAAATCTTCTCTGACCAAGAAATTCAATATTTCGTACAATCTGGTGGTGAGGGTGAACTGATGTTACGACTTCCGTGCCATACTCAAGCTGTTGAACGGGCTGTGAAGATGACGACAGAAGCTGCCACTGCTCAATGTACTAAAAAAACACGACTAGGGGCCATAAAAGCCAAATTGGAATCGCGAAAGAAAATGCCTAAATTTGAGACAAAGAGAGATTTTCGAGCAAATTGACAATTAAAAAAAAATAATTACCTTGTATTTTTTTTTGTACTTTCGATTAAAGTTTATTAATAAATGTCTGAATTTTATATTGCATATAATTTATACCCTTTTACCATTAATTTAAGCTGAATATTGTGCCACTAAAAATACTGAGATTTTTCAATAAAATCTAAAATTTTGAGGCTAGTGCGGAGGCAGAAGATGTTAACCGAATTAATTAAAAAATAACACTTATTTTACCATTAGTATAAGGCACCGATCCCCCCCTATTACAATTGTAAATAAGAAAAAAAAAAAATTACATACTCTCGTGCTCCACCCTAGTGTGCATATTAGCAAAATTCTAAATGAGAATTCAGCTTATTTTAATTTGCAGCAGCATCAGCATGAGAATCACTATATTAGTTAATGTTCCACTTTTACCTCCTAATCCAGATTACCCCAAATGGTAAAGGCAATTTTAAATTTTTAACATAATAAATAAGTTTATTTTCAATCTATATTGAAACACAAAAATATTTTTCTNTTTATTTTCAATCTATATTGAAACACAAAAATATTTTTCTTCATACTTATGTCACAACGTTTAACCTTTTTCACGAAAGTTAACTTGCAAAGTCAATTCTTCATAAATTCCATACATCATATACTGTATGTATCTACATGCACGACATTCTAGTCAGCCATGCAGCCATTATGAACAATCAAAGACACTTTTCTTTTGTGAGGCCACTGACTCTTAAAATAATTACATCAAACTTAAAACAAAAACAAAACAATTAAAATAATTCCTTACCTACTAGTTTATACAGCTCTTTCAGCTTTACCGTGTTATTGCAAGCATATGTGAACAATGAATCAGTTATATTCTTCGTATTCCTTGATATTTTCTTTTGCGATTACTTAAAATCCAGCAGATCTCTTAGTCTCACACTTTCCTGCTGTCTTTGAACAATTAATTTTATTAAGAATACGAAGACAACACGCAAAAAGACTGTTGTTTTACCAACCTCTTATAAACGTCACTCGTCACAGTCAAGTTTAACTGTTGTTCCGATGCACCAACAAGCGACAACCTTGAAGTAACGTCCGCACATTTCACAGATCGTACCATCCACGACCTAATTTCTTCCTCGTAAAAACAAACACCGTAAAATGCTTACACGCTCTGAACTGCGCGCAACTGATCAGATTCTTTGCTTGTGTTTTTGCAGGACTGCAACCAAGATGGAAGGTTCGACTGCGACGACGTGGCGCGTATTCACTACCTCGGGGGGACGCAGTGTTACTTGAGGATAGAACACACTGGGTACTACAGAGTGTTCCAACAGTGCGTGGACAATGTCAGACAATTCATCGGGTAGAACACTCCTCCTCAAATCACCAATATTTAAAAAAAAATTATTAAAAAAATGTTGTTATAAAAGTCTCACGCTTTGTGTTATACCAAGCATCAACAGAGTACAACTAATCCAAACATGTTCCCTTTTTATCCCTGTGAAGTTGCAACCAACTATAACAGTGTTTCTCAACAAATTCAAGTACGGTCTCTCGACCAGCTATCAACGCCACTTATGATTACCATATTTGGACTGATGCAGAACAGATGTGGTTTCTACTACTTTAAAAGGTAAACATACTAAAATAATTGTTTTAAAATGTACACGTACAAATATCTAACTGCTCATTTTTATGCTGGGAAATAAAAAGAGAGAGTAAGATTACTTGGATCATACAAACATAACTAGGTCGCTATACTGTAAAAAAAAAATTTAACTCTGAAACCTAGTAGTTGTCATTTGACAGGTGCCACATGACACTTTTTCGAAACACATTGTGGACTTGGGTTCCTGAATATAATACTGTATTTTCTTCTTTGCCATCCTTATATGCTTGAAAACCAAATTTTAAAAATTCTGAATTCCTACATATTTTTTAATGACATAAACGTTCAATTTATTCATGAAGAGACACTGGCATTTGCGATGTTGAAATGACAAAAATGTACAGAATTTATAAAGGCACTACAAAAGATAGTCCGATTTATTCCACCTGTAAAAAGACATTTGTGATTTGATGAGAAATGCATAAGTTGATAGATAAATGATGAAAAACAGCTGCAATAATTAAACAAAATGGAATTAAAAAGCCTGTTCCAGTTTCACATAGTACTACTTTCTACTGTAACACTGTGACATACAGGTGAGAGTACTCTGCGGACAAAACAGCACAGTCATCAATTTGAGAGTAGCGTGTCTCATTTTGAAACTGCCACGAGGAATGCCAAATTTGGTCTCACACCACACAAAATNATAATTAAACAAAATGGAATTAAAAAGCCTGTTCCAGTTTCACATAGTACTACTTTCTACTGTAACACTGTGACACACAGACGAGAGTACTCTGCGGACAAAACTGCACAGTTATCAATTTGAGAGTAGCGTGTCTCATTTTGAAACTGCCACGAGGAATGCCAAATTTGGTCTCACACCACACAAAATNATCAATTTGAGAGTAGCGTGTCTCATTTTGAAACTGCCACGAGGAATGCCAAATTTGGTCTCACACCACACAAAATGCACAATGCTCCTCTTCGCGTGGGTAAATTCATATTTGCTGCTTGCCACACGAGGTAATATTTAAAATATTTTTGAATCCAAACCTACCCAGCATTACCACACGATGTTTATAACGTACATGAAAATGTTTTACATTGAATTTTCTCACTTTGTACTTTCACAAAGAGATGTAACTTAAGAGATATATCTATTACTGCTTAAATCATTTAAAAGTAGAGCCACCAGTTTTTTGCGAAAAGATTTGACTAGTTCTACTGTAAAACATGTTAGTTCAGAACCCATTTTGTGGTTGGATGATTTCAACTCTCACGCATCTTAGGTGTCTGTCAGCCAATCACGGATGTTCAGTGTCGGGATAACTTAATTTCGATTGGCCCAGTAAAATAAAAAATGCCATCTCACACTGACAGGTGGACAATAGGCAGAGGGAAGAACTGAATAGATTTAGGCAACTCTTAACTTTTTAACCGCGGTTGACTCCTGCAGAAGTCGGCCATGATCGGGCCATGCAGATGGTGGACTGCTGTAGAAGTGGCCGGGAATGGGACCTTCCCGCCCGTGGACTGCTCTAGCAGTCCAGCCCACTCCACCTCTTCACTGCTTCGCTATGGTAAACTGCCGTGGAAGTCCGACCTTGGTGCTGTCTAGCCGGATCTCTGGATTATTATAGTACAGTTCGTGGCCGCTAGATGTCATCAGTATTCACTCAGCGACGACGGAGCATGCGGTGGATCTGTCGCTCTCATTATACAGTTCTGTCTTGCCTCTGCCTTTGGCTGTAGACGTGTAAACACATGAATACAGCGCGGGAGTGACATTTTTTTCATTATAATGAAAATTCATTCAGTTTTACCTCTGTGTTCGGCTATCGAGATGTATGTTTGCAATGGAAATCAAAAAAGGAAAACAATGTTCATTTCTGCACGTACTGAGGTTTATTCCTGCGAGTACACTGCACATCAAAATTTTATTTTAACAAGCATTATGTAAATTCTTATGTTGTACTATGCACCACAAGGTGAATAACATATTCCCTGGTGCTGAGTCATAAATAATAATGTAAACATTGCCGCCTACCTCTCCTAAGAAGCCCGTATCTTATAACCAGCCCTCAGCCACAGAGAAAGTAGTCAGACGCCTCGAGCTACTGTCTAGTTACACACCTACCCGAGTGCTGACCAGGCCAACACCAACTAGCGCTCCTCCCTGTGCCCAGCGGCCCATAATTGACTTGCCAAACGCCACCAGTACCACTTTCAGCAACAAACCCGTCAAGTGGATGATGCCTGCTTCCCAGCCGTCTCTGATGAGTGNGATGCCATCCAACACTAGTAACACTGACACAGAGCGGGAGCACCTGCAGGAAACCCAACCACTCCATGACAGTGATGTTCTACTCACTTTCCTTCTATACCATTCGTTTGATCACAAACGTGTCTTAGTGAAATTTTCAATCCGCAGAGTTTCAATTTCTGAGTACAAATAAATAATGCGAAAAAGTCAACCATCCACTGATACAGATTAGAATATCAAGTATTTAACCCCCAAAATTGTAAGGAATGATCAACAGACAGGTTGTTTTGTTCCATTTATATGTGTGCTTATTCTTTTTCTTTTTTTTCGTATCAAATCCCCAAGACCAAAAATACGAGCATATAATCCATTCACGGTATCTTCGATACTTTTGAAAAGAACCTTTGAAAAATCACCCTAGGAGTTACATGTTCAATTGGTTATAAAAAAATTATATATGGAAAAAGGTTTTGTCTTGCTTTTAGCACTGAAGCACTATATAAATTGGTTGTTTTAAGTTTTAAGTATATTTTTTCAATAAATTATAATAATTTGTTAAAGGTCCGTACGAACTAACAACGGATTTTGAAGGGACATGTTGGTTATAGCTGAAAAGAAATAGTTCGAGGGTTAAATATTAATATGTATAAATTTAATGCCGTAATTGTAAAGTTAATATTGCTAAACTATATATTTACATTTTTACGTAGCACTCATGGGTAAAGATTTCACCGTTATTAATTGAAATTAAATAAATTTCAGTGTCTGTCCAGCGGACTCATGCACTCCATCTTGTCCGTTTGGGCACGTTTTTTTTCTTCAGAAATATAACCACGCCATATTGGATATTGGAGACGCTGAATTGTGGTTATAAAACTAACGTAACACATCCTTNACCACGCCATATTGGATATTGGAGACGCTGAATTGTGGTTATAAAACTAACGTAACACATCCTTTCTACTTATAACATAATTCTAGGTTAAGATGTAATTTTAGTATTAGCGTTGTTATTTCCGCAGTTTATCTTTGTAAGTTTTAAATAAACTTGCAAAATATAGAAAGGCATTTGAATATTTCCGTTACGTAATTCCCTTCGCAATCCTTAACAGAAAAAAATATTTTAAAAGAATGAAAAGGAATCGATTTTTGGTCAATAACTGGTAATCGATTATTTTCGAAAGCTTTTTGTGGAGTGTAAGAGATAGCAGCACATTAGCGTTGGTTCTTGAGTACCAAATGCAGCCGTGACTTACACGTCTTTGCGCCGCACATAGTGTTGTTTTAAAGTTGTTGCAGTGAAGAAGTGCGACAGTTTCTTGATGGAAAAGCGATGTACCTACACTGCAGGTTTCAAAACGAAAGTGATTTTGTTCGCTGAAGAGTTTGGNTGGAAAAGCGATGTACCTACACTGCAGGTTTCAAAACGAAAGTGATTTTGTTCGCTGAAGAGTTTGGAAATCGAGCCGCGGGCAGTGCATTCGTAGTAAATGAAACGTTAGTGCGGGGCTGGAGGAATGTTTTTCACTTATAAGTCGCACCCCGAGTTTTCAATAACATTTTAAAAATAAAATGTATGACTTATATGCGATAAAATAGAATAAATGGTACCCATTTATCACAGTGAAATCTTTAACCTGATTGCTACTTCCAAAAGTTTATTATGTAAAATTTAACTTTTTCCTTACACCAAATATGTAAATAAATCTTAATACAATAAGTAAACTTTAATTAAATTATATAATTAACAGTTCCGATATATACTTCAATCTACCTTTTTGTATGTATTACAATATTTTGCTAAATTGATTAGCATTTTTTAGACATTTGGAGAATTTTATTAAAGTATATGACAGTTAAGATTACATGGCATTGTTTCTCTTCAAAAATAAATTTTGGTAGTTCCCACATGGACACTGTTAACAAAATATTTGACAGTTCCCACATGGCACTGTTTGTTTACAAAATATTTGACAGTTCCCACATGGCACTGTTTACAAAACGTTTGACAGGTGTCACATGGCAATGTTTTGTTTACATACTGCGGAAGGATACATAATCGGCTCCCTGAAAGTAGATCTTTAGCAGGGCTTCAGAAAATCTTGAAGTTACCCTGAATACATTATAGTAAAAATTACAAGACTTTACACTCAAAATGTTTATAATGAATAAATTATATAAAGTTATATTAATTATGGGCTCACAGAGCATAACAAATTTAGCCCAAATATTGCAACATTTCAAAATTTACTGAGTATAAAACACACTTATCATTAAAATATTTTCCCTATAAATGCCCCACAATAAAGCCCCTATAAACATGGCAGGATATGCCTTCTGCCATGTTAATATCTTATCATGTTGAGGTCCCTATCCTTTCTGTCTCCCCAAAACGAAATACAACCCCTTTTATAGTCCAAAAAAAAATACTTTGACCAGTGTTGAGGTACTTCCCAGATGGTTTCCGAAGTGGTTCTAGTCCAGTAAATTCAAACCTTGATGACATAGATCCTAGCGTCAGACGGACGTTAGGCGCCCACCATACACGTTGGTATGAGGGGAGAATCGGTGGGGTGAGGGGGTGGGGGCAGCCCCGAGCCTCGCACCTTCAGTCTTCACTCGCCTGCCAAGCCACGCACCCACATCGGTTGAGACGTCCTCGCTGGCAACGTCAAACGGGTCATCCACTAGGTAAGACTCAGCTCCCTCATCGATAATCCCATGTAAGACGCATAATTTGCGGCGTAGAATAATTAAATATGATGTACGGTGTTTTAGCACTGTCACAACACCCATTAGGTAGGGCATCAACTGTAACTTNGTAGAATAATTAAATATGATGTACGGTGTTTTAGCACTGTCACAACACCCATTAGGTAGGGCATCAACTGTAACTTGCCCAAATTTTCCAATGTCCATTGAAACGAGGCAAATCAATTACTTTGGGACAAGCTACATGGGAACTAATAGGGCTCACAGGAGGAGAGTTGCCTTCTTTATTATCAAGTGATTCTACTGTTGCCACAATGGCAAAGTATTGGTCTTTAAAGCTTGTCATACATGTCAAATTTTTTCAGCATGGTTTTTTTTCTTCTGAGGCTGCTTCTACCGTAATGCATTCATNGTAGAATAATTAAATATGATGTACGGTGTTTTAGCACTGTCACAACACCCATTAGGTAGGGCATCAACTGTAACTCGCCCAAATTTTCCAATGTCCATTGAAACGAGGCAAATCAATTACTTTGGGCAAGCTACATGGGAACTAATAGGGCTCACAGGAGGAGCGTTGCCTTCTTTATTATCAAGTGATTCTACTGTTGCCACAATGGCAAAGTATTGGTCTTTGAAGCTTGTCATACATGTCAAATTTTTTCAGCATGGTTTTTTTTCTTCTGAGGCTGCTTCTACCGTAATGCATTCATNAAGCTTGTCATACATGTCAAATTTTTTCAGCATGGTTTTTTTTCTTCTGAGGCTGCTTCTACCGTAATGCATTCATTTTCAAAAGTTTGCTTCACATTATGAAAATGATGCACACTATCCAGAAATAGGTTTCTTTTCAATGGGTCAGAACTTGCTACTCTTCCCTAAAGTCAAATGGGCCCAAACCACCTTTAGATCACACATTGTAACGACAAAATGTTTATTGGTTGCCATGTTAACTAAAATACTACCCTCGCACATGCCATCTTACATACAAAACGTTACTGCAACAACCGACGAAACCATGTGAACACTTAACTTTTACACAATTGAAAGTACACTGTGGCCTGTAAACCAGAACACATACATTCACAAAATAGGCACAAAACACTAAAATCTTGAATTAAATTGGCCATGATGTGCAATATAACCAAAATTGGAACACCAGGTGTTTCAATTTCATCACAAGCATCGTCATTAACTTAAAAATGAATGCCAGCATCACAACTTGAGAACAAAAATATTGTTAGCAACAATATGCACGTGGACTGTATAATGACAGTGTGCACCACAGCACAACTTACCAATCTGCCATGTTCTTGTTACTACTTTCAGTTGATGGTGCTACAATACAATGGTGCAGACAGCGATTCGGGAAATTCAAACAATATATCTAAGGTTTACAGTCTCACAAATGTATATACGCACTGCACTGCAGTTATTCCCCTGCTTATCATAATCCTAGTCTTGGCAGATACCTGGAAGGGCGCAGTTGGTTCTTTCATGCAAGTCTTTACTTCCGACCTCCTTGCCTCATGTGCCCTGACAAAGTCGGCTATACTATAATGTCCTCTATAGAGATAGAGGGAGGGGGGGGGATCATACGGTCATTCCTGTGGGAGGAAGAAGGCTGGACACTTGAGGCAGTGTGGCAGTACTATGCTATAGTAACCGAGCCCAGTCTTCATACCGATTTCCTGGAAGGATGGGTGATGCGTCTCTTACAGCCTCTCAACATCCATGGCAACCCAAGGCTTCTTGTGCCACCCCTGTTTAANATGGGTGATGCGTCTCTTACAGCCTCTCAACATCCATGGCAACCCAAGGCTTCTTGTGCCACCCCTGTTTAAACGAATTGGACTCTGCCACCCGTACCCTATGGGAATCAGCTTCCTAGCGGCTGTATAGGGGTATCTGCCGTGATGGCTTGGGCCGATAGTTAGTACCAAGGCCCGACCACTTGGCGGGGTGTTGGACCTCTTGGCACTCAGGCCACTGGGGCCCAAAACAGGAATTTCCCTGTGAAGAAATTCTAGGACGAGTGTCTGATGTCAGCGGGGCCCAGCCTTATGGGCGGCGAGGCGAGCACGGCTTTCAGTGACGAAAAACCAGGGTATAAAACCGGACTAGGATGACGGTACCCACCAATTTTCAGAGATTCTCCGTGTCTCCCTGCCCGTGGGTGGGGCCCTGGCGGTCAGGCATTGGAAAACCCATGAGTGCCATGGAAAATAAGAGGTAGCACGGGATGATTTGTATGGCCCATACGGAGGTTCTCTCCGTTGTACGGATCAGGTGAGGTTGGACTCGTGCTGGCAGTGGTTGACTCCGGAGCTGGAGGAGGCTCGGAGAGATTCCCCCTCTTTCAGAAGAGCCGGGCAGTGAGCAGGCATCTGCTCCGGGGGCGTCCCCGAGATGACGTCAGGGGTGTGGGTAGTGCTCCGGCCAGACCACACGCTTGGTAACTGAGTGCTAGGATCTCAGGCCTTGTGGTAGGACATGCTCGGTGCGATCTGGTAAATCAGATCGGGGCTATGCTCGGTGCGGCATGAAGAACAGGTCGGAGCTACGGATTTGGTCAATTTCGGTGAGCGCTGGCATGTCTGCGTTGAGAAGGCGTGATCCCTCTTCCCCGCCTACTGGGAGGCCGGGGAGCGGCAGGGCCAAGTAGCTAAGAGCGCCCCGATAACAAATAAAAGCACAGTTTCAGCTGTGTGTTTCAGTTAAGTTATAGAGATAGAGGAGCGTGTGTCAAGTCAATAGTCTCGGTGTTCTCTCTACTATGGTCTCGTTGATCTCGGAATCCTTCTCAGTAGCCAACAGATTCCTTTCTCTGCGGCTTCTTGCCGATTCATTAAGCGGAAACTGTTTCAGGTAATGGGGTATAGCACTGGGTGCTGTAGGAACTCTGTCAAGTGTTGTCTGTTCGTGGAGTTTGTCCCGTTTGTTGCCGCCGAGCCTCCTGGTCTTGCTATCTCGTTAGGGTTAGGGTGGATGGGGTCCTCTGTCTGTCCCTTATACTGCCGAGCAGTAGGGTGCAAGGTCAGGTCGTGCTGGGGTACAAAGAAGTCTGTCAGATCGTAGGACTACGTGAGGTTCCCTGGATGGACAATATCACTATCGGCATAGGAGGATTGTTCCCAGGCGATCTGACCGAGGCGCTCTGTTATAGAAAATCAGGCACACTGCTGGCTCCGATGATATCTTCTAGGCATCCAGTATAAGTAGGGTAAAATACCCCTCAATGGTGAGCCATGTTTACCCGATGGAGGAGAACACCACAGGCCACCACGCCAGGGACAGGAATTATCTATAAGAATAATAAAGTAGGGGTACGATGCATTCCTTGCTCTTGGAATCTTGATGGAAATTTTGCACTGGCCACTCGAGGTGGGGCCGTCCATTGCTGCACATTAAGGGATTCCCATACGGGCTGGCCGTGCACACCCAACAGAGGGGAACAACACAAGCCAGCACCCATCTGTAAAGGGAAGGTCGTTGCCCCTTTGCATAGAGAAATGCCAAGGATTCCATCCAAAATTTGCAGTTTGTGGAACTGCCCCGGTGTTGGCACTAGCCACCCTGACACGCAACTGGGCCATTTCAATCACTGAAGCGATGGTTCGCAGATGAGCAAGCCATGTATACCCACTGGAGTAAACCACCACAGGCTGGAACTCATTAATGCAATACTACGATTCCCTTAGCCACAGTGGATTTCATCACGCTGAGGCCTAGGGACTTCCCCTTCCCTATTCTAAAGATCAAAGTCGAGGTGTAGTCAGATGTAGGTTTAATCGCAGCCTGCCCACTGCCACCAGCCAACTCCCTAATCTATAGTTGACAAGCTAAAATATTTCATATCAACCCACACTGGGTTTCTCCGCATATTAACAGGTAAGCAATCAATGTATTATGGTAGAACCTTGGAATGAGTTCTGTGACTGCTTCTAACATGCTGAGCAAACAAAGGTGCAGCTCACCCTGATTCATACCTGCTCGTGCTGGGGGGAAGGATAGCTCGGGGAATCCCATCCACATGCAGTGTGGGCTGAGACCGACAGGGTTCCCAACCCTGCGCTCGGAACAAGCACTTTGACCTCTATAGCATGTGACACACAACTGCCCTTGTTCCGGCCACACCTGGCAGCAGACCTCTCACACGCTACACATCTGTCAATGCTGCTGAGTGGCGCCAACACACAACACACCCTCCATCAGGGCACTGCATGGCCCACAATACTACTATGTACAAAATGCCCCAACACTGTCAAAGACAAAGGTGCACTGCATATCCCTATATGTTAAGTAGCCTGATCTGGAGGTTTCATGCCTAAAAATTATTGTAAAACACTTGTACCAGCCCTATTACACTTAAAATGTAAAAAAAAAAGAATGAAATTTTGCATTTGGATGTTAAAATTTTCATAAATTCTACTCTTAAGAAGACATTGCTCAAACATATGTACAGTTTTTAAATGGGAACTATTTGATGTTTGGGAACCTGGGCAGACAGCACCCTTAAATTCACTACCGTACATTTGGTATGGTGATTTTTGTAACCTCTATCTTAAAATCATAAATTTTTTATTATTTTACTTGACCCGTGAGATTAGTAGACATACTGTACTAAGTGTATCTTTGCATTAAACAAGTTAATAATATGCAGGATGAATAGGACAGGAAATTATAAATGAAAAATACCTGTGTAAAAAAACAAAAACAACTTTGTTTTATTATAAATACTTTACACGTTTCACAGCAACATAAAAGATTCAATCACCAACAACACAAAAAATTTAATTTCAATCAACAAAGTGTACAAAATCATGTCACTTGTGTACATTTGATATGCACCCGTATCCTCAATTCCCACCAGCAGAAACTATGAACACATTTTGTCCTCCTGCTGCTCCTCTTTGCGAGCTATATACTACAAAATGGGAAATTTATTTGATGGCCAGCATCTCAAACACCAAGATGAAAGCAGGTATTGCTAGAATAACTGTCATTTCCATGCCTGCTTAAGTGCCTTCTTGGAAGCTAACTTCTTGGTGACGTACGATGCCAGTAGGAGAGCAGACAACACCACCGTGATTAGGTAGTAGTCAAAATCCTCCTTCAATAGGTCAAATGTTTTTGAAGGTGCAACCCGTGTGTAGAACAAATCTGAAATGTAAAATACAGAAAATGAACTTCAAAAATACTGATCATCATCATATATGGCACGGTATACTCAGAGGATATTCCATAGTGACCTTAAAACAATTCCTGATGATTGTATAAAAGGGGGAGATGAGGAGGGGGCTGAGAATGTTGTTGGAATACAAGAAGTAACATTAAGGATAAATACACTCACTTCCATGAGCAGTATAATAAAAAAATACGACTAAATTGAAACACCTTACTGCAGCAAATTTGAGTTACATTTATGTTTCTCTACTCTTTACAAAAATATTCCTGAAACATATTTGGTGCCAAAGACAGCAAAATAAATGAATTTTTTTAAAGAATTGTGATCTACATAAACACAGTAGGTATGTTGATGCATCCTGCTTATTGCTTTTATTCTAAAGCGCCGCTGTCATACCCCCGCCATCGCAAACCAGCACTCCTGATGAGAGAATAGCACACGAGTCCGTGTGTTCCGCGCCTGAGCGGGCATCGTTGCAACCTACCGCAACCTAGAAGCCGCCCCCCCCTCCCCCGGGCAACGTGCACAGCCGCGAGGCCGGATGGCCCGGCAGCGATCATATACGGCTATGCAGCAGCGGCGTAAGGAAGGGGTTGCACTCAGCGCTTGTGGTGGCGATGCGTGAAGCTTGATGCAAAGATATGTTCGGTGCGGTGACGCATCATTCAAACGTCAGTTGGAGTCCACGTTCCAGCTCCCACCGTGAGCACTGAAGAATCTCAGAGCCGAAGGAAGCCGCCAGCTGAGGCCATCACACCGCCGAAGGGTTCCAGCACCGAAGGAAGCCACCAGCTAAGACTGCCACACCGACAAGACCTAGCTGAGAGCCCGACAGACCTACCCTCAACCTACTGCTGGAGCAACTCCAGCAGGAACCACAATCAGCTAAGTGCCGGCATTCATCGCTTAAGGGACGTTTTGAGTATTTGTGTGGCCTCACGTCCTTAATTATCAAGATCGTCAGTGGGTTTATGCCCCTAGAAATGTTGGTACTTGATACCGCCCTTACAGTCTCCAAACTGCTGGGTACAGACACGGGCAGTTTGTTGTCTGTTTTACGACTAATAAAACAATAACACAAATGGCATTTTTATTAGTCAAATTCCATTTAGCCAATCTTTTGGTAGTTACACGTCAAGGAGAAGGAGCCTCTCGGCTTGAGGAGCATGGCTTGAACAGCGGATGAGAGCTAACATTTAAGTAGTAGTGAAAACAACTGAACCCTACTTGTGGCTTGTGGTACTAAAGGGACCGAGGGACCCACGTGTGGTGTACATGTTGGGTGTGCTGACTCTTGACGGCTAGTGTCAGGGGTAGCATTGACTCTTTGGCTGCACTGGTAGAGAAGGCATTGTCGGCTGAAGAACTGGTAGAAGACTGGAAAGTCTTCGAGAGTCCTCAGAAGGGCTGTAGCTGTGGGGTAGAGAGTCTTAGCATGACTGTGCTAAGGGGAACTACGTGAACTGGTATATCTGCCAGGCGCACTGCATTATATTCCTGCTTGCTAGGAGGTTCCTTCATGCCTCGAGCGGTTCGATAATCTTCGGCCGCCACCCCTTCAGGTTCAGGCCCCGGGTGGCGCGCCGCTGCTACCATCTCTTGGCAGGGAGGTTTGGGTGAGTGCGGGCGGTATCCACCGCTTGCTTAGGGGCAAACTCTTGCATGCCGTGCTGCTGCTTCTTAGCAGGTTTACAAGTGCAGGAGCGATGACATGACTTCCTATCATTACGTGGGTGCTGGCCTTGGAGGCAGCCAGACGGGCTTCGACTCCCTCGGGGGCACGTGACGCGCACATGATGATGCGGAGTAGACAATAATAATGTGTAGGAATAGTCACGCGTCAATTGCCTGGCAAGAGGGGAAGTGGTTGCCAAGCAACCTGCCCTGTATCCTCCTACCCTCCCTCAGAAAGCCAAGTGATTGGGAGAGAGATAGCACACCACCATACCAAAACGCAATTCCTCTTTGCCTCATGGAGGGAGAGTTATCTGTGTCTCCCTCTTACATAAGCACTGACTGCATTCACTGCCTTCCTCTTCCAAACTCCCACGGATCAATGCTTTAATACTCACCCTCCTTGCTTTTGGAATGTAGGCCTTTCAGGTTGGGGAAGAGGTGTTTCAATATTGGAGGGGAAAGAAAGAAAGAAAGAACAATGTTGGCACTCTTTTCAATTTGTTAAGTGATCGTGTTTGCAGACTATAGTTGTGGAATTGTAGATGTCAAACAAGCGCTCAGCAGGTACTGGGGCTGTGTTTCTGGAGAGCATGATTTTTGTTGCAAATCCAAATATCTTGCATACTTTCTGGGTCAAAGCATTCTTTAGGATACTTGTCTTTTGAGACTGGACATATTCCAGTAGACTGAAAATATTTCGTTATGTTCTTGGGATGCAGTCCAGTACAACTCGCCTCACACTGAAGATTGACAAAGTCTGATTTTGTTAGTTTTTGTTGGTTTTCTTGGTACCAAGTGAGCAATCATGACTCCCATGCATTTTAGAGGGGCTTGAAACATGTCCTGTCCATTGTATTTTTGGTGTTGGCAACATGACTGCGATCTGAGAAAACAGTGGCTGAAAACGGCCTATGGTAATTTGCCCTCTTTATCACATGATTAGTTTTAGTTAATTCTTCATGTACTCTAACAGATTCCTCTCTTGCCATGTTGGATTCAGGGATTAAATAAAGTTTCTTTGTGATTCTGTACACAGTTGTAATTTTTTTGCATGTTGAAAAAAGTGCCTAATGGAAAAGCAGCAACAAATTAATGAAAATAACTAATTCAAAAGATTAAAAAATGTGAGCTGTTAACATGTTTCATTATTTTTGCATCTAAATAATAAACATTTTTTACTGAATTGGCCCTGGGTTAAAAAGTTTGTGCTTTGGTTAACAAAAATTCCATAGGGCATGAATGACGAGATAAAAGGTCGAGAACTTGGGAATGTAAAAAAAAAAAAAAAGTGGTATCTGGGTATTGGTTTTGTAATTGAAAAGTAGCACCAGAACAACTCTAATTGAAACTCAGGGGAATGGTCACTGTGCAGCTGGTACACACACGACTGAACACTGCAACTGCTACTCACCGAGGCCGTACACAAGCACCAGGCAGGTGGACTCTAGGCCGCTGGGAGACGTGTAGATCCTGCGGACCCTCTCCAGCGTGTGGTTGTAGTTGATGACGGCATCCGACGGGATGGGTAGCTCCGGCATGTAGGGGATCACCCCCTCCTCACGCATCTCTGGGGTCACCGTACTGGGACGACGCGGGTCCACGAACACCCACGGCAGCTCCAGCACCCATCCATTTGTCAGAGCAACTGCAAAACACACAGTGCAACACACCTTACCTTTTTCTGCTACTCAAAGCTGGAACAAAAAGTGACACAGTTAAATTTTTATAACTACCTCACTTTCACTTAACTGCTTTAAAAAGCCTATGCAAGTGACATGACTGTCCACACATTACCCACTACACCAAAATTATATTTCGACAAAAATTTCAGAGAACATTTATGGGTAACACAAAAAAAGAACTGTAACCTTTGCAAAATAAGTTAACTGTCGTCAAATATTTCACAACATCAATGGGAATAGCCACTTCCTTTACGCATTGAATTTGAAAACTTTCAACTGCTAATGATTTCTAAAAAAAAAGGTCGGTGAGCCTAAGATTTTTAGTTTGAGCATAGTGTGAGCGAGACTACTGAAAATTACCCAGACTTGAACTGGAGCTCAATCTCTGTTACTGCATACAGAAAAATAAGATTTATAATAAAGATAATTTTTGGCATTCTGAAGGTATTCCGTGTTCATATCTTAATTTCTAAGGAATAATTTTGACATAACTGCCTATCTTCTAAAATATTCTTTAGTTTATGAACAAATACACACACCTGTGAAAATGTTACCATGATTTCTTCTGTTCTGACTAGGTAATTTTGGTATCTTTTTTTCTACTTTTTCTACAATTTCGTCAAAATTTTTGTAATTTTTTTAAATACTAAAAAATATAACGACGTGTACACTTGCTTTTTTGTTCAGCAAAATATTACATTTAAGTTTTTTATTTTATGTAAGCATGTTATTGTAATGACTGAAAATAGCCAGTTCAATTTTAAAAAATACCCATCACTCCATGTACACAATACAGTTGACTCCCTATCTACCAATTTTCAGGGGACTGTCAAAAAATTCCCATACATCCAGAATATCAGTATATGGGGGTCCGACATGTACATCACTAAAATTACAACTTCTACCCTTTTTAAATGTCATGTTGAGTATAATGAAAGCTATACATTATTTGTGAATAAAATAGAGGTGGGCTGAACCCAGATTTTGGCACCGATCCGTACTTGACGTTCCTCCTAGCGGAAGTTAGTGGCATTGGCCCGGCGTAGGAGCCTTTCCTCCCCCAGACGGCTGGGAATCACACGTCGTCAACTTGACCGGGTTTTTACTGGGAGCAGGGTGGGCTGTCTTAGGCACTTCTACAGTGGCCCGTTGTGCATTTGAAGGTGCGCTGGGAGGTGCTGGCCTAAATTGTGTATGAGTGGGCGTGTAGTAAGTTGTTAGATCTAGTCGACAAACCACCCAATCTAAGGCTGAGAGCCGGTTGACGGTAGCTAGTTTCTTTGGCGGGGTGGGAGGCAGTGGTGAGACAGTTCGTGGTACGTGCCACAGGAGGTCAAAATGCAGGCTGCGACGTCCACTGGTTGAGCTGGTTGCAGTTCTCTGCCGAGCTACTTCCTCACGCTTCCAGGAATACACCCAGTCTGCAATCTGAACTTCCCCTACCAGGTCTCCAATCAGGGCTAGCCCCTATTTGGCTATTTTATCTCGCCCAGCCCTGTGGCGAGGCACGTGGGGTAAACTATAGTTGAGAGGAAGACAGTGGGTGTTCCGTAGAAGCTGGCATGGCCTTAAAGGAAACAGGTGTAAGCAGATGGGTGTTAAGTGGAAAGCCTAGCTATTGGCCTTCTGCAAGTAACTTGGCGAGCGAGAAGTTGCCTTCAGACCCAAGCACTTAACTGTAGATAACAGCAGCAGGGTAAGGGCGACCGCTCCCGTGTTACACAGGAAGGCAGGAAGTCGTCATAGATACACAAAGAGTCAGAGCTCCCTGATAAGGGCAGCTGCTGGCCTCCCTGCAAGTCTGTTGCCTGGGCAGACCCAAGCACTTTCAGAAAGGTGCAACAGATGTGTGGGTCACCACTCCCAATAGGATTGGATGGGATCCGGTGTTGCCATGTGCCTGCTCCTGCACGTGTGTCTGAGGAACTTTAGAAGAAGCAGGAGATAGCAGGAAGCAAGGTGCTGAAGAATAGTGGCTGCGAGTGATAACTTAACCAACTTGGTTTACCTGCTTACCTAGTTTGTAGCGGTTAGCAGCTGGCAGTCTAAGGACTCCTGCTATCTCTACACTATACCCATGTACGTTTACTTTCAGCAAGTATATACGTTAACTTAATTTGTTTTGCTTTCCACAGCATTTAAATTGAGTTTTTCAATGCATGATAAAATGCCCTTATGGTGGAGCCTTCTCCGAACATTACGAGTGTTTGCCTACGTGTCTCGCCCATGCAAGACGTAGTGTGTACTGGGGACACACTAACCCCGAAACTCTCTTTGAACCTCGTTACCACAGTTTGGTAAACTTAATCCCTCGTCCATCAGACGTTAGCGGGCACAGGTCGGATATATACGTTGATCACGCCACTCACACAACTCCTCCCGAGGAGGATTAGGGAACCCTCTCCACAAGTCGCTATAGGCCCGAGCACAATCAATTGTGAGGCATACCTTGTATCCCCAACTGATCTATGGGACTCCGGCAGGGGTCAATCCCAGGGCACTGGCCCCAGGAAGATCAAGTTCCTTCCTGGATGGATCACGCCAGAACCTGTCTTTCCCAGTGCTGCTACGTCACTGTGCTTATATCTACAGTCGTGCCTGTGTCTTTAGGACACCCACTGAATTCACTAAAATAGTTCATTCTTTTACTCTTCATTTGTTTTGCCCCAAAAATTAACATATCATTGCTGACTGAGCATAGCTGTGTACCCACAGCTATTCCATTGGTCCATCACCGAGCGTGCAAAAAAAAAGATAACATAGTCTGCAGTGCCCAAGCTACTCACTCTGGTGAGCGAGGGCCAGACACCCCCAGGGTTCAAATGCACCGGCCCATACAGCCAATTAAAACCCTCAAGGAGACTCAGTGAAGTCTCTAGAGGGCTACTGAGCCAGTGCACTTTGACAACTAACATCAACGTTTCCCTTGTTTCAATCACATTTTTTTTCCCCTGACCCACACCAACGCAATAAAATTACGCATGACGTCGGGTGGCTGACAGTGACATCACGAACAGGCAAGGTTTTGACGTGTCGGTCAGAGACACGGGTGATTCAACTGGTTGACATTAACTGCTGACAGTGTCCTAGCCGGTATATAATACAGGGCACGTGGCTTTACGGCATGGTAAAAAGTCAAACATGGGCTTAGCGGTCCTGCATACTGGGTGGCACACAGGCACTGGTTTACCTGTGCTGGAGGTGGCCCAGGGTGGCTGCTGACCCAGACTGGAACAAGTGCTCCGAACCGCGGCAATGGTGGTGCTGCGGCCGGCGGTGCTACAGTGAGCCCGGGGAGTGCTGCTGGTTCGACGACACTGGAACCAGGGATTCGCAATCCCTAGTGGAACGGGCCGTTCCTGACGGAAGTCGATGACGATTATGTGTGGTCGGCAGGTCGGTCTTGATCGGGGGCAGAAATAAGGTGTGGGAGGAAGCTGGGAGGTGAGGCCTCTCCAGCTGGTGGGTAGCTTGAGCTCATTCCCGGGGGGTTTTGCCGCAAGATGCAGTTAGCGCAGGGTTACAGCTTCATTAGCTTTGTAGGCCGCAGCGGCCTTCCTTTACTGCCACTTCGTACCACTCCTTTGGCTGTACAGCATACAGGTAGGTACAAATATCGGCCTCACGAGAGGTGAGCAGGCGACGATGTTCCCTAGCTAGGTGTAGAATCAAGCCGAGGCCGAGCCACCCAGAGTCATACCCGATTACTCTAACTGGCGACAATTCAACGCAGTTGATGGAGTGGTGGGTTTGCTTTAAAGTCCTACAACGACATTAGTTAGATGTATGTCCAAAGGTGGGCATCCTCCAGAACCAGTCTATCACTCCTTCCGGCATCAGTACAGCACGATGGATGGAGTGAATCGGCTGGACTAGTTGACTGACAGCCTTTGGATTGTGTTGCTAATGGTTGTGGCTCTGCTTTACTGCACACCAGGTGCACAGTATGGGTGGCCGTTGATAGAGTGTGTTTTACGACTTACGTGCGCCCAGTTAAGGGAGTTCGCAGTTCTAGTCTAGGTTCGGTAATTGGTTTGTAATAGACGTGATTTCCTGCTTTACCCTGGTGAGCTGACTTCTACAAAGGATAAAATCACAGTCACCCTAGAATTAGCACTCAAAGGTTTGAAAGAAAACGTGTTTATTCGGTGAGGAATAGACATGGTGGCTTGTACTACTTCTTAACTAATCAGGAACTGAACGGAAGTAAACCAAATAAACTAGGTAAAGGGGACCTGGGTCTAACCTGAACAAGAGCAGATGCAGCTAGGTAGCCATAATAACAACTGTCCCTAATTATCTCAATGCAGTTGTCCATAAGGGACTTAAAGGGGCACTACTAGAAGAGGTGTGTGGTTGCCGTTACCAGAAGGGTAGGCTGTTCACGGGTTTCAATGACTTCTTCGGGGGTTGCTGGTGCAGGTCTTGAAGAGCTTCTGGTAGGTCGTGAAGACATTGGGGTAAGCAGAGCCCCAGCATACGAGGTGGTGGAGCAAGCTGCTGGAGATGAACTCAGAAGTACAACTGGAGAACACCTGACATTCCTCGACGGTGCACGGCCATATATTCTACCTACCCGTGGGCTCATCTGGGGTGCAGGGGTTCAGCCTGCAAGCAGCTCCTCCTAGGTGGAGCTTTGCTCTCTAGCGCAATCCCTTGGCCCGTGTACGATCTATGCGACTCTGTAATGCTGGGTTGCTTTGGTTGCGCGAGCTCAGGCGCTTTAACTCAGCTGCTTGGCTAGCCAATCACGCGTGAGGGGGTGGCGTGATGTCTGATACAAGGGCGAACGATCTTGGCTGACGTGTCCGTGGGTGCCCCTGCAACTAGGGGCGTACTTGTAGGCTCTTGTAGCACGTCGTTTCCGGGTTCAAACCCCGCCTAGGGTAACGTGATGATACATACAGATCCTCCAATTGCTACAACAAAATGACTTAGCATTTGGTCACTGAGCAATATTTAAACATTTATGATGACAAGGGGAGGTCAAGTACCCATATGTGCGAATTCATTCTGTGTGGAATACTTGTAACTACTGAATTAAATTAATATCCCACAGAAATATCATGATTTTACGACAGATCAGACGAAGTAGTTTTTATATCTATGCCAAATAAGCGTCAAGCGACCAAAATTACATTTATATAAGTTTCATTCAATCAAAGCACTGTACACGAACTACGTTATAAAAATGTTTCTATACACTTACCCTGTTGCAACTATCATTTGAAAGGAATATAAAATACTGTTAATGTAATACAGTACCCATATGAATGCAAAACCCTGGCAAAATAAGTATTCTTTTAGCCATTTCACTATCAATAAATATATCCATAGTGCCTACCAACTTTTGCTATTGAAATAAAATTCTCTAGCTTGAAGAATTGTGTGGGGTAAACGTAACAGATATATAGCTAAAATACACAGAATACAATAAAAGGATAGAAATAGTACTTAAGTAGGTGTGATTTTACTATTTCTATTACGCAAAAGACGATTGACGCACACCGTTAGTGGGTCTGGTTGGTGGCTGGTGGGCAGCACCAAGGTTCTTCCCTCCTCACCCTACGGGCAGTGGTGAAGCAGTGGTCGCCACTCGTACTGGGTTTTTCTTGGAGCCTACGTTGCTGGGTTTGGCCACTTCTATTATAGAGCGTTGTGCCTCAAAGGGTGCGCTTGCGAGCAATGAGCGAGAGAGTACCCTGGTAGGGGTATAGGTAGGTCTGTCACTCCCCCTTATGCCTCACCATAAGGCTGGGCAGGGTAAAGCAGCCAAGCAGGAGCTAGTTTCGGCTGGTGTCCTGGAGAGTAGAGATTCGGGTGTGAGCCAGGTATACACCTGGAAAGAGGAGGAGGCTGCTCACCAGAGGTGGTCAGCTACCAGTTCGTCCAAGCCGTCGCAGTGTCTCCTTTGGCACGTACCTCATGCCGTTTTCAACTGCCACCAACACCGCCGAAGAAGCCGCCTACCTTCACTCGGCCCATTAACATCATTAGGGTGGTCAGACCACTTGTCACGCCTACAAATGCTTATGCAAAAGAGAATTAGAACAATCAAAACATTTTAACATGTACGGAAATTCCCCGACATCTGTGAAAATTCTCCGACAATTTGCTATTTTCCCTGACTTTTCCTTGTCTCCAGGTTTTCCCTGTCTGTAGCCACCCTAGACCTCCCTCGCAATATATAATTTTCTATTTGAAACAGATAATGAATGGTAAATTATATTTAGACACACACTTTGCCAAAAAAAACAAAAACAAGCCAGAGTCTCCTTTATTACCTATTTGTACTTCAGACAGTAAATAAAACCCTGTTAAGACAATTCTGAAGAGACCCAAAAAAATAATACTTATTAAACAGGAAAAATTATTATAAGGGTTAAATTATGCATGGGTATTTTTATACAAGGTGTCAAATTAATGAATCAATATTAATGATCAATATTTCAGTATGTTATGTTTTTGAACTACAGTGAAACCTCTATTTTACACTTTTCAAGGGGCTGGGGAAAAACATTGCAAAATGCAGAAAGTGTAAAAAGAGGGAAACTTATGCTGTAGAAACAGACATTGGGACCAAAAAATGTTTGTGTAAAATCCAGGAAAGTGTAAAATCAAGGGGTGTAATACAGGAGTTCCACTAATGCATAACGGTCAATATTTATGTGAGCAACCAATGTGTTGATAAAACAATATCTGGAAAGTGTGTGAAATTACCATCAAAACTTGCCATCTAAGTATGTATTGGCCCAAGACGGGAAGGCTATTAGCAGTAATATGACAGAGGTGAAATACTTGCAAAGACAGAAGGGTGTTGGGGAAAAAATAATCTTCTAAAATAACCTAATGGTTTTTTTTACTGTTTAAAACAGTGATAGCACAGCCACACTTAACTTGATGGATCATTAACGTAGTAATGTGACTAACCCAAAATGTGCTTGCTGGTGATTCCTTTCTCAGTTATGGTCTCTTTCATAGACTGCACGGCTGCAGACAGTATAAATGCCTGTCTGTCTACTATTGGCTGCACTGGAGTCGAAACTGACGAGAATGCTGCAACATCACACACAAAAAAAAATTAATACTGTTCTGCAATCCTGTGATATCAACACACATTGAATAGCTTGCAAAGCACAGTAATTTATTTGAACATAGCACAAAAATGAAGGGTTCAAATCATAAGAACTTATTACGAGTCTCCTCTAGAAGACTGAATTCCCCTTCATGGAAAAGTACTTCAAATTCAGCCAGCCATGTTAAAACCTACATCTTCCTGAGTGCACGTTGCACTTGGTCGTCCATGTAAAGTGACTTATTATTTCATCTTATTGCAATCTATTTGCTACTGGAAACTAAAATCAAAGAAGTGTAACTGAAATACAGTAAGAAACTAAAATTAATGATCTCTGAATAGTTAAAATGTAAATGTCTTATACCATTTTCAAGGTTATATTTTCTCTTAAAATGTTAACATATTCAATGCAAAAATTTCTTAAGTTTCTACACATACAATAACAGAATCATACTACACTCAAACATGCAACAAGTACCTTACTCGTGCAGATTAGTACGACATTTTTTAGCCTAATGGTTCTTATGGTTGCTTCCTGACGTGACCATCCCTATAAGCAATATACTGTAACTGTTAAATGGTGGCACACAATAATTTACAGAAAAAACCTGGAATAATTTTTTTTTATGCATGCTGTTGCACAAATTAGAGATGGTGAACAAAATTAACAAATGTATGTAATGACAGAAAATTTAAAAATTTAGTTGTTAGGCCGCTAATTACACCTTAAAAATATTAAGGAACAAATAAACAGGTCTGTAGACAACACATTGTAATGACGCAATATTCTGAATTTTTCGGGACTCAAGTGTAAAATTCTTTCGTGTTTGTGAAGCTTTGGGNATGCTGTTGCACAAATTAGAGATGGTGAACAAAATTAACAAATGTATGTAATGACAGAAAATTTAAAAATTTAGTTGTTAGGCCGCTAATTACACCTTAAAAATATTAAGGAACAAATAAACAGGTCTGTAGACAACACATTTTTTGTGCAAATGCAGTGTCAATCCCTATTATGTATCATAACATAAGTAAACCAGTGTAACAATCAAAACGNACATTTTTTGTGCAAATGCAGTGTCAATCCCTATTATGTATCATAACATAAGTAAACCAGTGTAACAATCAAAACGTAAAAATTGTTCACCTATGGGAACACTTGCATCATCCGAATATTTGTGCATGTGTCTCTGCAAGTCAGGGCTGCATCTGGACGGCGGCAAAAGGAACAATTGCCCCAGCACCCAGATTTCAAGGGGCCACATTTTATTTACTTTTTTTACCGAAATTCATATGCAGTGAATTGACTGATTTATTAGACACTTGCTTTATAAAGACAGTTTCTATCGTGTATCAGTTTTGCTAATTTTTCTTAGTTAGTGAATTTGAAACGGGAATGTACAGTATCATGCTGAATTCTACAGTATTGTAGAAAGTGTTCTGTAAAGGTAAAATGAAGTAGTCTAATTAATTTGCAGAAATTAGTGCATGTAAATTTTGTAGTGCTGCAAAGCAAAAAGTGGAGAAAGAAAAGAAAGGGGACTAGAACCTTTCTATATTGACGACATTTATTGAGTCCGTCTTTCTGTAACAAATCCTTTTTTAAAAAATATCATAAATATGAGTGAAAAAAGTTAAAAATGCAAGTTAATCGGCTGAAAAAAAATTTGTTTCACTTTTTTTGGTTGCCACACATTGAGTTTCTCTTGGTGAGCGCTGTACTGGAAGTAGCACACATCTTAAAAATTATATTTCCACCCCTGTAGGGTGCCAGCACTAGCTAATCCTCGTTTACTCCACCTCTCCACCCTCTCTCTATCCTCAAGCAGCCTGAGGTTTCTGCACACTGCTATAGTTCATTTCATATAAGAAGGCCACATTCTGACAGTCAGTGAGTGGCAATTGATGTATTCAAAACAAACCACATGCCATTTCCAAAATCCTGTATCAGCTGATGCACGAATGAACAAACGTTAATGTTACGTTGGCTATTCTGAGTGAACTGCCGATGCACATTAGACAAGCTGTTAACACGCGATAACAAAGAGTTGCTAGATCAATTAATACATTTTATTTTACGTGGTCATAAAACAGCAGTTTTTAGTTTTAGAAACTAAACTTCATGATAAAATAGNATACATTTTATTTTACGTGGTCATAAAACAGCAGTTTTTAGTTTTAGAAACTAAACTTCATGATAAAATAGTAATTTATAGGTGTTCAAAATGAAATGCATAATAATAACCTTTTTCAAGTCGTATACCGCCCTCTCCAACCCCGCTTTTCTTACGTGCTTGATATTAATTCCAAAAGCATACAGAAATATTGCATAATATTGTTGAATTATTTTCTATAATAATTTTACGAAATATATTTTAAATACTTTTCGTACCCATCCAGTAATAGAACAACAGTCTACTTTACACAGACGCTATCGTCGAAAAATCTGTTGTGCGCGCTACCTATTGGCTCATTTGCGAAGCATACGCCATATTGTTCTCCGAAAACCCGCACCTTGTTTCCAGAGAAGTGGGACACCGCACACTCGCCGCACTAGCACGCCATACCTGTCATGTGTGTTGCACTCACGTCTTCCCGCTGCTCCCCTCTTCACGTTCCTGCCCTTCCAGTTACATTTTGTTTACAAACGACCGTACAAACACACACCAAACTTTGTTTCGAGATCTCGTTCACCACCTGCCGCGCACCCTAGCAGTTTATCAATTGCCGCACAAGGCAGCACCTCCTAGACGCGCTTACTCGCCGGACCAGTTATGTGGCAGATCAGCTGATGGCAGAAGGATATGTAGTCAGATGTAGTCAGATGTAAACAGTGGCGCTACTTTCGCTGAGCTGTCAAAGAGTGGCCTTCTTATATGGTACGGACCATACCTTCATGTGTTTGTCCTGCCATTTTGCCTCGCTCCCTTACCTTTGCACTTTGCCTGTGTTATTACAACTTGGATTTCTTTTTTTTTTTTAATGCTGTTTGTTGATGACAATGGCTTTTAGTTTTTTTTTAGATTCTGATTAATTATATTTTTGCCTTAATTTGCGAACTAGCTTGTTGCACTATACGTAGACTGTTTATGATGAAGTGAAAACTTTTGGAGAAGCCCTTTGTTTTATCTATTTCATCTAATAATTCCATTTTTTGACAGATCGTGTAGAAGTAGTAACCAGTAAACAAGCAAACTACGCATCCTTCTGCCGTCACGTGGTTTCCACCTGACTGTCAAAACATTTTTCATCTGTAATGATAGACACCTAAGAGACGTTAAGCCTAACCTACCTACATCAAAACATATTGCCAAGCCGCAAATATGTTACACAAAAAAATATACAGAACTCACAGAAAACACACAATTCTGGGAATTAGTTTGTATCTTTATATTTTACATATGAAGAACAAGTCATTTCATGGGGGTGGTGAGGCTTTCAAAGCACGCCATGCACGCTGGCAAACAGATGGCAGCACAGTTGCCTGTTCCGGTATTATATCACGTATTACAATATCTATCCAATTGTTTTAAAAGTAAATTTTTTATCTCGTACTGGGTCAAAACAACTCTGGTTTGAAATATATTGCATCAAATTAATGTAGAAATATTTGAAAGATACTGTACTCTGCAGACAAATCATCTGCCTCTTTAATTAAAATTAAGCATGTACATGGCAACGTTTGCACTAGCTACAGCATATTAAGAAGAAAGAAACAAAGCAAAAAAAACTATCACACACGGTATAAGTTTAATTTCGTTTGAGACACCTACACATTATTTTAGAATGAGGTTTAGTTTGTTGCACTACATAATAACAGCTGTCTTGTAACTACATAAAATAAACATAAAATACATAAACATTTAGTTTGAGAACTGCTGCTCCAATGTTTGTTGTGCAAGGGCTGTCAGATTAGCTAGTATTATATTCTCTTTCAATCATTCACGCATCAGCTATTAGAGGATTTAGTAAACAGATTGTTGATAGTTCCATTTACAACATGTTGCCACACACTGGCTGTCAAAAAGTGGTGTTCATAAATGAAATAGCCTATAGTTTCTTCTTTTTTTTTCATTTGTGTGTTCTCCTGTCAATATAAAAATTGCCATGCAATTTAATTTAATGTTTACATTAACTACACAAGTCTACACAGTGTCTAACTCAATAAATAAAAAAGAACCACATAATCACTTATGGTGAACAACATAAATGTTGGAACACCTTGTTTAAATAACATTTACAGCATACGGTACTATAAAAATGACGGATATGTTTTGCATGTTGAAGTGTTTTGAAGCTACGTGTGCATTTTATTTCAGTAGAGTAGTGCAAAAACCACATTTGTTCACAGTATTAAGATGGTAACATGTGCTGTCGTATAAAACCATCCACTGCAGTGGTTATATGCATTTGTGTGTGTAGAAATAATTAATACTCAACATGCAAGCAATCAGTGGGTGTGGTTGTACGCACCTGGTGAGCAGTAATGTCGCATGCAAAGTCAGCTGTGGGAGAAAGTACCTGGATGAGGGAAAGCAAGTTTGCAAGCATTTCATGAATGTGGTCTGTATGAGCCTGACACGTTATTAACCGCACGTGCCCGAGCAGGCAACAGCTGCCCTCCTCTCCCTGCCCACAACCAGCACATGTGAGGCAACACTTTATCTATGTTAGCAACGTTACTTCACTGGAATTGAATCTTGCTGACCCCTACGTCACACTTTAAAGAGACAAAGAATGTTTCATTTTAAAAACCTGTAATTTTTGAGACAGAGGAGAGTAAATATGGTNGTCACACTTTAAAGAGACAAAGAATGTTTCATTTTAAAAACCTGTAATTTTTGAGACAGAGGAGAGTAAATATGGTTATTGAAATTAGTTTCTTTACGACCTTCAGACATTAATAACCAACACTTGGCATTTGCAGTGAGTTACAGGCGCTTGATGCTTGCATACTATTTGGCGACCAAGATGTTTGATATATGCCCTTCCAGGATACATGTTTATTTAGAAGATGCATATCTGTTGAAATAAATAAATATTTCAGTAACAAATCCTCCAATTTTCCTTTAAGAAGCCACAGAAATATAACTTCCCATTCAGTGACTGTGCAATATTTAAACATTTATTATGTCAAGGGAATGGATGTCAGGTACGCATATGTGGGGTTTCATTCAATGTGGAATACTTCAAACTACTGAATTAAATTGATATCCCATGCAAAAATCATGATTTTATGCCAGAGAAGATTGACGTGCACCCTTAGTGGGTCTCTGACTGGTGGCTGCTGGGCGGCGCCAAGACTCCCCCCNCATGATTTTATGCCAGAGAAGATTGACGTGCACCCTTAGTGGGTCTCTGACTGGTGGCTGCTGGGCGGCGCCAAGACTCCCCCCCGGGCAACGGTGAAGCAGTGGTCGCCATTCGTATGGGGTTTTTCTTGGTCACGGTTGCTGGGTTTGGCCACTTCTATTATAGAACGTTGTGCCTCAGGGGGCGCGATTGCGAGCGATGGGCAAGTGGGTACCCTGGTAAAGATATAGGTAGGTGTAAAATTAAGTGGTCTGACCATCCTAGTGGCGTTAGTGGGCCAAGTGAAAGTGTAGGCGGCTTCCTCGGCAGTGTTCATGGCAACGGAGAAACAGCCCGAGGCACGTGCCAAAAGGAGACTCTGCGACGGCTTAGATGAACTGGTAGCTGACCTCCTCTGGTGAGCAGCCTCCTCCTCCTCCCAGGTGTATACCTGGTTCGCACCCGAATCTCTACTCTACTCTCCAGGACACCAGCCAGAGTTAGCCCCTGCCGGGCTGCTTTACCCCACCCAGTCCTATGGTAAGGAATAAGATCAGATAGGCAAATAGAGGTAACCAAAAAGGGGTAGTGACGGGCCTGATGGAGAGTAAGGTGCTGGCTGTTTGATAGGGTAGGCAGCCTGGACTACTGGCCTTCAGTCTAGCGGCTTGGCGAGCGGGACGTCGCTGGCAGGCCCAAAGTTCCAAACTGAGGGTTACAGTATCAGGTTTAGGGGTATCCATTCTCGTGGCTACTTGGCAAGCGGGACATCGCTGGCGGACCCAAGCATCACGTAGAAACGGGGCATTGTCAGAGGTTGGCCTTTCATTCTCCACCAAGTGACCTGGCGAGCGAGAAGTCACTTGCGAACCCAGGCACATACTGGAGGGGCGATAGTCCAAACTGACAACTACTCTGGTGTTGCCCAGGAAGACGGGCTTCCCAAGCTCCACGTAGAGACAGTTCCCAAAAGGTGAAGAAGAGAACTAGGTTCCGGCTTGTGGCTATCCCTGCAAGAGTATTACTAGGATTGGTGACGAAACAGGGGATAGCAGGAGCAAGGCGCAAAAAGAATAGAGTGCTGGAAGAGACAAATCAACCAAGTCAGATTTATGTTTGTTTATTGATTGCTCATTAAATACACATAAATCAGCCTGTGCCCTGACTAGGGCCTGGAAGGACTGATCCTAGGTTGCCAACCAATAAGTGACCTAGTNATAAACGCGAACGCAACGAGATTTCACTGTAGTGAGCAAAGCACTCCAATTATGGCAAGTTGAAAACATTATCATTTTAGATTCTTAGGGCAAAATATCGGTTATAATATCGGCGATTTAAACATGAATTGCGCACAAATTCCGATAATTACGATATCTGCCGGTTTCGATATATCGGTACCGGTATCGGCTCAGCCCTAATTACTAGGATTGATNCGGTACCGGTATCGGCTCAGCCCTAATTACTAGGATTGATGACGAAACAGGGGATAGCAGGAGCAAGGCGCAAAAAGAATAGAGTGCTGGAAGAGACAAATCAACCAAGTCAGATTTAGATTTATGTTTGTTTATTGATTGCTCATTAAACACACATAAATCAGCCTGTGCCCTGACTAGGGCCTGGAAGGACTGATCCTAGGTTGCCAACCAATAAGTGACCTAGTCTCGGAAGACGCGGCAGCGGGGAGGGGTGTGAGGGCGACCCCAAGTCAGCAGTACTCAAACTAGAGTCAATTGCAGGTGAGCTACAAGGTAGCTGGAAGCATGGCAGGCTTCGGCATGCTGGCGGGCAGCAAGGCGGTGTCATGCAGAGTACAACTCTCGACAGTGCTGTGAATGGCAGTGACGACTTGAAGAATTCGATTGACTCTCAGGCAGAGTGATGTTCTGCGAAGGTAGACATGATGTCGGTGGGTGCTCGGGCAGAGTAACTGTGTGCTACTGAACTGACACGACACAGCCTCAAACTGAGGACTGCGAGTCCTATTTATACACGACGCACAAGGAGTGTATCTTATGTTGAGCGGATTTAAATCACAAGTATAGCTTTGTGTTATGGTTTTTGTAAATCTTAGTTCAGTTTAAATTATAGTGTGCTAGTAAAATTAAAACACTCGACATTGCAACAAAGTTCAAAATCATATGCGAGGTTTTCAAATGTACAAGGCCAACACTATAGTGTAGTTAATTATATAAAAAATGCAACAATATGTGTGTGTTGAGTATTTTCCGCATTGGTACGAACAGAGACACATTGACCATCAAAACACTCTCTCATAAGAAGAACCCCAAACAATCACGTCTCATGAAAGACGTTAAACTAGAGTTCCCCACACCACCAATAAAATAAACCGAACCATAACTAGTAGATTGTGTGGTCATAACCAAAATAAAACAAAATCGGAATGGCAACCAGCTATAATAGCCTACATACACTGTTGTGTGAATTATACTGTTGAGTTGAGCAGAAATATCAAGACGGCATGTATGCAATTGTGAAGTAAAATCAATGAGATGTTATTACAAGTGTAAAAGACGGTGAATTCTGCACGATAAAAATAATGGAAAAATAAAGGTAATGTAAATATTGTGCCTAAGTAAACAAATTGTAAACATATGCCGGTAATTCACACTTCTATAGTAAAACAAGTTAAAATCATAAGTTCTTCATTGGCTGTAAATATCTGTTATCAATGTTGAAATTTTTCATTTCCTTCAAAATATTATTCCTGATTGTCCAAATATTATTCTAACCTACCATAAAGCTATATTTGTTTACGTTTGAACAAATACGTGTGTTGTCCGCGGGTTGGAACCGAATGGGAAAGTAACATCAGTTCATGGTGCCAGACCTTCCCATTACAAAAATTTAACATGTCTACACATGGGACTGGAGGAAGAGCATTATTGATCTGCTGTTTGCTTTGTGAGCATCAGAGAGAGAATAGTGTTGTGTGGCGCGCTAAGAGTGGAGTGTCGAGGGACGGGAGGAGAAAGGAAGCGGTTTGAGGGCCATGGGACAGGGAGGAAGGGGAAGCGGGTAGAGGAGCGAGAGACAGGAGGAGAAAG
>NQII01004015.1:125260-194529 GCA_002778355.1 Clitarchus hookeri
GGGGGGGGGGGGAGAGATATACATATATATATATATATATATATATAGACAATATAGACACACACGCCCACACATTATTAAAACAGTAATTATGAGAAAAATAATGGCAATCTAACATGTCGTGAATCATCGGCTTTTATTGCGCTGCCCCTCCACTCTGGTGGCAACAGGAAGACACGTGTTATGAATTGTCGGCTTTTATCACTGTGGAACATTACAAATAACAACCAAGTGTCAACGCAGGTAGCAGAGTTATCATCAAGATGCAAATTTTGCTGTTTAGCAACATTAAATTATTGATTCAGAGTCACAAAAAGTAATTGTTAGGTGAGAGTGTTTATTTGCTTATAACCTAAAAACACAGTGACTTGAAATGCACGTTCACTAGCTCGATGCCTGCTGGGGAAAAAACTTGACTTGAATGACAAGTCAATCTTTGTTTGTTCGACTCGACTCAAGTTTTAGACACTAGACCAATCACTACAAAAAAGTTAATTACCAGAACATCTACTGAGATACGCGTACATATGCAAAAACTGATTTTACAGACAATATCTTACTAGGGAGTCATCTTAAGGACACGAGAGTTGAGAAAATTTGAAAAAACATTATGTACTGTATAGGGTGGAAAAACTTAACAGATGAAGTTGAAATTTTCGTGTTTGCATAATGTTGTTAAGCATAAAGGGACATCATGATCCAAAACACTTTGTTGACAGCTTGATGTCTTAGTTTGAACAATAAACAGTTTGGCCTCCTTGCCACAGCTAGAGAGAGCCCTGCAGCAGATGTACGAGTGGTTAGAGTAAATATGCTGAAAGGCTACATACGCGTGCGGCGGAGGAGAGGGCTAGGGAGTAACCACTGAGGGTCCCTTCCGGCTCCGCGGTGAACAGGAAGGTCTGCGGGGCGACACTGATGGCAATGTCGCGGGCACTCTCGGGGAACACGTGCAGCTGCCCTGCCGTGTCAAGCAGGAGGACCCCTCGCAAAGCATCCTTGTTGGGCTGGTGCAGGAGGGAGGTTTGCTTCAGGGCATAGCCCAGCCGCACAACACCTTCCTCCACCGCCTGCCCAGTGATTGGGTTGAACACAAACAGCACGCCTTTCCCGGTTGTCTGCACAACATAACACATCTTTCAACACAACTCAGAAACTAGCCACAAACATACACGGTAAACAGAAGAATATAAGGTGATACTTTTTAATTACTTCTACTGGATACCTATGGTTATATGCAGTACAAATGGACCATCTGATAACAATACAGTTTGTAACTTTAACAATAAAATTGATATGTATATGAAAACATTATGTATATATCTGATTCATCTACTGTTTCTCCTATAAAATAAATAATACCACAGAACTATTACAATTTTTTCAGTTTTTATCTGATGCTAGGGATTGATTGGTTACCGGTTCTTGGTTCCACCAGTTCTCGACGTTGTGACATTAGTTAACGACTCCAGATTCTACGAGTACTACAAAACTGTATTGATTTCTAACCATGTATTTCTTGTATATTAAAACAAAGTGTTCGTACATGTATATAGCCATTAAGTGCAACATGCATAAAATGGACAACACTATGGCAGACAATGGAAAATGAAGTGCTTATGTCGGTGAACTGGAGGAACCATTAAACAACACAATGTTTGATGCAACTTGGCACAATATCTGGTGTTTATACGTATAAATAATTATCTTGGAGGTTATGTGATGTATGCACATGTTAAAATTATTAAAACTTTGCCAGAGCTTACATTCAAGTAGCAAAAATATTATTTTTTAAATAATACAGTGCATTTAATTATCAAGTAGAAAATCAAAAAACTGGGTTACTGATTTACTCATGTGCTGTATTAATAGCTAAAGCACCTGCTAGTTAGTAATTTTCATTTATTCTCAATTTTAACGTTCTATTTCTCTTTGAAACCAAAGCCACTTAATATAAAAAGAAAACCTGAAGTTGTTACATAATATCATCTGACATTTATACTTATAGAAGTAAAAAGAACAGGAAAATAATCGAGAACCGATTTTAAGAACAGGCACTGAACCGAAAATCAAAAAAATTATGGAGCCAACCCATTTGTATTTTAAAACCATCAAAAAAATATTTTTAAGAGTACGTTTTACTGTCAAAGTAAAAATTAATACCCACAGAAATGTAGCATAATAAATAAAGATACCTGAATCAGAATTATATAGTAATAGTAAAATAAGTATCATTTTATTTTATAAGATCCAGAGAAATCACTGTGTTTCTTTAACCTCTAAAATAATTAAGAATTATTTTTTTTTTTTTTTACAAAAATGTAATAAAAGATTTAATACGTGGCTTTAAATAACAAATTTTAGAGAAATCATATTTTAAAACAACACTCTTTAGTCAAATGATAACCTTAAGCAAGCTCTTATCACATGTGGTTCCAAATCTGACTCTTTATGGAGAATATACAAAACAAAGTCACTTCACTAGTTTACTTATTTCATGAATGCAGAAATCATAGTCAAGTAATGAATATAAAATTTTTTTCTTGAAAACAAATCAACTTCATGTACCTTGCTGCGCAACACGAGAACACATTGGGGTGGCTTTGGGAAGTGCCTATTGGTCCTCTGGACATACAAAACCATGCTTGGCTCATTTAGCAATCCACTCGTAAATGGCTCCCCATCTTCCAGCCAATGATGCCAGAGAATCTCACCACTCAGGTTGTCAATGCCGAACACCTGCAAACATTTGTCCACCAACTATGTTACACTTCTAATACATGCTTGACACTGTTTGCTGAAAAGCGACTGCATATTATGTATCAGCCACACAACATAAATAATATCTTATATGCCAAATAGCACTCATGAACACAGAAACTCCAACGATAATGACGGTCATTACAATGAGTGACCCCAAGAGATTACCGGCAACCTTCAATACACGGAAATAGTAAAATAAAAAAAATAGATTGCAACAGTGATGACAAAATGAGAAACTTGAAAAAAAACACACACTCACTGACAACTTCTGTCACAGTTCCTGCATGTGAATCCCGTAAGAGTTGCCTAGTACCAAAACTGGATTAAAGCTGTTGGAGCTGCAGCACAAGTCAAATGACCACGACTAAAAATGACTACATACATATTTATACAGTATAGACTAAACTTCAAGAAATTATTATAATAATATACTTTAAAATATGTAGGTTGGAAAGAAACACGTAACTGCACTAATTTGTATGCCAGAAGCAATGGCGTAGTGTTCTGAATGGCATTACCTTGGAAAATAATTTTTGTTAATTGTGCAAGCCTCATGTAAACTTTCTGCAACAGTCTTGCAACATTAGCCTCCAATATTCACTTTTATCCCCCTCACTAATTCCCCATTTATCATGACTTTACCAAACAATAACAATAACNCCCATTTATCATGACTTTACCAAACAATAACAATAACCATACTCTGGCCAATTTCGGTGTATGTACCTTCATTTCATACAGCTGGTAGTAATATTTTGCTGTACGTGGGAATACAGTAAATTCTACTTCAATTTTGCTGATTAAATTATTCATTAATGAATGAGAAGGAAGGGGAGAGATATTGGCAGCACCACATAGAAACATATTTACTGGAATCCCATTCTAAAAATTCCCAGCCTTCTCAGTTTTGTAATCTACTGGGGAAGCCCACGTGTAGCGAGTCTACTAGCAAATAACAATACAAGAGTTCCAATAATTAGCACCAGTCCCTCCACTTAACTACCTTGCCTGATGCGGTTGCAGCCACGATGATCTTGTGCAGGCCGAACTCATCACGTACGAGGCCAGCCCGCTGGTTCTCGGACAGTGAGTCACCCAGGCCGAGCACAGACAGCAGCGCCGAGCGCAGTTGAAACAGCTGGCTGGCGATGCGGTGCACAAACATGCCGATGAACCCAGCTGTGAGAAATCAACCATCTGACATCAATACTCGATCCACACGTTCACTCAATCTGCAGCTGTGGCCGTGAGTAGTCACGTTCACAACACACAATGCAATTCAATATTTACTAAACAATTTTCACAATCTACAAATAAGAAAGTTACTTATGGTTTTTCTTTTATTAAATTCAAGGAGCAAAATAACAAACGGGTTGAGTGCAGCCTAAAGATAAAGAAACTAACGTTATAAGAATGTCTTTGAAAATGTTAATTTTTTTCTCAAATTTACAGTAAATAATAATTTTGGAATACATGCTGAAGAATAAGGGGAAAAAAACCACACAATTACTTAGATATAGCAAATTCAAGAGAAATGTGATAGGTGACTAGCAAGCTGAAATGTCTCTCACATTGCACATTTAATGTGCTGAACTCGTCAACGTGCCATGGAATTAATTATGGGCCGCTGCAATAATTTAAGATGATCTGATATTTTCAAAAACAATACCCTTATTTGTTTCATAAAAGACCAAAGTTTACTCCCACTTCCATTAAAATTAAGAAGGAGGTCATCTTTATGGGCATATGCCATTAAACCCCTACTGATGTTAGCTTGAATTTCAATTATTCACTGCTCATGAAACCATAGGTACAACCTGCCAATTAAATTTGGTCAATGATACAGCAGTCTGGTATAAAATATGTCAGAGAAAGTATTGCAACATTTTATATGCTGTTGTAAGAATGTATAACAATNTACAGCAGTCTGGTATAAAATATGTCAGAGAAAGTATTGCAACATTTTATATGCTGTTGTAAGAATGTATAACAATCTTGAATAATGGAAACCAATCACACATTTTCTGCAAGGAATCATGTTTCATCCATCAGCCAATGTGGGTGCTTTGCCTTCCGCATGAACAATGTACAGTTTTTCACATTAGCCGATGCTCCAAATATAACTGGCAAGCTCCATCGGGTTAGCACTGCTTTATGATTGACTTGAGATGAGTTATTACTCCCCATTAAAGATTTACAAATATTTCATTTGAGGAAAAGGGGTTATCGTTCCTAAATCACATCCATCCCTGCATAGAATCACGTGGTAGCGTATAATTGTTTCTTCATGAAAGAGCCATCACACATTGCTCCATTCCTAGATGCTATATGTGAACAGTGAATCCACAAACATCCAGTGTCATGATACCCACATGTCAGAGGGCATCACTTATCACTGCCCAACAACCATAGCAAGTAAACAGCTTACTGCAGCTATGGTGCACAAACATGTCAAAATTATTAGAACTCGAAAGCCATAAATCCTATTTATAGGCTGTTCACGGTAAAGTGAGCACTTTTGAGGCCCTAGTTACTTTTTTTTCAGCCATTTTTTACCCTTTTACCACCTTTTTAAATAAATGTTGCCATGTAAGTAATACACACAGTGTGTATATTCCACCGCAATCGGAAGTTAACGTCAGAGCTAAAATGAAATATATTTATTGACTATTTTCCCAAATGAGAGGCCTTTCAAAAGTTCTCACTTTACAGTGAATAGCCTATACTTTAATGCCCTCCCTCTGAAGATTTGAATCAGACTCCAAGGAATTGGTACACTAGATGGTCATTAGAGCAATGCTTCCATTAGTTCTGNCCTCTGAAGATTTGAATCAGACTCCAAGGAATTGGTACACTAGATGGTCATTAGAGCAATGCTTCCATTAGTTCTCGAAGCAACAGCACCATGGCTATTTCCAACCACAATAACCCAAGAAGAAATGGGCAATGAAGGGAGACAAACCAGAGGGAGAAACTCGAGTTGTACCGTAACTAGGGAAAGGAACATTTTCGTTGTTTTGAAATCGNTTTCCAACCACAATAACCCAAGAAGAAATGGGCAATGAAGGGAGACAAACCAGAGGGAGAAACTCGAGTTGTACCGTAACTAGGGAAAGGAACATTTTCGTTGTTTTGAAATTGCAAAAAGCAGTATTTTAAAACCTGTAAAGTGGTGTTTCCATTTTAGTATTTCAATTCAACAAATGTTTCAATGTTTTGTGTGTTCATTTACTAACTATAGCAAAGCCATGTGAACGTCAAAATGTTTTCTTGTGTATAAAGGTGCATCTTCACATATACTCATTTACAAAATGACAGCATCAGTGAGAAAGAGGTAAACTTCCACTGTTATTTCAAACAAAGTTTGTACATTTTGTTCCAAGTTGTGGCCTGGGGATACCACCCTGCTGTGAGATAATCTAAGGCCAGGAATGTTATTACAGCCAAGCCCATCACCAAAAGGGACATGAAGGACCACAGCAATATAACAGGAACAGAATCCAGATTTTCAGTCCCAAAAATTATTGTAGTTTAGCTTCTTTTTTTCCATAGTTTAAACTATTTGAAGTTTGTCACCTACAAAATATGATGTTAATGTGGCACGTTGCACCCACCCCCACACCAGTGAACCAGTTGTTGACATTTGGATGGAGATCAAGTCTGCATATGTTATTAGCAGTATTTTTAATTTCAGCTCAACTCGAAGGTTGGGAATTTTTCAATATGCTCAATCGGGCTCTGCTCAAACTAAAAATCCTAGGCTCGCAGACCTCTAATAAATATGATACAAGAATACAAAGAGACAAAAAGCCAGTTTTAGCTGTTTTCAGCACACAATATATAAATAACCTAACAAAGAACTATGCAGGAGGAATTACTGACTGGGATATACAACAAACCTCCACAAAGGTGGATGTACAAAATAAATTTTCATTCAATTAACTAGTCTCAACTGCAAGAATCATACATTAAACATCATCACACTGTTGTGCCATTTTTTACGCACATTAAAATGTACAAATATGAAAGATACTCGTTTACTGATTCAGATCACTTAATAACCTAGACATTATAAAACTCCATTTTATAACATACTACTATAGACATGATAAATAATATTACTTGCTATATCATCAAATTTATAAAATGCAGAAGGTACAGTTCACACAGGCAACATGCACATGCTCAATGCACAAGCAAACAATAAAATGCAAAAAACATTATTAACCAAAAGCACTTAAAATGTTAAATTACAATAATTTACAATTGACCAACAACCTTAAATGGTATCATTAACAAAAATTTTCAAGACTAATTGTTGATATAATTTGTTCAATACTGTTTGGTGACAGACTGTAGTTGTTCATGTTGTAGATAGNCTACTATAGACATGATAAATAATATTACTTGCTATATCATCAAATTTATAAAATGCAGAAGGTACAGTTCACACAAGCAACATGCACATGCTCAATGCACAAGCAAACAATAAAATGCAAAAAACATTATTAACCAAAAGCACTTAAAATGTTAAATTACAATAATTTACAATTGACCAACAACCTTAAATGGTATCATTAACAAAATTTTTCAAGACTAATTGTTGATATAATTTGTTCAATACTGTTTGGTGACAGACTGTAGTTGTTCATGTTGTAGATCGCGTGTTTTTTGAATGTGAACTTGTTGACCGTTCCTTGTGTAGTTTTTAATGCTGAAAGGTATGAAGAGAAAAGAACGGCTTTTTGTGTGTGGNGCGTGTTTTTTGAATATGAACTTGTTGACCGTTCCTTGTGTAGTTTTTAATGCTGAAAGGTATGAAGAGAAAAGAACAGCTTTTTGTGTGTGGTTGGAAGAAATAAGTTGAAAACTCATGATGGCTGCCAACGTACACTTTAGTGCCAGACATCCCCAATTTTAAGGGAATTTTGTCTCTAACTAATGTTCCACTACAGAATAAATATTAACTCTGGATTAGGCGGTCACCTACCTGGAGCTAATTTTGCATTTCAGGTTTAGAAGCACAAGAGTGATAAGGACTACACTGACACATGCATCAAGTGCACCATCACCACTATGCGCAAGGCTCTGAACTGGTATGCAGTGATTTCATAGTACTGTGTTTGCAAAACTTAATTTGAGTAGCAACATTTTCCTGAAGTGGAGATAGCTGATACATCAAACACCACTCTTAACGTCGTTGAGCTAGATTCCTTCCACACATAATGATGTGGCATATAATAACGAGGTACCTGTCCAACTCCATTCTCTAGGACATGCATGTGGCCAAGTTATTAACATTCATGTAGAAAATTTTAATACTTCTTGTAAACCTTTGGCTGGTGATGCAGTCTGCGATCCAGTTGGTGTAACCTTTTACCAGTATTTCTGTGGGAGTCTCGTAAATTGGATTCTCCCCCTAAAATGGGAGTCCTGATAATTAATCTTTTTGGATTTCGTGAATGCATTTCAACAAAATGACTTTCACATTTAAAGCCTTCTGGCCTGAAGTGATATACAAGAGTTAAATCTTCACCCCACTGAATATGCTAATAAGGGCTAATAAGGGCAGTAACATGGGTACAGCCCACCATCAAACACATCTGCGTTTATGCATGACGCGTAGCTGGCAATGCACTATGTAAGTATCTACAANAGTAACAAGGGTACAGCCCACCATCAAACACATCTGCGTTTATGCATGACGCGTAGCTGGCAATGCACTATGTAAGTATCTACAACTTCTACTCAGCCCGTGGGAAGCCACAACACCCTACCGGGGGGATGAACCCGGACTGCTACACACGAGAGATGAATACTACCCATCATTGCCAGTAGAATAAAATACGCACGTCAGTCATGCGTCCCTGCCTTGCCACCTGAACTGAGTCGGCCTGCCCCTAAGCAAGCGCTGTAATACCACCCGCAACGCCGAGATACCACACTTACAACCCTCGCCAAGATAGAACAGGGGGTGACCCGGCCCACTCAGAGAGGAGCCAGCCGGCCGAAGATGCACAAAGGAAGACACCAGTCCGTATTTAGGGACGGACGAGCCCCCAGAACGTCAGTCGACATAGTTGCCATCGCATTGACTTCCTCTGCCTTGGCAACTCAGTAGCTCGCCCTACCACTGCCGTACTAGGGCTCTCTGCCGCACTCTGATCTACTACCAGCGAAGCTTGCTTCAACTCCCGAGACACGCACTCTACTTGGGAGTGTTACAACCCGTCCCTTAGCTGCCAACAAGAGTTGGCAGCCCTACTTTTTCAGTTGTTAGTCGTCAGTCATGGCGGTAGGTGGCGCTACCAGGCGTGCTTGCTGCCTTTGGGCTATTTACCGCAATGTTTAAAGTTTTCTACATTGCAGTTTTTGCTATCAACATAGCATANTGCTTGCTGCCTTTGGGCTATTTACCGCAATGTTTAAAGTTTTCTACATTGCAGTTTTTGCTATCAACATAGCATATCTAGTGAACACGTTGAGAGATGTCAAATATATGGCTTTGACTCTGAAACAAGGTCGATAAGCCATGTGTTTCTGCAGTAAAAACATTTTTCATTGTTTTACTGTCTCCTATCCACCAATAAAGTGGGTCCCACATGTTATCAAACATTTTATATATTACATGGATGAAATATAAATGGAGAATGCTTACCCAAGTGTTTATGTACTCGTGTTTTTTGTTTCGAAAAATGGATGCAAGAGAGATTTGGAGAAGCGTTTAAAAAATCATTGCTAAGGTTTTAGCGCAAATGACTGTTTTGTGGAAGTGAAGAGTCCTCATAGACAGCAGCATGCTCCTGATGCTGCCAAGGTTTGACCAGTCGAATGTGCAACGTCAGCTATCTCCGAGTAAGCCACCAGCACGATGCGAGACTGCTTGTGAAATGTTCAGCTAGGATAATGGTAACTGAATATGAANGCTTGCTGCCTTTGGGCTATTTACCGCAATGTTTAAAGTTTTCTACATTGCAGTTTTTGCTATCAACATAGCATAGCTAGTGAACACGTCGAGAGATGTCAAATATATGACTTTGACTCTGAAACAAGGTAGATAAGCCATGTGTTTATGCAGTAAAAACATTTTTCATTGTTTTACTGTCTCCTATCCACCAATAAAGTGGGTCCCACATGTTATCAAACATTTTATATATTACATGGATGAAATATAAATGGAGAATGCTTACCCAAGTGTTTATGTACTCGTGTTTTTTGTTTCGAAAAATGGATGCAAGAGAGATTTGGAGAAGCGTTTAAAAAATAATTTCTAAGGTTTTGGCGCAAATGATTGTTTTGTGGAAGTGAAGAGTCCTCATAGACAGCAGCATGCTCCTGATGCTGCCAAGGTTTGACCAGTCGAATGTGCAACGTCAGTTGTCTCCGAGTAAGCCACCAGCACGATGCGAGACTGCTTGTGAAATGTTCAGCTAGGATAATGGTAACTGAATATGTANTCTCCGAGTAAGCCACCAGCACGATGCGAGACTGCTTGTGAAATGTTCAGCTAGGATAATGGTAACTGAATATGTACAGTCAAATTGTAAGTAATGTTCCTGCCTTCTCTTGCGAATTAATATATTTTTGGTACATTGCTGTTGCAGGGTACGAGCAGTTTAGTTTTGGAGGTTTGGTACTGCAACATCTAAGAGATTTACACTGCTGCAAAAAGAACTATTAACTGATATTTAAGCTGCAAGGAACTGCAAATATTTCAAGGGAACTTACTCTCCCACTGTTTTTATGTAGGTATTGGTTAGTACAGCCGCNCTGCAAGGAACTGCAAATATTTCAAGGGAACTTACTCTCCCACTGTTTTTATGTAGGTATTGGTTAGTACAGCCGCGTCCAAATTTTATTGTGCCGATATTGCACCGCACGACTGTTTAAAAGGTCGTAGTTCTAAACCAAATTATTTTTTGTATTTTTTTTAATAAGTTTTTACCGAGCAGCACTGGCATGTTTTAAGTAAAGTGCACTTGAATAGAAAAGACGGACTATGAACATATCACTAAATGACAGCCACCATTGAGGATGATATGAGTCTGAAGGAGCAACAGATGAGGTGCCAAGTGGATCTTGAGCAGGTTTAGACATAGGAACGTTGAGTAAGAAGGCAAAGGCAACACAGTTTCCTACCATGGACAGTGTTATACCAGTTCCATTACAGAACCATAGTTAAAACTAATGTTCATAGTAAATATTTATTATTTGTTTTGATTAGCGTGCACACAGCGATGTGTGTCAGTTCCACTTACACGTTTGTTTGAAAGATTCTTGCAATGGTGATGAATAAATAAGTAAAATAATTTGGACACACGCCACTGCTTCAATAGCAATATTTTTCTTAATTATTAACTGGCGCGGGTATACAGTTACACTGAAGAGCCAAAAAAAACTGGTATAGGTGTGTGTATGCAAATAACAGAGGTATAGAACCAAACAGAGTAACGCGATGCGGTTGGCAGCTAGATCGGTTACTGCTGCTACAATAGCAGGTTATCAAGATTTAAGTGAGTTTGAACGTGGTGTTATAGTCGGCGCACGAGAGATGGGACATAGCATCTCCAAGGTAGCGATAACATTTGGATGTTCGCGTACGACCATTTCACGAGTGTACCGTGAATATCGGGAATCCGGTAAAACATCACATCTTCGACATCGCTGCGGCCGGAAAAAGATTGTGAAAGAACGGGACAAACGACGACTGACGTGAATCATTAAACATGACAGACGTGCAACCCTTTCGCAGATTGGCTTTGTGGACTGCCCTGCAGGATTCATGGTGTGAATTGCCTCCTGCATACCTTCAGACGTTAGTCAAGTCCATGCCACGTCGTCTTGCGGCACTTCTGCGTGCTCGNGGCAGGAGTACCAGTTTTTTTGGCTCTTCAGTGTATATACATATTTCTGTTACTGGCTGTATGATCACATGCAAAGGCCAAGGCCCTTATTGAAACGAACCTTTGCTGCGAATTGCCATATTTGCCCATGCAATTCGAATTTGGTGTTGGTGTTGGTGTTTTGTGTTTTGCATTGATATCACAATACAGAAGAAAAGGAAATTATCGCTGATACGGTCGTTGTATAAACAAAAGTATAAGTTTGAGTGGAAAAATAATTACCCTGGTTTGTAAATTCCAAACAAAAACAATTACATTAAATATGTAAACGTCCTTCGTATCCACTTTTATTCTGTAATTTGCCCAATTTTTCTAATTCCAAGGATTTTACATGATTTAACCCAATGATTCCAGGATTTTACACAATTGTTACATACAGGAGCCAGGATTTCAGCTTCAGGGCTGGTGGCAGCCCTGATTTAGAGTATTTGGTGATGTGTCTTAAATAACCTAGGATAGAGGTAATGACCAACTCAATTATGTTTAACGAATCCCAGCACCTTGTCTCCCTCATTAAATACGAAGAGGTAAATGTTGCCAATGTTGATGTAACGGAACGGCTTGGTGCTGAACCCAGCCTAGTCAGCCAAGTCCCTGAACGGCTGGTAGGAGGTTCGTAAGTTATAGTGAAGCTACGGTTCACCATGCCACAAAATACACTGACACATAAAACTTTGCAACCAAGTGACCAACACTAAAAACATTTTCTTTACAACCATTACAAAAAATTTTTCTACACACAAACTGCAGAATTAGATGATAAGTGCTTGTATCAAATTCTTATATCAAGACAAATTTTCTTCAGTGTGTGCTTGAAACAAACAATTCACATAGGTGGTACATCAAGAACAGCAAGCAGGACAGAAAATCATACACCATTACTTACATGATACCCCTATGTCCACTGAAATGTTGCCAACCAATGGAAAAAAAAGAACGAAAATAGTTACTTTCAACTAAAAAGCAGTTACACCAAATATCTAACAGCATTAAACACAATCAAACTTAGCAATTACACAATTTTTTACTACTAAACCATCACTGTATGCAAAATATTATCCTTCAAGAAATAATACAATTAAAAATATAAATGCTGTTAAAATTTTTAACATTAAACTTTAAATCATTCAATAGGTAAACTGAAAAATATGTTACAATTTCACAATAATTAAATTAATAAAAATTGTTAATGTGCAAATTTAGACACACGTTAAAAACGCTCAAATCAAAAATATGCGCCTGTTGATCTGTACTTCACCAAACTATTTTTTAAATAATCTGCCCCTTAAATTGTATTGTTTTAATTTTTTATAATGAGCCTACTAAAAATGGATGTGGCAAGGAATGTCACACTATCATTAATAAAATATTTTTGAACTTCCACAACGCATTTTCTGCATANAAAATGGATGTGGCAAGGAATGTCACACTATCATTAATAAAATATTTTTGAACTTCCACAACGCATTTTCTGCATAAAAAAAATCATTAAAATGCTACAACCTTCCATCTTGATTCCAGTATTTAACAAGTGACACATTTTAACACAAGTTCACCTCCAGCAAACATTCTGTTCTGCTTACCACTATATTATCCCTCACACTTCCGTACACAGTACATTCGAGCTGCATTGTTTGCATGAATGATAAATTAATACGTTGACGTGTGAAGCATACTGGCCATTTCTTTTTTTACGACTCTGCCTCATCTGCGAGCGACGTCACGTCACCCTAGCAGGGTTTGAACCCAAAACTGCTTACCTCCAGAACCAACAGACACACTCCCTAGCCCGGGACACACAAAGAAATGGCAGTCGACCAGTCTACCTCGACTATGCCAGGTGCCATGAGGTTTTAATCGCCCCCTACGCGCAACAGAAGATGAAGCAAAGTCAAGCGCTGCCCCTAAGCGAGCAGCAGACACAATCCGCACACAAGTAAAACTACCCCGCTTCCAGCCTTCCCCGAGAGAATTCGGCCAGCACTGTGAAGGGATGGGCTCGCCCACGAAGACACCATACAGCCGAAGGAGCCTCGCCTGCCAACTATATACATCAGCGCGCACCCAAAGAACATATGTTGATTCTCAGCAGTTCACTCCACCACTTCTAGTGCAGGAGCTCTCTGCCTAATGCCCTCATGAGGAATTACCACAACCTTCGAGACCAGCTAGCAATGAATCCCCTTTAACTACACTTACCACTCTGGTAGTGTCCCTTCAGGACAACTATGTAGACATTTAGGGTCCAAGTTGTTGTCATAGCTACTTAGCTTGTCTGCTCTTGTTAGTTTTGCCCCAGGTCCACTTCCTGGTAAAAGTAGTTTACTTCCGCTGGTTACAGCAGCAATTTTATAGTTAGGAGTTAGTACGAGTCGCCGTGTATATTCCTCAGGAAATAAACTAATTTTCTTCNGGTCCAAGTTGTTCTCATAGCTACTTAGCTTGTCTGCTCTTGTTAGTTTTGCCCCAGGTCCACTTCCTGGTAAAAGTAGTTTACTTCCGCTGGTTACAGCAGCAATTTTATAGTTAGGAGTTAGTACGAGTCGCCGTGTATATTCCTCAGGAAATAAACTAATTTTCTTCACCTAACATCCGAGTACTTAATTCTAAAGTGATTGTTCAAAGCCTCAACCCTGTAGAAGTCAACCCATTATGGAAAAGCAGGACACCGCTGTTTGTCTTGATTGCCGACTCTAGTGTCAGACTGCAAGCTACCTCTAACCGGGTGCACATACATCATTAAACACAACCCATTCAACGGCCACCCATACCTTGAACCAAGTACTTCTGTTGCAATATTTTATTGATAAGAACTCGAGAGAGAAGGATAATGATGGACACTCATCATATGCGAACTTACCTCCTCACCATCTTGGTATTCACTGTTCTTCCTGGGAATGCTGCCGGACTACTTGCGAGATACTATATACATGCGCGCTGCGAACTGTATAGTTCAACGCCCACACACACAATATAGTACATGAGAAAATACAACAACTTCAGTACTTCAAACATTGTAAGGTAGAGCCACAACCACAAGGAATATACGCGACGAAGCAGCTAGACATCCAGATCAGTACCTAACCTTTTCTGGTTACACTCTTAGCTAGGGAAAACGTCGCCTGCTCCTAATTCATGCAGCCGACACGTAGCACCTAACCCATGCCCTTCCCCCATAGAAGTGATGGAAGGAGGAGAGGTAAGAGGGCCGCTACAGCCGCCAAACCTACCAAGTTGTTCTGCAACCCTTTGCCTTATGCCCTCAGCAGCCCCTCCCCCTGGACCTGAGCTCAAGCCGCCCGGTGAATGTCGAGGCCTCTCCTCCAAGTCGCCCCTAGTACCCTTTTCCAGCCGCCCAGAAGATCGCCAGAGAACCACATCCCCTGGAGGTTTGTCTTCGTCTGGGCCTGCACGTGCTGTTGCGCATTGCCTGCCTTTTCTTCAGGCCATCAACACCTCCAAGAACCTCAAAACAGCTTAACCCAGGGAATCTGAGCTGCCCTAACCATCCAACTGTCCAGATCGCCACCCGCAGCCGGGACACAGCAACCGGCCAGCTTACCATTCAGGATCAACCTCGGGTGAGACCCAAACAAGGTAAATCGACACCAGTGCCTATTGTAACTCGACATAAGCCAGTTACCATCACACCAGACTTCTTGCCCTGTAGGTGGCCTACCCACTCTACCTTATACCAAGGGATAGTTAAGGCCCGACTTCATATAGTGCAAACTCCCCTACAAGTAGTTTGTGAGCTAGTGTTTCTGTCCGGCACTAAGCGAGCTCTTGTCTAATTGTGACATCAGTCCCTTAGACGGTCGTGCATCAAAAGTTTACACATATAAAAATATTGGTTCCAATTAACTATTCCTTACAAAAATTCAATATGCCATGAAAGCAACACTTACACTCCTTATGGTCAAATTCCTGTTCGATGGCCGCATCCATGTCGGACACTGGGAGATCCAACATCTCTACTGCTATGATGGATGCAAGTGCTTCTTCACGAACCCACATTGTTTTACCTGAAAATAACGACTTGCATTATTACTATGCAGCTAGCTTCCCCATGGCTACAAGGCTGATAAAAGTCTACACAAAACACTTGCCTGATAAGTGTTTCTTGCTCGATGTACCAAAAGTGATACATAGATGACATGTTACAAACTTAAAACTGGACAGGGAGTAACAAAAACATGGTAACTTACAAGGGAAGGCCCTTGACATACAGAGAAATGCAGTAATATTGGATCCATGTGCAGCACTATTGAAACACAACAGCTATGGCAACATTTGCTGTTCACAAGTTAACGTTAGGCAATAGCTAAAGGTACAACAAATTCNTTGAAACACAACAGCTATGGCAACATTTGCTGTTCACAAGTTAACGTTAGGCAATAGCTAAAGGTACAACAAATTCGCAATTGCAATAGATGCGAAATTTTCTGTTTTTAGCTAAATATTTGTGAAATTTTAAGAAAGTTGATGATCGGAAAAAAAATATCTGAAATAACTGCCTTTTTTAGAATCTTACTATCACTACCGATATTGTTTTTCAAATAAAATTTAAGAACTTAGGTAAGTAAACTGTTTATTTTAGTGGCAAAATACATATCCGTGTTTGTATTTCGCTTGTGAATAAGTGTATAAACGTATGTAAATAAAGAGCGTCCATTCTCGCTACCATGGTGTGAACACAAAACAATTTGGTTGGAAACTGCTCTTTATCTTGCAACATCTCCTTATCTGGCGTAATCACGAAGATACACAATTTTGAAACATTTATTTTCATGAACAAAATTTGTTTACCAACAACCTGCATCTACAGACTTGTAAACAAAGGAAAGTCATTGACATACAAACAACTCTGCACTTGTTATGCCGCGTTGGTTGAAAACTAAGATGGTGACTTGACACAACTCAGGTTTATTCTATAAAAAGTAGAATACACCTTAACACAACCTTACTTCGATAATTTCACGGTAATGTACACCATCTGAAGCAACGCACCTACTTGCCTGCGCATTTTGCGCAACACAGCGATAATGGAACACGGCCTCAGAATTGAGCAGCTAAAGTGTAGTTCCCCAGATCAACAACAGATTGCAACACATCAAGGTTTTCTTGGTTGACATTTGTTTACGTTTAGTCGTGTAACAAAACAAACTAGCGTAATTTTTAGTGCCCTAAAAAACCAAGAACAGTTTTTTTTAATCAGTTTTCGGGCTATTAAAAATTTATTGATTGTGTTTTGACTGCTTTCAGTTCACAGCTTTTTGTGTAAAAATTATATGGTGTCCGAAATGACAAACTGGCTATTTTGTAATTTGTCATTTTGTAAGTTTCAATTCGGGACGTTATCGACAGTCACTTGTTTAACACTCCCGGCAACGCATGTTTACATTAACAGTGAAAACATTATTTTATTGGAAAGTCAAACAAAGGGATTATTCCCAGAAAAAACCGCATTACTATAGTTGCAGTGCAACAACACAGTGAAGCAAGCTAAGATGACTTAGAAATTGAAAAATGCCTGTACAAAAGCCCACATGAAACTTTTACTGCACATGGGTTCATGTGAAGCCAACAATGTTTACAGGGCATCAGGCACACTCTTCAATCCAGTTGTAGCTGGACAACTGGTGCAAGTAGGCTAACAAAATTTGCACTCAGATATTTTTTGTTGTAACTCAAGTTTTGTATGAGCTACTTACTACTGTCACAGTAATACAAACTAAATTGTTAACAGGTTAATGAAGCATCTGTTTTTGCAAACAGATCAATACTGCCTGCAAGTAAAGCTGTGGATAAGACAAAATTTGTAGATGGCTATCTATATTTCCATAAGTAGTTATCGAATCAGCTTAAAGAAGGAATCCAGGTCGATGTGCTTCAGATTTTTCTGGCAATGCGGCCTAACTTGGAAAAATTTTGCAGCGCAGCACTAAAAGTCTCTTTGGTTACCAGTCAACAGCGTAGATGCTGAAAGATTTTTCAGCAGCTACAATCTGGTGCTTACAGACAGGACGAAATTGACAGCAAACAACCTGGAGACATGTGCTATGTTGAAGTTCAATCAATGAAATAATTGACATTGTCAATGTAGCAATGAAAATAATTTTTAGTGAAAATGCACTAGTAAAATGTTGACACTTAACAAGGATAACACAAAAAAAATTGTTTTTAAATGCTATTTTTCTAGTATTTCATATATGCTACAAAATGCTACAGACCACACAATAAATGCTATAAAATGCTAAAAAAAAAAAAACACCAAATAAATGCTATAAAATGTGTTCATAAATGCTCTTTTTAACATACCTCTAACAACAGCCATAACTACACGAATATTACTCTTGAATTCCTAGAAACTTCGTCTAAGAATTGATAGTATGATAATACAAAACAAAAAACTAGTTGAAGATAAAACATTTGTTGTGTGTATAACCCTNGTCTAAGAATTGATAGTATGATAATACAAAACAAAAAACTAGTTGAAGATAAAACATTTGTTGTGTGTATAACCCTGTCTAGTGTAGCAGCCCTGCTATACTTCATTTCATATAAGTTGGCCAGATTCTGACAGTCAGTGAGTGGCAATCGACGTAAATGAAACAAACAAACAAAGTGCCATTTACAAATTCCTGTATGAACTGATGCACGAACAAATTAAAGTTAATATTACGTTGGCTATTCTGGGTGTACTGCCGACGCACATTAGACCAACAGAATATACGTGATGAGAAAGAGTTCCTAGATTAATTATTACATTTTATTTTATATGGTCATAAAACAGCAGTTTTTAGTTTTAGGAACTAAACTTTCTGATAAAATAGTAATGTATAGGTGTTCAAAACGAAATGCACAATAAAACAACCAGTATACAAATAAGGAAACCCAACCTCAAAACCTTTTTCACGTCGTATCCCACCCTCTCCAACCCCGCTTTCCTTACGTGCTTGAAATTAATTCCAAAAGCATACAGAAATATTGCATAATATAAGTAACATATATTTTGTGTACAGCGTTTACGAACGACGCTACAGTTCACCAATTGCCGCACGAAGCAGCACCTCTTGGACGCGCTGGCTCGTCGCATTAAAGCCTTCATTTGACGCACCAGTTGATGGCAAATGGATACATAAACGAAAAGTAAACATTGGCGCGGCGATCGTCAACTGTCAAGAACGTGGCCTTCATATATGAGATGGACCACACTAATATGTTTAACAGAGAAAAATTAAGATACTGTGTACAGTGAAACCTCTTCAATAAAACCTTCACCAGGCCTGCAATTTTGCAGTTTATAGTAACTATGGTTTTATTAACCATTGGTTGCAATAATTATTATAAATATTGTATATATAAATATATATATTAATGATGAGTTTATTTCTTATTTTAGCAGAGGAATTTGCATTACATTTAATACAAATTAAAATATTTTTAATTATGCATATAAATTTAAATTGAATTTCTTATTCCATGCTAAGGGGAAAGATGGNATACAAATTAAAATATTTTTAATTATGCATATAAATTTAAATTGAATTTCTTATTCCATGCTAAGGGGAAAGATGACAACTTTATATTACTAAGAACTTTATATTAAGGGTTCTGCCTACCACAGAGCTTAAATGGGGAATCAAAGTTCAAAGAAATTCCTTCTTAATGCATAAAATTTGAAAAGTAACCATTTCAGACANAATGCATAAAATTTGAAAAGTAACCATTTCAGACAAAAAAACATTGTTATGTGACATTTCATAACGAATACTGGCACGTTACCAAATCTTCCCAATTTTTAGGTATAATATTTATATCTAAAATTTAGCATTAAAATTTAAAATTTTTGTAAATTTCTTAACATGGAAGTCTGGAAAACATGGAAGCTGTCTTGTCAATAAGTAAGCTACTGGAAGGTGGCCAGTGCAGCAAGTTCGGCCAAACAAAGCAGCAACGTTCTTCACCAGCTCTCTGGCCCATCATCAATCTTAGGTACTCTGAAGTTGACTGCAATACTCCAATGTGCGAGAGCCCTACCTCCTTCAAGCAATAGCTCAGAACTCTGATGCTGAGAATTAGCTTATCAATTTATAAAGAAATCAAGGCAGCCCCCAGGCCTAAACCAGCTTAAAAACCATAGTACTCAACAATTATATCAGCTAAATTTCAATTTTCCCATCGCACCCTAGTTGGCCACCTAGCCACTAGGTTCCCTACAAACAGCGCCCTACAACTGGCTGCCTGATAAAGATTGCCCAACTAACAAGAAGTAACGATTGCACAATTGCATGAAAAATGTGTTGTCCTTTGTGTGTGTTCTTTTTGACACTGTGAGTACTCGAGTTTCTGTCCTTTTATAAATTACATATTTTATAAATACGAATTTGCCTCATGTTCATGTGACGTGACGTCACTCCAAGCGGGGTTTGAACCCAGGACAACTTGCTTCCAGAGTCCACCAGCACGTCCCTAGGCAAGGGGCACCCAAGGACACGGCAGTCACGGCCGTCTACACAAGTATGTCAGACGTCACCTGTCCATTAATCACCCTCGCATGCGACAGAAGCGAGCCACGCAGCTCAGCGCCGCCCCTAAGCTCGTGGCAGCAATGCAACTTGCATGAAGATACCAGACCGACCGACGGGAGCCAAAGGACCCATAACCGGTCATCTATATATGCGAGCGCACAGCTTCAATGCCAGTTGTTACTAAGCAATTCGCTCCACCACCTCGTGTGCTGGAGCTCTCTGCCTACCGCCTTCCGCAACGAAGGACCACCACGACCTTCCAGAAGTCTTCTACATCTTCATCCAGCGATCCCCGAAGAAATCTTCATTTCCCCCTTTTACACTCACTGCCACTTTGGTAGTGAACCCAGAGTCCCTTCTGGACAACAGCATAGATTAGTTAGGGTCAGCTACCTAGCCTTTTTCTGCTGTTGTTTAGTTTAGCCTCAGGTACCCTTCACCTGGTATACCGTAGCTTACTTCCATTACAGTTCATTGATAGTTAGGAGTTCGTACGGACCACGTCTATTCCTCTGGGGGATAAACACGTAATCTTACCTAACCCAGAATACTTATTTCCAGGGTGACTGTGACTTCTATCCCCGTACATCAAACCTACTAAGGAAAATCAGGAGACCGTGTCTTGAAACCTCTTTGCCGAAACTAGTGTAGAACTGCAGGCTCTCCCCTAACAAGACGTACGTACTCTGCAATACATACCCATTTGACGGGCACCTGTACTGTGGGCCAGGTACGCAAAGGTACTTGGTGCGCACGTACGGCAAAGACCCAACCACTACTAACACAATCCACGAAGCGGCTAGATATCCTGATCAGCCAACTCACTCCACCCACTGCGTTATCTTCACCGGTTGAAATGACAAGACTGGTTAAGGTGGCCTGAACCCTTCCGGGCAACACACCACAACGGGGATAGACATCCTGATCAGACCATCGCTCCATCCACCGCATTATCTTTGTCAGTTGAAGCAATAGGACTGATTCTGGGTGGCCTAACCCCAACTGGCTGCACACATAGCTAGGGAACTCTTTGCCTGCTCTTCCTTAGTGTGGTAGACTGTAGTACCTCCCTGGATGCCCTACACCCATAGGAGTAGTGCAAGGTGGAGAGTTAAGAGGGCAACAACTGCCTCTGAACGTAGCCAATTGTTCTACAACCCAGTGCCATCTACCCTCAGGACTGAGCTTACGCCGCCTGACAACTGGAGAGGCCTCACCTCCCAGTTCACCCTAGCTCCCTCTTCCAGCCACCTCACAAGATAGCCAGCGAGCCACACCTGCTCGTAGTGCGCATACGACTGGGGCTTTCAGTACCACGGGGCATCGCCAGTCCGTACTTCAGACCTACGAGGACCAGCAGCCCACAGCAGGAGCCAACCAGTCCAACCAGCAGCCGAAGAACCACCACTGCCTCAGAACTGGGCACTAGTTCCAGCCAATAGCAGCAGCGGCCACGCCAGGATCTACCCCGGGCCACGCCGCCCACTGCACACATCCGATTGTCTGAGTCTACACCAACAGTGCCGAGAGTCGCTAATCCCACACCTGACTTTGTACCGTACCATAGGGCCACACACCTAACCGATACCGCAGTCGAGGACCACCAGCGGCCAATAAACAGAATTTCTCCACAGTGAGTTAGCCCGTGCCTCTGCCCAGCCTTATAGAACCCTTGTCTGACAGTGACATCGCAGTCAGTTCAACCGACGTCACGCATCAACATTAAACACATTTTAAGGCAATTTCTCCATCCTTTATTTGCAGCATCTCACAATCACAACTTTGACTACTGTTACACAACCAGAGAAGTGAGAGCCCTACCTCCTTCTAATAATAGTGCTGAACTGCGACGCTGGAAACTGGCCCACCAATAAATAAATAACCAAATTAAGACAAACACCTGGCTTAAAGATAACCCCTCCGCCACATTTCAAATTTTCCACCTCACCCCAGTTTGCATCCTGGCAACTAGGTTCACTGTTTGCCAACCACCGCTCAACAGACTGCAGTGTACCATCAATCGCCACCTGAAGAAGCTTGCCTAGCCAGCGAAACGTCATGACCACACAACCGCATGGAAAACGTGTTTGTCTGACTTTTGTGAGGGTCTGTCTTTCTCTCTCTCTTTCTTCCACTCTCTTTTTCTCACACACTCTCATTTTAAACATCTCTCTCTCTTACATACTNGAAGAAGCTTGCCTAGCCAGCGAAACGTCATGACCACACAACCGCATGGAAAACGTGTTTGTCTGACTTTTGTGAGGGTCTGTCTTTCTCTCTCTCTTTCTTCCACTCTCTTTTTCTCACACACTCTCATTTTAAACATCTCTCTCTCTTACATACTCTTTTTGAGGCAGTAGTGGCTGAGCGATTAGCCTGCTTGTCTCCCACCAAGGCAAACNTCTCTCTCTCTTACATACTCTTTTTGAGGCAGTAGTGGCTGAGCGATTAGCCTGCTTGTCTCCCACCAAGGCAAACCAAGTTTAATCCCCCCAACCGAATCACTCCCAGATTTTCGCATGTTGAAATCAAGCTGGATGATGACGCCAGTCTATGGAATTTCTACGGGATCTCCCACTTCTCCCGCTCTTGCATTCCGGTGCTGATCCACATTCGCCTTGCTTCACCCTCGTAGACTCTCAATACGATAATGTTAAAAACCACCCAAATCACTGTACTCCACTCTCTCAAGACCATGCAGCGATGTGAAGAGAAATGGTTACCTGGGTGCACGGCAAGTGCTATGGAGTGATCCTCGGAGGTGAAGAGGATCTTGCAGCCCAGGCCACGTCCCTTGCGGGAGCCACACACGACTGCAGAGATGAACACGGGAGCGTGTAACTCAGCCTGGACCCTGCCGGTCAACTCCGCGAGCAGATCTCCAGACATCAGGTCTGCAGCTTGCAGAGCCACTCCCTTCCAAGCAATACAGAACCCATTACTAGTCCAAAAACATACCAAGGGTGGTTTCTCAAGGACAACACTACAGTACAAGATCGGAAATTCAACCCAATGTGAACCATGGAGGTGAAGAACTCATTACTTGAAACAAAGCATAAACAGTTTTTTTANATCGGAAATTCAACCCAATGTGAACCATGGAGGTGAAGAACTCATTACTTGAAACAAAGCATAAACAGTTTTTTTATCAGATATTAACACAAAATACTAGGGACGTCACACTCGATTCCAAGATTCCAAGATTCTTGAAGAATCNTTTTTTTATCAGATATTAACACAAAATACTAGGGACGTCACACTCGATTCCAAGATTCCAAGATTCTTGAAGAATCGTATAATCGAGTACCAGAAGTCCAAGAATCAAAGCAATAAAAACCAATTACTACAAATACATAATCTATCAACCTCTCAAAAACGGTTTAAAATTACTTTATTTATGCCAGTAATTCAATAACTTTAGGAAAATTATTTTGTGCGTGAAAATATGAGATGTGGAAATAATCTGAAAATAAAACTGTACTAGCCGTGTTCAAATTTACCATTTTGTATATTAGTATTTAGTAGCTTCTGTTCAGTCGCAATTTGGTAGTTCTGTTTTTAGCAAGTTTCATTACATTTTAAAAACTAGGGGTGTGCGGGATCTGGAACTGCGGGCAAAATTTCGGGAATTCATAACAATTTTCTTGTCGAGCTGGAAATAATTTTTTCCGGATATTTTTGGGAAAAATTTATGTTCACATCTGTAGATGTTGTTCCAAATAAAATACAAGTCTGGTTTCGTGCGAGAAGCTTTACGTAAGCGATTATGATTTGATGAATCNAGATGTTGTTCCAAATAAAATACAAGTCTGGTTTCGTGCGAGAAGCTTTACGTAAGCGATTATGATTTGATGAATCAAATATTGTCGAGAAAGTTTTGATTCTTCCGCTTATTCACAGATTTCAAAGATTGTTAAATAAGCTAAAAAAAAATNAAATATTGTCGAGAAAGTTTTGATTCTTCCGCTTATTCACAGATTTCAAAGATTGTTAAATAAGCTAAAAAAAAATTTTGTATGTCATATATTATAAAACGTTAACACTGCGTATTTATTGCAAAAATTAACTAAAACTGGTTGCAAACTTGCACTATTAGGAAGTTATGGTAAACCGTGCGCACTGAATCTGTCTTATATGCGAGCGACATCTATAAGTTGCAAGTATCGATTGCTGGTTGATATGGGACGCAAGTTTCGATATACATAGCCTAAACATTTACGTAAAAATAAGCTAGTACACAATGAATGTTTAATTCGACTCCAAGTGTTCAACAATTTTACTGAGATCTAACATGGTGTTTTTAATATGGGTTTGGTCAAAACGATTCGTAACACGACCGCAAATTGTCTGCNTTTACTGAGATCTAACATGGTGTTTTTAATATGGGTTTGGTCAAAACGATTCGTAACACGACCGCAAATTGTCTGCTTTTGTTCCGAATATGTTTGCTTTTAATTGTGTGTTGTACTCACTCGTCACCGGGACATTGACAAACTCTAAACATAGCAAATTTGCTATGTAAAAAAATATAATTAATTTACTTAGCTACTTTTTATTTTGTTATCGATAAAGGAATTAGCTTTGTTAGCATNTATGTAAAAAAATATAATTAATTTACTTAGCTACTTTTTATTTTGTTATCGATAAAGGAATTAGCTTTGTTAGCATACAGATTCGGTATGTTGCATTCATAGCCAGCCCGATGATACTTGGCTGTGATTGCAGTTGCACTACGTGATCCGAAGCGTGGGTTCACGGACGTTAAAACTTCCACTGAAAGTTAAGTTGAGTAAATTTGTGTCAACGTACACACATTTTACTACCAAAAATGCTATTCTTGCAAACTTTTTAATAATTTCATGTGTTGGTGAACATTTATCATGGCAAGTGAGGTTTGGAAATATTTTTTAATAAACTAAGTGGACGAAATATATATATATATGTTTTCATTATTATATCATATGCCTCTTTGAACTGTTAAAAATCTTGGTTCTACTATGACTGAAACAGTAAACACCTAACTAATAAAAAAAAAAGTACATGAAGCAGGAAATTAATTACAGTAGTTACCACTACTTCATATTTAATATTATTAAGTAACATTTNAATAAAAAAAAAAGTACATGAAGCAGGAAATTAATTACAGTAGTTACCACTACTTCATATTTAATATTATTAAGTAACATTTTTTTCTGTTTTAAAATAAATTGGGTATGTATAAAGATTCTACGACGACAACAATACTGAACTGATACCTAACTGCGTATTTCTCAGATGTAAACAACAATAAAAAAGTTTCCATACAAGTTATACATTGCTGTTTACGTGCAACAAGAATATTACGGTACATGGAGAACAAAGCATTCATGGCGGTGAACTGGAGGAATGCATCACGACACTAGTTTTGTTCTATTTAGCAGCTTTTTTTAGACCTTTCATTTCTTTCACATTCCATTCACCAGAAGCAGTATGGCAGCGGACGTTCCATTTATCAGCTCAAAATGGCACTGGACCACATAGGTCATGCCCGTTTTCCTCCTCCCAAGTAGGAGCTGTGAGGGCAAATTGTCAGCTGGGTAGATTTTGGTGGGCTTGACTTGTTCACCACCTTTCTTATTTAAAAGCAGAATGGTGAATATAGGAAACCCATTGTAACATATATTATACTTATTTTTGATGTAGTTTGTGTTATTAAATTAATTTTTCCTCGACATGTGTTTTTGTAAAATACTTTTCATCATCCATAACATATTAAATCTATTGCATTTTAGCATTGTAACTCTCTTTGGAACAAGAAACGCATAAACATACAGTGAACCTGAAACTGTTTCAATATGTTATCTGTAAGGCCCCCTAAAAGTGGTAAATAAAATTTCCAAATTTCGTCATAAAAAATTGTTAAAAGCGGTACAAAAATTCACTTAAAACATTAAGGCGGTAAATAAAAACATTAAAGCGGTAAATAAAAACTTTACTGTTCGTCATGAATGTTTGAAAATCCAGCGCAAAAAACTATAAAATAATGGAATTGTCTTTTGTAGGTAGATAAACTGGAAATAATTTGTAAAAAACCAGGATTTTCACATTTCACTTTACTGGCTACTAAAAAATTATATATAAATTCAAATTAAAAATATTATTTGATGATTACATTTAACACAGCACTACAAAATGTAAAATGTACAGTACAGAAAAACATATATATATTTGTACAAACAGAGTTCACTACCGAAACAAGTGCCAAATTGATAAATGCCAATATATGTAGACAAAAAATTAATACTTCTAACTTAAGAACACAAACAATAATTCAACACTAAATTTTTAAAATGAGAACACCAAATCCTATAACAAGAAAATATATATCTTGTTTAGAACAGTGTCAATTTACATGCTAGCACCAAAGTATTTGGCAAGCATTAGCTCAATGTTGTTCGGTTTTAGGCCTGTCCGTAAATCGGTTAAAATGTGTCCATATGCAGAGAAAGCCCGCTCGCTGTCTGCATTTGATGTGGGAATCCCCAGCATGGACACAGTTTGTGACACAAAAGTTGAATGTTGCTCACGTAGACCATGCAAAACATTGAGGACATCAGTAGTTTGCCCTTCTTTCAAAATTCCTGAAACATACTGCTGTAAAGCAAGATAGCCTTGCAGGAATTCTGTCTGCATGAGTGTTTTCAGCAAAGGAAAACTTCCTACAAATGCAAACAATTTTTTATCAACAATGTTTTTTTTTATATTTCTGACACCAAACAATTGGTGGTAATTATTAAGTTTAGGGGCTTTTCTGAAAAACACAAAAAAATTTCAAAATTATGATATATTTCTACTCTACTAATGATGCAGAATACGAATATACTAGGGGCATTAACGTCAGACTAATTTCATAATATGTGCCCACCTAACCCCACAATGGGTGAGTCACTATTTTACATTTTTAAGCTAACCTAGAATTTGTAGGGTTTTACACTAACCTAGGATGTTTGGATTTTACACTAACCTTGGATAGTAGGGTTTTATACTAACCTAGGATGTTTGGGTTTTACACTAAACTGTGAATGTAGGATTGTAGGGATTTAAAGGAACCGTAAAACACACCAAAAGAATGTAAATTGCCTCACCTAGGTAGGGGGCTGGTATAATTCCTCGGACGTTAATAGACGTAAACAAACATATTTCGCAAGTTTTTCAAAATATGTTCTACTTATTTTAACATTACGCCCTCTTGAATATGAACAAGGTAAGCTGTGCAGAACCCATTAATGCAACTTTTGTTGGTCTAGGACGTTTCGTTCAGAAACTTAAACAAACTGGCTATACTGCTCATTTCGCAATTTTGTTCAATTTTTCTAAAATATGTTGTATTTATTTTAAAGCTACGCCCCTAATATATTCGTGTTCTACGTGATTAGTAGAGTAGAAATATATCATAATTTTTTTTTGTGTTTTTCAGAAAAAACCCTAAACTTAATAATTACCGCAGTATTTACACATCATAGTTTTGTTTCGTTCATCAAATATGAAAAAACCATCAGTTTTAAAATCCCGTTCCCGTTCATGGTATATTAAACAATGTCTGAGTATTAAAATACGTTAACACACGTAACAGGAACCAACGCAAAAACAAATAGTAAAGTAAATACCAAATAAAAACAGTGGAAACTAGTGTTGTCAACTTAGGTGTATAATCTATACTGGGCAAAGAATTAAGAAGCACCAGGAACTATCCTTTTTTTTAAATACGATATAGTAATGTTTTTTACCTTACGCAACAGTACAATTGAACATTTTAACTGTTTACAAATAAACGTCCCGCGTATAGTATTCCACAGGTGGTATCGTGACTTGAGAAAGCAAAAACACGGCAACATGTTACACAAAATGGCGTCTATCAATGTGCATTTGTGGCGCGGTGGCGGGCGTGCGAACTACGTAAGATATCTTTCTCTGGTACAACAGCGTAATTATTTTCTCATGTACGGCAGCTATGACCGAGCTCCACATGTTTACTTTCTACGCGTGCACGATAAAGGATATTTTGTTTATGAACATGAGTGAACAAATTATTGCGCGATTGAAACGCTATTTATTTATTCACATTTTTTTTACCTTTTTACAAACTAAGATAAAACATTAAAATGTACTGTTTGTAGACCAATTCCTGAACATGTTTTGGAGGTTAAATTTTTTTTTTAAATGTCAATATCTCGTAAATAAGTCGCAACAAACTTTCTGTAGCCGTTTTTTTTTATGTACAGCCTATGCATGCCGAGATACGGTATTTCGCCACCTAGTGTTAAAATATGAGCGCGTGTTTGCTTTGCAATACTGTAAACAAAATTTTACTGGAAAACGTGGTTATATTTAGCGCATTAAAGTCAGATATGCCATATTTCGCGTAAAAACTAAATTTTGTGACGATTTCGCGTTTGTCGTTGTTCATTCGCGATCGCGAAAAGTCCATGCCCCTAGTTATCTGTCATTTATATTTGTAGCGGATAAAAACAAGAAAAATAATTGAAAACAGAGAACTAATTTTTGAGAACCATGAGAACANCATTTATATTTGTAGCGGATAAAAACAAGAAAAATAATTGAAAACAGAGAACTAATTTTTGAGAACCATGAGAACAATGATGGAACCAACTCATCCCTAATTAAAACATGTATTATTAAAAAATATATTACATAATTTTTTCTAATTGTTAAAAAATTCTTATATAATACTGAAATGCAAAGTTACTGCCAAGCAACGGTCACAAATTTAAAAAACCAATTATTATTACATAAACTAAAGCAGCTCTGAATAATAAAATTAACTAACAACATAGCAATAATATGTATTCAAACCAAGCATTTACTAACATCGGCTTCATGCTCCATGAAAAGTAAAGTATGGTCTTCCTCAAGAGATGCTATAGCTATGGATGCTGCAACAGGCAGTGGGGTGTCGAAGCTTCTCAGCCCCGCACTCGAATGGTAGATGAGGTAACTATNGCTATGGATGCTGCAACAGGCAGTGGGGTGTCGAAGCTTCTCAGCCCCGCACTCGAATGGTAGATGAGGTAACTAGATGACTCTGCACCCGTCAACACGACTGCAGGAACACTGCCGGGAACTGGTGCAATGGCAATCCCTGGGCCGTGTAGNATGACTCTGCACCCGTCAACACGACTGCAGGAACACTGCCGGGAACTGGTGCAATGGCAATCCCTGGGCCGTGTAGCGAGTCGTCTTCGATCAATTCAGAGAGAGGTTGACTCACAAAGGTCCCATCCCCACAGTCGAGTGCATTATACAATGTCTCATTACCCTTCATCGACAGGCACATCATGAAAGGTGCGGCCAGGTTGCACCTGTAGCAAAATAAGTAAATTTCACACACTGGTCAAGATGAATACTGATACTTGTTTCAATTTTGATCAAAACAAACACAGAGGCCATGTTCCGATTGGTATTTTTTGTTAACAAAATAGACCACGTGACATTTTGTCAGCAAAATCAATGTATTTTCATAATTTGCATTTAGCATATTGTGAACTTCAAAGCTTACCAATTACTAAAAACAAATTACCAAATTTGCCACCATGTTAGTTTACCCAATTTTATACATAAAATGTAAATACAATGAAAGATTTTGTAATAAACTGAAGCATTTCAAACCAGAAATAGCAATTTATTTAAGTAACGTGTCAAAATATTCATGAAATATGTACAGTATGTATTTGTTAACAGCTTAATATTGACACCATTTTATTCTGATGATGTTAAATGCTAAAGAGTGCTTTGACCATGGTTTTATCAAGCTACGCAGTTTATTTTGAAAAATGCTGGGTTTTTAGTTTTCAAATAATTGTTTCATATTTATTAGTAATGGGCCAGTTTTTATTTTTACAGCCTCAGTCAAGTGTGAGACTCGAGTCGAGCCAAAATGAGTTCAGTTTAAAATTTTTCAGTNGTTTTTATTTTTACAGCCTCAGTCAAGTGTGAGACTCGAGTCGAGCCAAAATGAGTTCAGTTTAAAATTTTTCAGCTAAAACTGAATATGCACCATATATGTAAATATGTACCGTACGAACATGGATATAATGTTCGCCCCTTATAACTTCCTCCTCCTACTATATTCACTAATTACCAAGAAAAAAAAGTTCACGACAAATTTCTACCAATCAGAATAATAATTTGACTAGTTAAGTGATTCACGGCGCTACCTTTTCCCTCTCACTGACGTGTGAATGACTACGGCAGGAACAGTANATTTGACTAGTTAAGTGATTCACGGCGCTACCTTTTCCCTCTCACTGACGTGTGAATGACTACGGCAGGAACAGTAATGTCACCATGTCAGTCCCGTGTTGTTGAGAGGAAAAAAAATTAATAAGATAATGTTACAGGGGTTGAGTGAGAGGGTAGCTTTCAGACTGGTCAGTCATGATGCTGCCAGGTGAGTTGAGAAGCAGTCCAGATTTGTTCAAATTTTTTTTAACATTTGTTATTTTCTTCATACACAGATTTTAAAACAGTAATAATTACAAGAGAAAAGTAATGACAAGTATACCGCATTTATGCATATTTCTGCTGAAGGTGTGACATGCCATGAGATAAAAAAGGCTTTTAGTGTTTAAATAAGTCCTATGGTTGTATGTGAGTTGTGCTCAGACTGTACCCGACGACCTTGACAGTTTGCGGTTGTGTTACAGGTCGCCCAGCATCCACGGTCAGCAAGAGTAAGTGCTTCACCAGGAGGCAAAATGGCCTAAATCTCAAATATAATGCCCACCCATTTCCCACAACCTAACTTTAAATAACGGGTGTTTTGCTAGACGTGAGCATAGCACCCCCACTCAGTGATAAATTCCCTGTATTTTGTCCACAATTCGAGGGCCTTTCCTTTTAATTATTTCTGGGTACTACCAACCCATTTTTAGGGAGGCTCATTATCAAAAATTCCTTTTCGCAGTAAAGGGTGAATGTGTTCGGGTCCTCGTGCGACCTTCCTGCGAACTCCGGAAGTTGAGACCCGTCGCTACCCCAGGTAGTGGTTGAGCCCTGGCAAGAGGCAGGATTCTCTGGTCTGTATTCCTCACCACGTCTACAAACCTCACATCTATACACGAGGACCGGTCTCATGATTCGCTCATCTGGCCAGCCTATGCATAGTTCATGATAAGTCTGCGCACAGATAATGCAACATACCGTGTTTATCCTTTGCCTGGTGCAAGTAAGCCAGCTGCAATATGCAGTCTGACGGGTTCGGCAGTCGTTACACCGGAACTCTAATCCGTAGGTATATCTGGGCTTNGCCAGCTGCAATATGCAGTCTGACGGGTTCGGCAGTCGTTACACCGGAACTCTAATCCGTAGGTATATCTGGGCTTGTCTGTCCATCCCAAACAGAGGTGATGGAAGCGATGTTGGCAGTGTGCGCATATAATGGTATTTAACCACGTGCCAGGGCAAGTGGCTATATGGCACCTTTCAGGTGTAGCATCAGCCATGGCGTTAGTTGCATCTTGGTCGGCTATGCTAGCTTCGGTATCTAACATTTTGGCTAGTTATTTGAGCACCACATGGCGTTTTCAGACTTCCGAAGTCTGGTTGGCTTTGGTTTGAATCCCAGCTAGATTACTAGATCTCGGGGTCGTGGGTCTAGTTCTGCTTTACTATTCGTAACTAGCAAAGCACTGTGGGCCCCACGTTGGGTGCCACGAAAACTCTTGACGCGNCTTCTCTGGAACCAGGAATTCGCAATCCCTTGCTGCCCATGGCATCCTTGATGGAAGTCAGTGACAACCAGGTGCGGTTGGCCGTAGGTCTAGATTGAGGGCTGAAATAAGGAGGGGGAGAGAGCTGGTAGGTGAGGCCTCTCCAACTGGCAGGCAGCTTGAGCTCGTTCTCAGGGAGTTATGCTGCAAAGTGCAGTTGGGGCTGGATTACAACTCCTTTTGAATTCTAAGGCAGTAGCTGCCTTCCTAGCTTGCCACTTCGCACTACTCCTTTCCGTGTAAGGCATAAAGGTAGGCCTCACGAAAGGAGAGCAGGAGACGATGATGCCTGGCTAGGTGAATAACCAAGCTGAGGCAGAGCCAACCAGAGTCGTACCCAATTACTCCAACTGGCGACACTTCAGAGCGGTGGTTAGAGCGGTAGGTTTACTCTGGATGTCCGACAACGACGTTGGGTGTAGGTCCAAAGGTGGGCAGACCTCCAGAACCAGTCTATCACTCCTTCCGGCGACAGTTCAGCACGGTTGATGGAGTGAGTCGGTTGGGCTGGTTGACTAGCCGCCTTGTGGCTTGTGTCACTAGTGGTTGTGGCCTAACTAACCAGGAAATGAACGGAAGTAAACTACGTTCGCCAGGTGATGGGGACCTGGGTCTAAACTGGACAAGAGCAGATTTGGCTAGGTAGCTATGATACTAACTGTCTCAAAATATCTCAATGCTGTTGTCCAGAAGGGACTTCGAGTGGCACTACCAGAAGGATAGTGCGTGTTGAGGGGAGTTGAGGACTTCTTTGGGGGTTGCTGGTGCAGGTCTTGAAGAGTTTCTGGTAGGTCGCAACGACGTTGGGGGCAGCAGGGAGCTCCAGCACACGAGGTGGTGGAGTGAGCTGCTGGAGACGAACTGCAGTTTCTCGGTGGTGCACAGACATATATTCACCTGCCCGTGGGCTCATCTGAGATGCAGGGGTGGCGGGGGAGAGCTCCTCATCCCATGGGTGGAGCTGCGCTCACTAGCGCGATCCCTCAGTCCGTGGTGGAACTAGGCATCTCTGTAATGCTGGGTTGCCTCTGCTGCTGCGTGAGATAAGGTGCTTAACTGGGTTGCTTGGCTAGCCTCTCCCACACGAGGGGGTTGGCGTGACATCTGACGTAAGGGCGATACAATATTGGCTGACGTGTCCGTGGGTGCCTCCACATCTAGGGACGTAACGGTNGTGACATCTGACGTAAGGGCGATACAATATTGGCTGACGTGTCCGTGGGTGCCTCCACATCTAGGGACGTAACGGTAAGCTCTCGTAGCAAGTTGTTTCGCGGTTCAAACCCCTCCTGTGGTAGCATGTTGATACATAAAGATGAGCCGAAGTCGTGTTTATATCTATGTCAAATAAGCATCACGCGTCAACTTCTTGATGTCACTAACAATAAAACTGTGAAATGAGTGTATAATGTCCCATGTCCATTCACTTCCATTTGCCTTTGTTTTCATGCCAGTTTTGACACACGAGTAAGGTTGTACTATCACCTTCCTTCCAGGGATTAGTCCACTTCCATCACTGCCTAAATAAAAGGTTTCTGCACAAACGTAAATANTACTATCACCTTCCTTCCAGGGATTAGTCCACTTCCATCACTGCCTAAATAAAAGGTTTCTGCACAAACGTAAATATATAAGTAAGTTATTATATCTGAATAGAGCTCTAATTTTTTTCATAAATCACTTAAATAGTATTTTATTTNTAAATATATAAGTAAGTTATTATATCTGAATAGAGCTCTAATTTTTTTCATAAATCACTTAAATAGTATTTTATTTAATGATAACAAATTTTGTTTTATCAACAGGCAGAAACATTTTGCAAGGTAAAACTAATACAATTACACATGGTCTGTATTTCTGCCTCAGTTTTCGCAGAAAATCAGTAATACTGATCATTGATTTGCTAACTCAATCAATTGTCGATATAAACAAAGCATTAAGCAAACAGTCTTAGACAAATGTACGTGGACGTTTCACAGTATCATTGCTGGAATAGCTCATGTGTCGTGCATCGCTGGATTTATCGCAGCTGTATGTATTTACAGAACTTCACAAACGTCAACCAAATGTAGTCGAGCTATTGTTTTAGTTCCGGCACAACTTTAGCAGGTTTAGCAAAGTAAAATTATTGATTTGCGATACATGAAAGATAATTGTTCGGTGCAAATATTTGTTTCTTTATATTACCTAAACGAACAGTTGACTCAACTTGCAAGTTCAATAGCTCGATGCTGGTGGAAAAAAACTCTACTCTAATTAATAATGATTTGATCTTTGTTAGTTCGACTCAACTCAATTTTTCTAGTCTTGACCCATCACTAATATTTATGTGGTTACAGACTAGTCATGTCTAGAGTATTGCATGTTAAACTGTTAACTGTGTTCCAATTAAAATCTAAATATTCAAAATGCAAATTTTAAAAAAAACAACTAATTGGAACACTGCCTAAAACTACTTTTTATAGTGGTCACTAAAATTGCACAGTTTTCTATCACTCACTATTTTATGACAGTGTCGCATAAAAATCTGATTACATTCCTATGCAGTTATGCTATGACCAAGTTAGATGAACATATAAAAAGCTAAAAAGTATCAATTTCTCATGTAATATATAGTACTATTAGGTTTAGGTTCACCGGAAAACAGCCATGCTGAGAAATACTGTTTACACACTGCTATGGTTCCGCAAATTTCCAAAAATACGGAATCTTGCCAAGAGTTTTTTGACATTTCAAATTAAATATTAGCTTTAAAATTCTGAACTGTATATGGGCCAGAAAAACATTTCCAATCGCAGATAAGCAGTTTAGTAGGCCTACTACAATCCTAATTGCTTGCAGCAAAACTAAAATAAGTACGCCTACACCTTTTTTGTGTTTCTATCTAAAATATAATATACATTATAAAGGAATTGTAAACTCTTGATACTGCTGTTATACATATAAATAAAATACAAAAAATGGCTACTACTATGTCAGCCTTAAGTGTGGGTAATACATAACCTAAAAATCTAAAAGAAAAATTTTTTTATAATTTTACAAATTGCATATTTAAAATTAAGTTTCCCTATAATATTGCATCATAGAAAATATTTCACTAATACAGTTACTGCAGCAACAAGATATCTATGCCGGTAAAGTTGTAAGTTAAACAAATAATCCAGAAAAGTAAATGCAAACATTCTTGAAATGCCCAACAATTGTGGAGCAACATTGAACATGAAAAAAATTATTAAAAACTGTTTTCTTCTTTCATGCTTATTCTACAGTGATGAATGCATAATAGAACAGACACAAAATTTGGACGTCACTTTTACTAAAAAATCGCATATTAATCACAATTGTACACATTTTACAACAAACAAATGTGAATCATTTCTGATTTGTGGAAAAAATTTAAATTATTGAGTATTTTTAATGTTACACTACTGTCTTTGTCGAAGAGGCATAACATAGTTACACAGAAAACAATTGCAGTTTGTGTACAAGGTAAAACTCATTTTTACTATAGTTTTGTAAAAGAAAAAAAATATATATATATGATTGGTTTAGAGCATTTAATAAAAATTACTGCAGCATTAACCTGCTTCCTGAAAATAAAACAATCATGTCTGTGATAATTTATTAACAATAACAGCGCATACGATGGAAATATTAGAGGGTTCTATTTTTATGTGCATTTTATAAGATAACCATACTGCTCGCCCTAATGCCATGTACCACATGTTGCCAATAAAAAGCGAGAAAAGAATTGTACGCTTTCTCAGTACACATGTGCACCAAGTGATGACAGCCGAATATTACTGAACACGGTTGCCTTTACTTAGAAGTATGACTGCGGCATTGCCCGATAATTAACATCAATGCACTACATATCAGTTTGGTCCACCTGTGACAAAAAAATGTACTTTTTGGTTACAGACATGTAACAACTTTAATACTCTGAATCAATTGCTGAAAATCTTAACTCTTCGATTCCAATTACTAGTGAAGAATCTGTGGTATTGAGGAATTGAAGAATCAAATTGACCCATCCCTATATACNTCTTCGATTCCAATTACTAGTGAAGAATCTGTGGTATTGAGGAATTGAAGAATCAAATTGACCCATCCCTATATACGTACACACACAAATTTTTTTCAAAATTAACAATTGAATTATCAAGTGAGGAAAAAAAATGTATGGTATAGTACTCTGTCTTTAGCTTTAACTATTCTACCCCAACAACTGTAGATAGGAAAAAGATGCTGGCGTAGTTTTGCAATTTGAACTGAACACTGAAAATAAAAACCCAGTAAAGGCATTTGGTACAGCTCTGAAATACTGCAATTTCTGTGTTACCAAGCACAATGCTTCACAGAAATGTTTAATATCAAGGTGTGCAATTAATAAAAAATGTTATGCAGACGACAAAGAAACGATGGCGTACTTTTGAAAGCAGCGTGAAATTGTAAACAAAACAGAGTCGTGCCGCAAGAACAAGTTCAGTAACCTATCTAGTGTATTCAGCAAAGTTTTGCTTCAAAATTTAAAAAAATATATATATATTCATTTAATTTAATTTTTGTTTCATCACATGCCTTTAAGTCTTTTTGTTAAGATGATGGAGTCCCTTCTGTAATAAACTAACCTCAACTTATCCCAAAAACCAGACAAACACATTTTCCATGCAGATGCCCAACCGTGTGGAAAATGTATCTGTAAGAATTGATGTATGTGTGTGTATAACTGCGAATACCACATTGCAAGTAAGTATGTTTTCTGTCTCCTTTTCAAAATTGTAACAGAGTGTAGTGATCTGTTCTCACCATATCATATTCAAAAATATGTTGCAAAAGCCCGTACCGTATATGGAGTTCAAACTTGCGATCCCTTTAACCATAATATGGCAGGGTGATCACACTATTAATTTCAACCCATTCTTGTAAGAAACTATGCTTTAATCATGCGTTACCTGTCATCATCAGCCGCCCACGGGACTGGGTATGTGTGGGTGGTTACGTTGGCTCCGGAGTCCAAGGAAAAAACGCCTACATCCACATGGGAGGCAGGGTGCAGCGCTACCTGGTACAGATCGCCGCCCGACTGGTACCACCATACACTGCCCGCGCTGCAAACAACGTCTTTCTATCACACTTCGCATCGTTGCAAGTGCTACTTCAGCCCACACACACAGTAAAGTTACAGACACTCCATCTCATAGCAATATAAAAACCAAAAAGGGTGGCCAGTTGGTAACATACTGTAATCTCAATCAGGACTGCTGGGTTTACTTCCCAGTAAAACCCAAATTTTTTTGTATTCTACAATTTCTTTCCACAGGCAAATTCCTCCAGAATGGTTGTAGAACACATACCGCTGCCACTTCCTTTCTCCACTTCTGATTGTCAGTGACAGTGGTTATATCTCTAATGCTGGATTCAAAATAACACGCCGAGTATGACACATCGGGTAAGGGTGACCAATTAAAAATTTTCACAGCCAATAAGAAGCAAGGTAAGTCTAACAAATCCTGATAACATAATAAAAGTAGATTCTATTTCTACTTTTTATCATATCAGGCTTATCGTAGTGCAAAAAGAAGGTGAATACAACATTACAAAACAAAATTCTGTGCACATTTCCATACTGCAGTAAATATTAAACAAACTAACTTGAAGTCAAAATCTCCTTTCGGCTTGTTTTTAATACATTGTTTTCATATGCATTTAAATTTTGCCAAACACAAAAAACATTCATTTATTATGAGTTTTATGATATAAATAATGGATATACTATACATGTTGCGTGTCATTTTACAATTTTTCCAACAGCTTATTACATACTGTTATTTTATGGTACATTTCATTTGGCAACACTGCATTGCGTCACTACTCCGTGGCGGACTCGTGACCACGGAANCTGTTATTTTATGGTACATTTCATTTGGCAACACTGCATTGCGTCACTACTCCGTGGCGGACTCGTGACCACGGAAGGATGTCAGTTACTTGTCTGTTAGTTGTTCATTAAACTACATCAGTGTATAACACAATGTTTTTTTGCTTTACTTCTATTATTCTAACATGGTAGCAGCGGTGCGTGGTTTGGAAACGTGGTTCGGAAGTGAACGAGTGAAATAGTTTAGTGAAAATTCCGAAACAAAAACAGTTTTGTTAACCAAAATGGCGGCTAGAAATAGCGAAATAAACATTCCATTTTTGATGGCGCGGACTATTGTAATTGGAAATTACGCATCCTAAAGTTTTTACAGTTTAAGAAGTGTAAGGATGTGGCAGTAAGTCGGAAAATGAAGACTGATGATGACAAGTGGGACGACAGGGATGTCCAGGCAACAAATTACATTTATAGTGCCATATCGAATAAACAGCTGGAATACATAGGAGAGCTCGATACAGCTTATGAGATTTTCAAAAAATTTGACGAGATGTATCTAAAAAAATCAACAGTGTTGCAGATAGTGTGCTGACATAATCTGGAAACTATCAAATTAACGAATTACTCGGAGGTTAGCTTATTCTTCGACGACTTTGAGAAAGCTACAAACAAACTAAAACAAGCAGGAGCAATAGTTTCGGAGCAGGAAAAGCTAAATTATATGTTGAAGGCGCTACCAGTTAATTACAGCCATATTGGTGATTTAATAGATGTTCTACCGGAGGGTGAGAGAACTGTGGACTATTTAAAAAGTAAAATAAAGTTAAAAACGGCAGAGAATGCGAGTAATACATCAAATGTTTTTCGAGCGGAAACCAGGTCATCAAATCAGAATAATTTAAATTGTTTTGGCTGTCGAAAGCCAGGTCACTTTAGAAGAGATTGTCGTTCCAGAAATGTAAACCTGTAAACCGTGGACGTGGTTTTTCTAGTTACCAAGGATTATTTTCTAGTTACATGGATTATCCAGGTACCAAGGACGTGGATCATCCAGTTACCAAGGACGTGGTTAAAGAATACTAGAAATTTGCATAGAGGACGAGGAAATTATCATCAAAGTAGTCATGAGAGTCAAGGTAATAGTTTTCATACTACCATTGCAAACAATACGTACGCAACAAGTGAAAATGACAAGCCAAAGAAAGGACAAATAGAATGGTTACTCNGTTACTCAATAGTGGTTGTACAGACCATATTATAAACACTGATGAGTACTTTGATACTTGCGAGACATTGAAGAAACCTGTCCAAGTAAAAATTGGTGATGGAACAATATTAGAAGCTACAAAAGTTGGTAATATTAATACTTGTTTCCTGGTTTATGGACAAAAATCGGAGGTGATGTTGACAAATGTTTTTTAAGTAAAAGAAATGAAGGCAAACCTGTTAAGTTATTCAAGAATTACAGACAAACATTCAATTGTTTCAAGAAGGAGATTGTCAAAAATTTATAACACAAATGGAAAGGTTCTAGCAGTGGCAATTAAAGATGAGAGATTGTATAAGATGAAAAGCTACATGAGTGAAGAAAGAATGCAAGCGAATGTAAGTAAAGGAAATATGACTATAAAAGAAAAACTACACCGTACATTGGGACATATAAATTTTAGAAATTTGGAAGTAATGTGCAAAATTGAGTCATTGGATGGATTACCTAAAGAGATTGAATCTGAATACCTAAGGTGTGCAACATGTATTGAAAACAAAATGCATAACCTACCATTTCACCATAATCGAAGAAGAGCAGAGGAGCTATTAGAGATTGTACACACAGATTTAAATGGACCACATCAGACTTCAGGAAATCAGGGAGAAAAATATTTTTTGAGTTTCATAGATGATTACAGCAAATTAGTTAAAGTTTATTGTATCAGGACAAAAGATGAGGTATATGATTATTTAGTGCAATATGTAAATGAGGTACAAAACTTGACAGGAAAGATGATAAAGAAACTGCGATTTGACAATGGCAAGGAATATATGAATGCAAGAGTTTTTCAGTTTGCAAAAGAAAAGGGAATAGTAATAAAACCTTGTCCAGCATATGTTCATGAACTAAATGGAACAGCAGAGAGATACAATAGAACATTAATGGATATGGGCAGATGTCTTTTATCAGAAGCAAAAGTAGAAAGAAAATTTTGGCCTGAAGTAATTAAAGCAGCTGCATATCTTAAAAACAGGACATTGACTAATACTATTGAAAGGAAAACGCCATATGAAATATTTTTTAAAAGAAAGCCATCAGTTAAAAATTTGAAAATGTATGGAAGTAAAGTGTTTATGAGAATTCCAGAAGAAAGGCGAAGATCAAAATGGGACAAGAAAGCAGAAGCTGGAATTTTACTTGGATATACTGACACTGGATACAGAGTGTTGGTTAACAACAGAGTGATTATTGCTAGACATTGTGATGTCATAGAAGAAGATGAAACTTTGTGTGGATTTGAAGATGAGAAACAGGATAAGATTGAAGATTCACCTAATACAAATCAAGAGAAGATGGATATGGCAAAACAGTTGGAAAAGGATAATACACAAGAAATAAATAATGATGAGATAAAAGAAGATGAAGATAGGATAACAAAAAAGGACTCAACAAGACAAGTTAAACCTCCACTTCGTTTTGATGAGGAATTTGGTTATTACTGCATTAATGTCAATTTTTGTGATGCTTTGGTTCCGGAAAATTTTCAGGAGGCGATTACATGTGAAGAGTCAATGAAATGGAAAGAAGCAATGAATTGTGAGATGGACAGTCTTGTGAAAAATAATACATGGACACTAGTAAGCAAACCTCCTAAGGACAAGAAGGTAATTGATGTGAAGTGGATATACAAAAAGAAGAGTGAAAGGGAGTATAAAGCCAGGCTAGTGGTGAGAGGCTTCCAACAAACTGAGTGTATTGATGATACTTATTCTCCTGTAGCTAAAATGCCGACTCTTAAACTGTTATTGTCTTATTGTTGTCAATATTCTTTAGTTATTCATCAAATGGATGTAGAGACAGCCTTTTTAAATGGTAAAGTTGTATCTGAAGTTTATGTAAAGCAGCCAGTTGGTTATGAAGATGGGACTAACAGAGTTTATAAATTAAATAAAGCATTATATGGCTTAAAAGAAAGTCCCCGAGCATGGTATGAATGTTTCAATGATTTCTTGATAACTCTTGGTTTTCGCAGAAGTAAATATGACTATTGTTTGTATGTTAAAGAAGAGAATGACTTAACTGTTTACATTCTACTGTTTGTTGATGATTTGTTAATTTGCTGTAAAACTGAACAAGCTATTGTTGACATAAAAAGTAAATTATCTGACAAGTTTAAAATGAAAGACAAAGGTAAAGTAAAAAACTATATTGGTATCGATATTAAATATTGTTATGATCAAGATAATATCTTGACTTTGAGTCAGAAATCTTATATTGAATCTTTAGCTAAACGTTATAATGTTGAAAATGCAAAATTGTATAAGACCCCTATGGAAGTCAATTTAAAACTGGCACAAGCTGATAAAAATGAGGATATAAAGTATAGAAATTTAATAGGTGCTCTTTTGTATATAAGCTCTGGTACCAGACCAGATATATCTTTTTGTGTAAATTATTTAAGCAGGTTCCAAAATTGTTATGATGAGACACATTTTAAATATGCTCTGCGAGTTCTAAAGTATTTGTACTTGACAAGAGATCTTAAATTAAAATATTATAAGAATGATAATGCTGATATTTTGGATTGTTTTGTGGACGCTGAATGGGCAGGGGACATTCTAGACAGGAAGTCTACCTCAGGATTTATAATTAGGTTGTTTGGAAATGTTATTGGTTGGAAATCAAAGAAACAGAACTGTGTAACAAAGTCTTCTACATTTGCAGAGTACATTGCCTTATCAGAAGCTGTAACAGAAATAAATTTTCTTATTTGTTTAACAAATGATGTTTTCACCAAAATTTGTAAACCAGTTAGGATATACGAGGATAACTCAGGGGCAATAGCCATTTCCAAATATGGAAACTTTACAAAGAATTCTAAACATATTGAGGTTCATTATCATTTTATACATGAGAGTGTCAAGCAAGGAAATATTAAAGTTGTAAAGATAGATTCAGAAAATAATATTGCAGATATATGTACAAAAGCATTAGGAAATGTAAAATTCATTAAATTCAGAGAAATGTTAAATGTAAAAGAATAAAATAAGGTATAGTAAGTTAAGATAGATAGTTTTAATAACATAGTGAAGTTGTTATTGTTTTGTTTGTTTTTGTGTGTTTTGATGTTGCCATATAAATGTAAGGAGGCGTGTTATTTTATGGTACATTTAATTTGGCAACACTGCATTGCGTCACTACTCCGTGGCGGACTCGTGACCACGGAGGGATGCCAGTTACTTGTCTGTTAGTTGTTCATTAAACTACATCAGTGTATAACACAATGTTTTTTGCTTTACTTCTATTATTCTAACACATACAACACTTGTTGGATGAATATTGTTGGGTTATGGTGCACACTGAATAAAATATTACGCAAAACTTTGTTGTGCTCTGCTGTTGAGTCAGGACGTCATGTCGTGCTCATTGTGCCATTGTGTATCCAGTAGAGATCTACGAGAACTCGAAAATCAAGCTCAAGCCAAATATATGTTTGCAGCTTGAGCTTAGTTCAAAACGATTTTCAGGCTCAAAAAATTTGAGCTCCTGTATATATACATGTTGGACCGGTCACACCAAGAAAGTTGTTTGCTAGAAAATAAGATGATGTTTATTAATGAAACATTATTTTAAAAGGTAAACATGTATTGGTCATTATCAAAATTTCAGATATGAACACAGATTAACATCAAAATTAGCATAAAACCACACTGCGAATCGGCTACGATGCGGCACCTGACAGCACAGTCTTGTTTATAGTTTGCTAGAATGTTGAAACATTTTCCCTCTTATAAAGATGTCCTTTTAGAAATACAAGGCATCACTGAAAAAGATACTCAACTTTCACCAATTTTGCTAACAAAGTTTGTAGTTTTTGTTCCAAGCAGTGAACTGAGGATGCCACGCTACTGTGAGGTAATCTACCAGCTTGATACTGCTCAAGTAACAAAGCTGACCTGAATGATAATGGTCAGAAATTCAAGTGAAAAACATATTGTTACAAAGTTTTTAATTTATTTATAATGCCATAAATATCCACACAGTTATTATTTACAACATTAAACTACCTATCTCCGCTATTACTCTTGTTTTTCTCAGTGAACGCAACATTTAATGTCGATCTCAATTCTAATTAAAGTCCTTATCACAGCCTCTATATTGATTATAGTCAATTCATATTCATAACTTACACATATTCAACATGTCTGTTGCCATAATTCCAAATATCTGTCACTCAAACATACAGTTCAACAGTCGGCGGTCAGTCTCGCTCTCCACTGTGCCGATGCTCGCAGTCCTCAGACTTCACTCCTGCTGGTCACAGTCATTGCCACTTGTCGCTTTGCTGTCTTCGCACACACCGAGCTTAAGGTCATACAATCTTCCAAGCTGTTGGCTCGGAGGACCATTGCTGCTTAAATAATCTCAATGCACAGTGTAATGACGCAGTATTATTAATTGTAGGGACACATGTTTCATTTTCTTTCGCTTTGCTAAACTTCATAATATTTTTATAGGGTTACAAAATTAAAGCCATGGTGGTTCGTTTACCGTGATAGTTTGTTTATCGGGCATACGCTTGCCGTTTAACGTTTATCAGGCGTCCGGTTACAGTTTTCAAAATTTTAGTTTTTGTTACGTGTCAACATTAGATTAGCTTTTTCCAGACTGCGCCGACAAGTTTTGTACGAGAAGTTCGTTTATCTTTATCTTGACGGTGCAGTTAAGCGGGCTACGCAGTTTTCGATAACGTGTGGAGAGCGTGCATGGCAGCCCTCGCCAGGCCCTTATCTGAGGAGAGGGGGGTGATAGGCAGCACAAGTACACGTGTGCCTGTCGCCATTGAAGTCGATCGTCAAGGCCACGTCGGGCGTGGCACTAGCCCCCACACCGGCAACTTAACCCTGCTCGTTTGATTTCTACGCCGGTGTGGGAGGTCTCTAATTATTAATATTCTGGCGAGGCAACTTTTCGAGACGTAAATGAATAATTAAACGACTGTGGTGCTGCTCTCTGTTAGTTTTCCTGTAAATTGGTTTGTACTCTGCATACCTGACGATTGGATGTAAACTGTTTCAATCTTTCCAGTAAATAAAAGTACAGAGTAATAAACAAACATCGGACTTTATTTATATTTATTGGCGCCTTTAACGTTTCATGCTACTGTACTACCAATTGAGCTAGTCGAGTGGTAACTTCCAGCCTTCATCACAGACGCTTCAACATTACAAATATGGCGGCCAAATGCACAGCGTGGAACGTCACAAATATGGTGGCCGAATGCGCCGCATGGAACGTCACAAATATGGCGCCTAACTATGAGGCTGCCTCGTTACAATTATGGCGGCATAAACAACATAGGCAACATTACATTATGACTACCCATACGTGGGGCTTGATGTTACAACAGTAGGATGAATCTACAATCTAGCGGGCAAAAAAGTCCTAACTGCAACTTCCTCGTTAAGTCCACAATTGCGTGTTATTTCGAATATTAGATAGTTTGGGCACCCCTGAGTGTGTGGCGTATGTCCGGCAAAACAAACGTTCAAGAGCAGTAGAGGCCCAAAAATGGAATGTCAGATGAGGGTGCAGCCAGAGTGCAGCAGATGTGTTCGTGTGTGTGAAGTGTGAAGACGTAGTGAAAGCAATTGAAGGGCTATATCGTTGGACTTCAAAACGTATATCCTCCCTACAGGTATGGACTTTAGATTCATGTAATTCTTATCTAATTTGAAGAAGCAAAAATAGTTACAGCTGGACAAATATTCAGACATGTAAGTACTGAAAACGAAACGGAATGTTCCATTTTCACAAAGAGTTTTAACAATGACAGGCCTCAGAAAGTAGCAGACTTTAAAGGTCAGAATGTCAAGTAACAAACTTTAAAAGTCAGAATGTAGGCAAATTCATGTAGTTTGTGGTGCTCATTCCTAGATTGTTTGATCTTCACTCTTTTGAGGAAAACACTATTTCATTTCAGGGAAGGAGGAACAGACCCTGCAGACTGTGACGCGTATAAAATTATATAACTTAATTCTGATGGAAAAAATTGCCCAAAGAATTATGTGCTTATGTAAAAAATAAGTTTGGCATAGAGGAATGTTCTCCGGATATATTAAGTTGCATTAAAAAAACAATTTTCAATTATAAGGGAGAGTTATACAAGCGTTTGAAGAAGTGCGCAAGAATAAAAGAACAGATTTTTTTTTAAGTATTGTAATTGGTTGCAGGGCCACCTGAAGTTCCCTGAACAAGTAAATAAATTAAGTACAAAATAATCTTAACATAATAATCTTCTTCTTGTACTGGAAGACCCAGAAAATAATTTGGGACAGCTGGCCAAAAAACTAAAATAATGTTAGTTCGTTCTCTTTCCAAACAGTTTTCTACACAATAATTATTGTTCGCAGCACGGGTCTCTCTTCGGTCTTCGGGGCAAAAGGGATGCAACTAATGTTTTACGTCGAATAACTGAAACTACGTATTCCCCATAGAGCTTCAAAGTGTAAAAAACTCATCTCTCTTGCCCAGAATACCTTACACACCAGAGGAAGTCTCTTTTTTGTGGAAAATAAATTGTCTAAGCGTAAATACAGGAATATAAGAATGGGTGCTAAAATGAGGCGCAGTAACATCTATCCTTCCTACCAAAAGCTCAGGGTAGCAAAAACTGCATGTTACCCACCCCAGAACCAAATTGAAGAGACATTTCAGCCTAAATACAATTACAAGCCACCGTTGACCATACAATAAATAGGTTGGTATTAGTGCAGCGAGAGGTACTTGAAAGTGTTATTGAACCAGGAAATGTACTCCACATTGTTATTAAGTGGGGGGTGTGACTGTAGTAGCGGGCAAAGTCACTAAAAACAACAATTCAAAATGCTGGAAAAGCCTGGTCACTATGATGATTCCGATATGTTTGTCATATATCTAGTAGTGATGTGTCACAAAAACTTAACACCCACGAGTGAAATACCCCTCGCCCTTCTTCTACAAAGTTTTGCAAGCCCATTAAATTGCTTCTTGAGAAAGAAACAAGAGAAATATCACTCAGGGATATAAATAAAGTGGAGCAGGAAATTCAACATCTTAAGCCAACAACAGCCGTAGTAGCTGGAAAACAAATCCACGTGTTGTGTAAATTATTCCAGACTACGGTAGATGGCAAAATTTGCAGTGCCATTATGGTACAGCCACACCAGTTGTCCTTAAAATACCTCGCCCGACATTCTCCTTTCATACTGCATCTTCATCCTGTCAGTACTTATTCTGAGGTGCTGCAGCTTCCTCTTCTCTCTCTCTTCCAAACAGCATACTTAATGGTGTTACCCTTGTAGACTCATGAACTGCTGAGCGGTAAGCAAGAAGAAACAATGGCACATTTGGATTCCACCCCAGAATCTTTGTTACCTCCTGGAACACANAATCTTTCCAGTAAATAAAAGTACAGAGTAATAAACAAACATTGGACTTTATTTATATTTATTGGTGCCTTTAACGTTTCATGCTACTGTACTACCAATTGAGCTAGTCGAGTGGTAACTTCCAGCCATCATCACCACAGACGCTTCAACATTACAAATATGGCGGCCGAATGCGCCGCGTGGAACGTCACAAATATGGCGCCTAATTATGAGGCTGCCTCGTTACAATTATGGCGGGCATAAACAACATAGGCAACATTACATATATGACTACCCATACGTGGGGCTTAACGTTACAACAGTAGGATGAATCTACAATCTGGCGGGGAAAAAAGTCCTAACCAACTTCCTCGTTAAGTCCACAATTTTGTGTTATTTCGAATATTAGATAGTTTGGGCACCCCTGAGTGTGTGGCGTATGTCCGGCAAAACAAACGTTCAAGAGCAGTAGAGGCCCAAAAATGGAATGTCAGATGAGGGTGCAGCCAGAGTGCAGCAGATGTGTTCGTGTGTGTGAAGTGTGAAGACGTAGTGAAAGCAATTGAAGGGCTATATCGTTGGACTTCAAAACGTATATCCTCCCTACAGGTATGGACTTTAGATTCATGTAATTCTTATCTAATTTGAAGAAGCAAAAATAGTTACAGCTGGACAAATATTCAGACATGTAAGTACTGAAAACGAAACGGAATGTTCCATTTTCACAAAGAGTTTTAACAATGACAGGCCTCAGAAAGTAGCAGACTTTAAAGGTCAGAATGTCAAGTAACAGACTTTAAACGTCAGAATGTAGGCAAATTCACGTAGTTTGTGGTGCTCATTCCTAGATTGTTTGATCTTCACTCTTTTGAGGAAAACACCATTTCATTTCAGGCAAGGAGGAACGGACCCTGCAGACTGTGACGCGTATGAAATTATATGACTTAATTCTGATGGAAAAATTGCCCAAAGAATTATGTGCTTATGTAAAAAATAAGTTTGGCATAGAGGAATGTTCTCCGGATGTATTAAGTTGCATTAAGAAAACAATTTTCAATTATAAGGGAGAATTAGACAAGCATTGGAAGAAGTGCGCAAGAATAAAAGAAAAGATTTTTTTTTTTAAGTATTGTAATTGGTTGCAGGGCCATCGGAAGTTCCCTGAACAAGTAAATAAATTAAGTACAAAATAATCTTAACATAATAATCTTCTTCTGGTACTGGAAGACCCAGAAAATAATTTGGGACAGATGGCCAAAAAAATCAAATAATGTTAGTTCGTTCTCTTTCCAAACAGTTTTCTACACAATAATTATTGTTCGCAGCACAGGTCTCTCTTCGGTCTTCGGGGCATAAGGGATGCAACTAATGTTTTACGTCGGATAACTGAAACTACGTATTCCCCATAGAGCTTCAAAGTGTAAAAAACTCATCTCTCTTGCCCCCAATACCTTACACACCAGAGGAAGCTCTCTCTTTTTTGTGGAAAATAAACTGACTAAACGTAAATACAGGAATATAAGAATGGGTGCTAAAATGAGGCGCAGTAACATCTATCCTTCCTAACAAAAGCTCAGGGTAGCAAAAACTGCATGTTACCCACCCCAGAACAAAATTGAAGTGACATTTCAGCCGAAATACAATTACAAGCTACCGTTGACCATACCATAAATAGGTTGGTATTGGTGCAGCAAGAGGTACCTGAAAGTGTTATTGAACCAGGAAATGTACTCCACATTGTTATTAAGTGGGGGGTGTGACTGTAGTAGTGGGCAAAGTCACTAAAAACAAAAATTCAAAATGCTCGAAAAGCCTGGTCACTATGATGATTCCGATATGTTTGTCATATCTCTAGTAGTGATGTGTCACAAAAACTTAACACCCACGAGTGAAATAACCCTCGCCCTTCTTCTACAAAGTTTTGCAAGCCCATTAAATTGCTTCTTGAGAAAGAAACAAGAGAAATATCACTCAGGGAAATCAATAAAGTGGAGCAGGAAATTCAACATCTTAAGCCAACAACAGCCGTAGTAGCTGGAAAACAAATCCACGTGTTGTGTAAATTATTACTGACTATGGTAGATGGCAAAATTTGCAGTGCCATTATGGTACAGCCACACCAGTTGTCCTTAAAATACCTCGCCCGACATTCTGCTTTCATACTGCATCTTCATCCTGTCAGTATTTATTCTGAGGTGCTGTCAAGCAAAATCATGAATGCCAACTAGTATGTGATGTGCTTCGCTGGCATATTCTGGGGCAGCAGCTTCCTCTTCTCTCTCTCTTCCAAACAGCATCCTTAATGGTGTTACCCTTGTAGACTCATGAAGTGCTGAGCGGTAAGCAAGAAGAAACAATGGCACATTTGGATTCCACCCCAGAATCTTTGTTACCTCCTGGAACACANTGCTGAGCGGTAAGCAAGAAGAAACAATGGCACATTTGGATTCCACCCCAGAATCTTTGTTACCTCCTGGAACACAGCAGCTTCAAAGTTTCTTCCCTGATCGGAATGGATTTCTAGTGGCACTTTCAAATCTCGAGAAGACATGCTCTATGAGTTTATCAGCCACAGTATGTGGTTCTGGAGGGGAATGACCTCAGGCCACTTGTATTTCTGAAGGCGACCTTGTCCCCTGGTCCCTCCCTCGCAGTGCACGCATTGCACATTCGGCACCACTTCTCAACATTTTCCGGACAATGAAGCCAGTAGAATCACAGTCTAACCCTGCCAATAGTCTTATTAACACCAAAGTGCTCACTAGCTGCTGTATCACGCAGTTCCTTTAAAACTTCATGAACCCTGCATTCTGGAAGGAGCAATTCTAAGAGAGTGTGGTTCATATCATTACTTTCCCAGTTTCTGTAAAGAATGCCATTCTTCAGTAAGAGAGAATTCCATTGTGCCCAGTACGCTTTGACCACTGTGCCCGGGCTGGATATCCTTTTTCTATTTTGGCTGACAGCCAGCTTCTTTCCACTCTAGTAAAGGATGCAATGTGGAATCATTCAGCTGATCTTTCCTAATACCCTCATAACTCCATGTAGGTGACCTATCACAAGATACACAACCTTGAATTCTCGTCCTCTATACCTTCAACAATTCACCACTCTTTTCTTCCTGGCATTCACAATGATGACAATATGGTTCACATGGCCTCCTAGAAAATGCATCCACATTGCTGTGAAGGCATCCAGATCTGTGCTCTATTTCAAAGTCGTATTCTTGAAGATGCTGTNAATTCACCACTCTTTTCTTCCTGGCATTCACAATGATGACAATATGGTTCACATGGCCTCCTAGAAAATGCATCCGCATTGCTGTGAAGGCATCCAGATCTGTGCTCTATTTCAAAGTCGTATTCTTGAAGATGCTGTATCCACTGAGCTATTTGACCTTCTGGGTTCTTGAAATTAAGTAGCCAGCGTAATGAAGTGTGGTCGGTTCTTAGAATAAAATGTCTGTCACAAAGGTAGTGGTGGAAGTGTGAAATTACCTTCACCATGGCNAATTCACCACTCTTTTCTTCCTGGCATTCACAATGATGACAATATGGTTCACATGGCCTCCTAGAAAATGCATCCACATTGCTGTGAAGGCATCCAGATCTGTGCTCTATTTCAAAGTCGTATTCTTGAAGATGCTGTATCCACTGAGCTATTTGACCTTCTAGGTTCTTGAAATTAAGTAGCCAGCGTAATTAAGTGTGGTCGGTTCTTAGAATAAAATGTCTGTCACAAAGGTAGTGGTGGAAGTGTGAAATTACCTTCACCATGGCCAGAGGCTCCCTGTGTGTAAAACAGTAATTTCACTCCGGATTGTGCAATACCTTACTGAAGTATTTTAGTGGTCTCTCCTTCCCATCCTGAATATGAAATAGCACAGCTCCAATTCCTACATCACTAATATCAGTAGCCAAATTAATGTGCCCTCGTATATAGATGCCTAGCTATTATGGCGAACTCAGGTAAAAATCATAGGTAGTAGGCACATAAGCCCAGAAAACTCTGTACTTCAGTTTTGTCAGTTGGCATAGGCCAATTTCATATTACTTTAATCTTTTCTGAGTCTGTTTCAGTTCCGTGAGCAGACACTATATATCACAAGAAATTTATTTTCTTTTGGAACAGGTGGCAATTCTTAGGAACTACGTTTCAAGTTGGCTGTGGCCACTTTCTGGAATACAAAGTCTAAGAATGATGGGTGCTCTTCAAATCTCCTTCCTGTCACAACAATGTCATCTAGGTAAACCTGACAGATATCTAAAGGTAGGACTTTTTCCATTAGGCATTCGAAGGTGGCAGGGGCATTACACAGCCCAAAAGGAATAACTTTGAACTGCTAAGTTCATTTCCGTTGGACACAAAATACAGTCTTCTCTTGGTCCTTTGCGGCCACCTCGCACTACCGTAACCATTCTTCATGTCCAAAGTAGTAAACCATTGTGAACCTGTTCAGTATGTCATCTATTCTTGGAAGTGGAGAAGAGTCTTTCTTTGTCACTCTTAAGCTGCCGATAATTCACACAAAACTTCATAGATCCATCTTCCTTCTTAACACCTACAATGAGGGACGACCATGAACTAACTGATGGTTTTATAACCTCTAACTCCATTTCCTTCAGAACTGCCTCATGAGAAACTAGTGGCAGTCATCTTGGTGGCTGCTTTATGAGTCTGGCATCTCCTGTATCAACGTGGTGGCAGGTCACATTTGTCCTTCCAAGGCGATTTGGTTCACACAATGAGGCATCCATATTTCTCTGCAGTAATTCAGAGACAGCATTCTCTGTCACCAATTGAGGTTTTCTCTTTTCCTTATTAGCAGTTCCTCCAGTACTTATGGTAGAGAACATTCAACTGGTTTTACTCTAGAAGCTTATGGAACATTTGGAAGTACCTGTGTGACCTTCTTGCAAACTCCTATTATGGTGCCCTCCTCAATACGAACGGCACTTGGACAAATTATCACTGTAACTGGCAAACTGTCAGAATTTGAAGAGACCAAAAATCTTATTACAATGGCACAGCCTGGCAGAAAGCCAGCCTACGTAGCACATCAAGCCCCAAAAGACACTCATCCTATATTTCTATGTAAATATCATGCTCTAGGATAAAGTCACCAAGCTTCAAGTTCACCCTTTTCTTATCTCTAACTGGTGTGGTCTCACGAATGTTCCATACCTTTGTTGGGCAATTGCTGGGGTGAAGACCTAAGGATATCTGGTCTTACTACTGTCATAGTTGCCCCAGTGTCCATGACCATCTGGAAAAGAACATCATTCAAGCTCCCCTCCACCAGTATTGCATCCAAATCCTGTTTCACCAAACATACATGTGAGAATATTGGGGCATTCCCTTCAGCAGTCACAAACCTTCATCCAGCAATATCGGTGTTTTCAATTTTTCCAAATGTGTTTTACTCTCACCTGCCTCTCTTCTCACTTATGTTGCTGTTGTTGTGGGCCGTAGGCTCTCTGGTGCCCCGGCTGTCCACATGACAAAACACTCAGGTCGTTTGGGTGGGGGCAGTAAAAGTTCTGTAGCACGGACCCTGGAAACGATATCCCTCATGGTCGTCTACATCTCCTTTGGTGTCTTCCTGATGCCATTTTCGTCCTCATTCAGTATCACTGCCTGTAACGGACGTCTGGGTGTGGACCCCTGTCTTGCTGACTCCACCTCCAGTGCTCGGACTAGGGCATCCTACATGGTGTGGGGTACAGCCAGACATACTGCTTGCTGTACCTCTTACATTGTCCATCCTTCCACTGACACTGTCCACTACTTCCATTACACTTTCCACTTTTTCATTTGCACCATCCATTTTCTTGTCCACACAGTCAATTCACTAACACACTATTGTCTTCTTTTTCCTGTCTATTAAATCACTTACATGGCTATTAACTTTCTTGTTTACACTTTCTATTACACTGCTTATTTGGGTATTTACACTTTTATTCCCACTACTAATAATGGTATAAAGGCTAATATAATAACACTTACACTCACTTGGCTACTTACACCCTCAATTATTGCTCGCAGTGCTTCCAGATCTGCAGACATTTTTGTCTTTAACATTCAATGCGATGATTACACAAAACAGTCATAATATTTTGGCCTACAGTTATTGCAATTAATTAGTTTTAGTATCATTAATTACTAGCTTATTGCCCAAATTAATTTCTAACTGAATGCCTCCAACCCACTTCTGAAAAAAGTCTTACAGAATTCCAGGGGCATGTCCAAATTAATGAGAGATGAAAGTCTTAATACAAATAAAAGAATTTAATTAAATTTATAATTTATTTATAATGCTATAAATATCTGCACAGTTATTATTTAATAATAATTTCATTTATAATTGAAGTCCTTATTACTACCTCTACTTTGATTACAGTAACTTAATTCATACTCATTATTTACGCATATTCATCTGTCTATTGCAATCATTCGAAATGTCTGTCATTCACACATCTAGTTCAATAGTCTCACTTCCACAGTACCAATGCTCACAGTCCACAGATTTCACTCTCGCTGGTCACTGTCACCGCCACTCATCACTTCACTGGCTCGTCGCTTCGCTGTCTTCGTACACCTAGAGCTTAAGGTCGCACAATCCTCCAAAGTCTAGACAGTCAGCTCAGAGGCCTTTCATGGCTTAAATGGCCCTATCAAGAAGGTTCCCCCACACCCAGTCTCATGCCGAGAGAGGCGGGGGTGATGGTCATAACATGCTTGCCAACAATAACCTTAGACATTCAATCCCCTCAAAAACAGAAGGCGGCAAGAGTCCTGATAGGCTTATCATGGCAGATGCACTCCTTTGTAAATCTCCATGCACTCCTCGCATTACCACTTTGCCCTTGACACACTGCTTCGCTTTCTCAAGCAGGACGGGACAAGGGAAGCGATGCAGAGCAGCAACATGTAGCAATACGTATTATGTTATGCTTTCTGAAATATGCCATCATTGTTTGGACAGCTGAAGAATGTAAACAAAGCATTAGTAGTTGGTAGTTGAAATCTATATGTCACATGGTAATGTTTCTGTTTACTATTAGCGGAAGGCTGCGTTATTGGTACCTAGGAAGTGTGAACTTACCGTGAATGGGGTACATACTACTTAAGACAACTGAAACTATAGTGCCTAGAGGTTCTAACTTCACTTAGACAGTAACAAGCAAACAAGAAGTTAATTCACAAAAACCTGTCAAACGATGACGATGGCAGCGTCCACTCCCACTGGAGCACTCCTGTTGTGGGGTCCCAGCCCCGCACCACCCGTGGGTTCACTCCCGAAATTGTCACTACATCTGCGTTCACCATCATCAGGTGTATTTCACCCCTTGGACCTTCCTCCAGAACATGACGCCATATGATCTGACCTGCAAAATAGAATAATAACTTGGTTTTCTACTCAAAGAATTCCCACATAAAAGACAACTGTTAGGTTACCAGTTCTCAATTTTTAAAAAAAAATTTCTTGGCAATGCTTTTAAATTCTATTGAATAAGATTTTTTTAATTTACTGGTGGCATTAATGTTTTTATAGATATCCTTTTTCTAAAAGCCGAACAGGTACAGATACTCCTACCTTGACAGATACTCCTATCTTGACAGATACTCCTATCTTGACAGATACTGCTATCCTTACAGTAGATCCTACTGATAACAACTACATAAAAACTACAGAGGGTGTAAAATGGAATAAGTTCCATTAATAAACTTTCTGTCAGAAGCACTGCTTGAGCAGCAGACAAGCTCAAAATTTAGAGAAAAGGGATGGAGAGAATAAAAACATACGCTACCTTTGGCAAAGCACAGTTTGTCGGATCCTTAAGCTGTAACTAAAGACATATGCATTTGTCAACGTATGTATTACTTATTTGGCTTAAAAAAAGATCACATACACTTTCTCCGAAAACTTCTAACAGATAGAAGAGGCATCTGAAAAGATACTCATGAGGTACACTTTTTTTTATCTTGTTATGGAATAGAAATTTAAAAAAATATCTGGCCATATATAAACATATTTGTGTATCTTTTTAAATGCAAATTTTGAGCATGTTTAGTGGCCAAACCAGATGTTTGTACCACCTGTAAGATTACGTCTAGTCTGTCCCCTAGACTTACTGTATAAAGAAATGTCAATTTAAATACTTTCGAGGTTAACAAAATTTTGCAAAAAAGGAAAAGAGTTAAATACTGTCGGTATCAAATGATTAATATTTTTCCTACACCTACAGTTATGTATAAGTGGTATCGGATCTAGAGACCCATTAAGGAAGGGGCTACTTGAGGTGCAGGGCATTGTGCAGTTCTAAACACATGTTTAAGAGTAAGCATTAAGTTTTGGCTGTTCACTGTAAACAAAGTACTTTTGCTAGCCATACTTAGGATCTACTTGAATGTGCATTCTTCCACCAGATAACTAAATTACCACTGCAATGGCCTGATAACGTTATTCACGTCAGTTAAAACTGTGAAATTAGAAAAATAAATATCTTACAAATTTGCTGATTCTTACATTTAATTGCATTAAAAAAAAAANTTAAAACTGTGAAATTAGAAAAATAAATATCTTACAAATTTGCTGATTCTTACATTTAATTGCATTAAAAAAAAAACAGAATGCAAAAAAAAAAAAATTTCAGTATTTGTAAATTTTTACCTAACACTTTTAATTCAATGTTTAAGACACTGGACTACTTTCCCTCCATCATTACCAACTTTATGGGGTGCATGCCAGTTGGTGTGCTTGTTAAAATATATGCAGGTAAGGGCAGTGAGATTTTTTAAAAAACAAAATGCATTGTGTTCAATCTGAAAACTGCAACTTAACCAAAAATATGGGTACAAAATAAATTAAGTTCTGTCAAACAGACTGATTTTCTCAGTGTAGAAATTTACAATAAACTGTCCTGGATAGAAAACATAAAATACATTATTAAAAAAATTAATACATCTCACAACATACTAAAAGCTCTTTCATCAATAACCTCAAGTGAACATTTGAAATCAATATACTTTGCATNAATACATCTCACAACATACTAAAAGCTCTTTCATCAATAACCTCAAGTGAACATTTGAAATCAATATACTTTGCATGTCCACTCACATATAAGTTACAGAACAATTTTCTGGGGAAATAGCAAATCCAACCTACAAACAGTTTTCGTAGCACAAAAAAGGGCATTGCACATAATACTACACCTATCACCGACTGACAGCTGTAAAAAATTATTCAGCGGATTTATGAGTTCTCCCAGTGCCATGTATGTATATTTATGCATCAATTCTTTATTTAAGCAAGAATATAAATAAATATTGTACAAATACTGAATACACAAATATAATACTAGAGTAAAAAGGAATTTTCATCTTAAGACTGTAAATAAAGCCTACACACTTAAAACTGTAAACAATATGGGAATTAGGTTCTATAATAAACTAACTACCAAACAGTATAAAAATTCTGAGGGACACAAATATATTCAAAAAAGTATATGTTTAAATTCCTTCTAAATAGTGTATCTGAATATACGTCAAAGTAAATGATTTCCCCTTTTCCCTTCTTTTTCGATCTAATGGAATAAATTTTCAGATTGAGAGTGGAGCAGTTCATTGTTTTTCATGTAACTTTATTTCGAACCATGTACTTATGTGTGTAGGTCCTATGTGTAAACAGTGTTCTTAACAGAGAATTGCGTATTATTTTGTATAATTGTGTGTACTTTTGTATCTTTTTATTTGTATTGACANCAGTGTTCTTAACAGAGAATTGCGTATTATTTTGTATAATTGTGTGTACTTTTGTATCTTTTTATTTGTATTGACGAGTTCATATAGCATAGTATTACTGCTCAAGTTAACACAAAAATACTTGTACTCATTAACCGTGAAGCACCTACATGACATACAAACGTCAGAACTTGGTAAATACTTTTCGTAAAATACTCTGCTACAATTAATACTGCATTATTAAAATGGCACTCTGTTTCAAGAATAATATAATTTTAAATAGCGTAAAATCAAACTGCAGAGAGGGCTCAAGCACCCTCCCTTGGACTCACCCTTGTGTTGTAATTTACAACACCCTCCCTTTAATATATCGCAATATGCGTAGGACCTTCTAGAATGTTTACACATAAACCTGGGTTATTTGCAGACCTGTTTTCAAATTGAGCGCAGCTACAACATTTTCTTCTGTTGCAACGAACAATCTCTTCCCGTTTGGTGCTGGATCAAAGCTTGAGAACTTCAACTTCCCGACATACGAGTGTTTCCTGCACACCAAAAAAAAAAATTTTGTTTTCATGTTTATTTACTTACACAGTACCAACACGTTTAAATAAAATCCACAACAATTATTTATTCTCTTTAAAAAAATTGCAACAATTAGTACTCTCAGTAAATTATGGCCAATTTACTATGTCCCAACAAAAACTGCATATTAGAGGAATTGGNTGCAACAATTAGTACTCTCAGTAAATTATGGCCAATTTACTATGTCCCAACAAAAACTGCATATTAGAGGAATTGGAGATAGTAAATTATTTTAGAAGTATTTCAATTCAGCTATACCATCTAAGAAATTTATTTAGGTCTATGTAACATTTTTGGTGCACAAAGCCATGAGAAAAGAGTAAACTTAAATACAAATACACAAATTATTCATTTAAAAAAAACACAAAATTTTCTGGGAAAGTTGTTACGACATGTGTGATTTANTGTTACGACATGTGTGACAAACATTGAAGGAAACAAAGGAGAAAATTATAGCTCAGGAGAAATTATTTCCAGATTACGATAAACTGCTCCGGTACCTACAAAAATTAATTAAAGGTTTGATAGCTTTGCTGTGTATAAATATGGGGAGAAAAGCTCAGATAAGACAACAGAATGGGGTAATGGAAGAAGCAATGTGTGGTATATAGTTACAAAAGCATAACAGCAGTAATAAATCTTGAGCATTGTAAAGCAACTTTTTCCACTGCCCCGTGTTCGGGTAGCAAGACATCATACCTGACGTCACAGTTGGAATGTTTGTCAAACTGCAGATTGTGGAAAACCTTTGCTTGGTGTCTGTCAGGCATGTCCAAGGCAATCCTTCTTGAGGTGATCCTCCTTGCCCAAGTGCATAGCGATCAAAGAGGCCAACCCAGCAACTGATATTCGGAGTGTGAAGGGATGGACAGTGGAAGCAGCAGCCCGTGTGGTGAAATATTTATTTGCAGTGTAAAATAAATTAGCAAGTTGCCCGGTTAGTAAAGTCTGTATTTTAGTTTGCCCAGTTGCAATTACAGCAAAGGAAAAGATGTGTGTACATAGAGGACACATAAGTTAAAAGTTTAAATTCATATTTTCAAAACTTCCTCTCATCCAAACTTTCAACACCAATTAACAATCTTAGTTCTTCAAAAAGCACTTTGGGTAGCACTTTAGTTAAAATGTGTGCAGGCTGCTCTTCTTACCGCTGATGTGTTTGATATTCAAGATACCAAGCTCCCACTTTTCCCTCGCAGAAAATTAAATCTCACATCAATGTGTTTAGTACGTTTACAAAAATTTAATTACTTGCAAATTTTATGGTGCTCACATTGACAATGAACAGAACCGGATTTTACAGTTGACGTGTCTGTGAGAAGACGCAGCCGGATAAATTCTTTTGTAACTTCACATGCTGCAACATACTCAGTATGTGTGGTTGACAAGGCAGGCATTTTTCTGTTTCTGACTACGACCTGAAATAGTTCCTCCATTGAACTTCCCTACTACTGCCATTTGTGAACGCATTGTTTTACGATGCCCTGCAAAGTCTGCAACACTGTGGACTTCCAGCGCGAGTCACTTCAGACTCCAGTACGGGTACAGCAAGCCACAGTCTGGTGTATACTAAAGGTACTCGATTCTCTTTACAGCTTGCCAGTCACTCTTCTTTGGTGTTTCTAAACGTTATGCCGCAACACTCGCTGCATTTGCGAAGTCGGGATGCGTCGCTACCATTAGATACACGAGGCTTCCTACAGCTTCATGATATGGCACGTTCTGATCCTGTGGCTCTGTCTACACTTATTACATATTCAGCATCACCTGTAGCAACTCCTCGAGAAACAGGTTTCGCCTCATCCATGTCGAACCTTTTTAGGATCTTCTGAACATATGCATGTTGGTTAACGAAAATTTATTCATTAACACACCTCTTCACCTCCATACCACGGAAGTAGTGACAGACTGTAATATGAAAAGTTTTTCTCATCTCTTCCAAAAATATTTTAACATCTTCACTATCTGTGCCTACAACAAGCCCATCGTCTACGTAGATGGCTAAATACAATTTATTGTCATTTTTTGTGTATGTAGAGACAGAGATCAGTTTGACTTTGCACCAAGCTTAGTTTCTCCAGAAACGTAACTAGTTTCTTATTCCTACATCGCAGAGATTGCTTCAATCCGGTGCAGGCAACCAAACACGCTCAGTGACATCCTCAAATACTTGTGGTTGCTTCAGATATACCTCTTCCTTTAATTCCCCATATAGGAAGGCAGTTTTCACATCAAACTGACAAGTCCTAAATTCTCTGCTGCTGCTGCTACATTGAGCATCGCTCGCATTGTTTCGAAAAGAATGACACAACTTAAAGTTGCTTCAAAATAATTCCTTTTGCACCAGTCTGGCTTTGTACTTGGTGATGATGTCATCAGCTCTTNCAACTTAAAGTTGCTTCAAAATAATTCCTTTTGCACCAGTCTGGCTTTGTACTTGGTGATGATGTCATCAGCTCTCGTCTTTACCCAGCAACTGTCCATAACTTTCCTTCCCTCAGGCAGATTCACCAATTCCCAAACTTGGTTCTCTTTTATGGATTGAATTTCTTCTTCCATTGCTGTCTGCCACTTGGCAGCAACAGATGACTTCATTGCTGAACTGTAGGACTTGGGAGTGACTCCTTCAGCAAGGAGCACAGAGTCCTTCAGATATTCTGGTGCNACTTCATTGCTGAACTGTAGGACTTGGGAGTGACTCCTTCAGCAAGGAGCACAGAGTCCTTCAGATATTCTGGTGCTTCTATTTCTCGTCTTAAGACGATTACTAATGCTGTTGTTTGTTACTTCTTCTATATCAGTACTGTCTTCCTCTGCCTCTAATTTTTTAAAGTGAATTTTCTCCACCGTTTTTTTGACAATCGTGGCTTGATCTCTTCCTCTAAGACTACATCTCGTGACAGGACGACAAAGTTTTCCTTCCGAATCCATTCTCGATAGTCATCTCTCATGCCCCAGTAACCAACGAAGATTCCAGGAACACTGATCTTGTCCCATTTCTGTCTTCTTTCTTTTGGGACATGAGCATAGCATTTAGTGCCAAAAATATGGAGATGATCAATCACAACAGTATCTTTATCAAGCCATCATTCTATTGGTGCTTTTCCTTTGTTCTTTGTAGGTCCTGTGTGATTGATNTCACAACAGTATCTTTATCAAGCCATCATTCTATTGGTGCTTTTCCTTTGTTCTTTGTAGGTCCTGTGTGATTGATGACACAGCAAGCAGTGTTTACACTAAACGCGGAATAACTCCAAATCTGGCAGAACGTTACAAATGGAATGTAACAGTGTGAGTCATGAAGGGGGAGGCAAAGGGGGAGGCGAAGCCGCAGAGCGGTAACGCGTACTCAATACCAGCATGGCTGCAGCTATTATACAGAGTGAAAATGTAGTCCCTTTGTTGAGTTTGAAGCAGATGTAGGTATCGCGAGCATGTCCACGTTACTTAGACACGTTTTCCTTTACTGTTTGTATCTGAGGTTTGTGTGTGTGAAGTTCATCATTTCTGCAGTCAGTGTTCTTTAACCTGTGGGAGACAACACAATGAAGTACATACAGTACAACAGTGTACATTAAAATGCCTCCAGTTTTGTCAAAAGTGAAAGGTATGAAACTTTACTCACATGCGAGAGAAATGGTTTACAATGATCTGCAGTTTATGGAAAACGAAGCGAGATTGAGGGAACCATCCATTCCACTTGAGAAAGCCCAGCTGACAGGTGTGTCTCATGCCACAATTAAGAGGGAAGCTAATCAGAAAGAAGCACGTAAAAGAACATCTTTCTCAACACCCAACAAGAAACGGAAGAAAACCTTTAAATATGACCTTGATACCTTCAACGGAGCTGTGGTATGACATAATGTTTACAATTTCTACCCAACTGAAAAACGTGTGCCGACTGTCGAAACTCTGACTTAAGCTAAAGGATTACATAAATTACCAAGGAAGTAATACAACTTTAAGAATGACTTTGAAGAAGATAGGAATTAGGTAAAACACAAAATGTAGGTTTTTTTGGTAAAAATATGGGCCATCGAGAAAGTGTTTTCAGAATAAACCACACTTTCAAAAGAAGTCCATTTAGAGCACAACTAATGTATCAAAAATTCAGTGCTATGACTGCAAAAAATTTGGGCACAAGGCTAATGAATGTAGATCAAAAGAACACGAGAAAAAACAGAAACTTCAATGGTTAATGAAGTGTTTATTATCTGATGTGCCTGATGATATAATTTAATTTGTGCTTAGACAGTGGATGTACTTCCCACAAGTGTTCCAACAGAGAAATGAAGACTGTGGTATGTTAAAATTGGCATCCAAAGATCAAACTACTAAGTATAAATGGCATANTCACAACAGTATCTTTATCAAGCCATCATTCTATTGGTGCTTTTCCTTTGTTCTTTGTAGGTCCTGTGTGATTGAGGACACAGCAAGCAGTGTTTACACTAAACGCGGAATAACTCCAAATCTGGCAGAACGTTACAAATGGAATGTAACAGTGTGAGTCATGAAGGGGGAGGCAAAGGGGAAGGCGAAGCCGCAGAGCGGTAACGCGTACTCAATACCAGCATGGCTGCAGCTATTATACAGAGTGAAAATGTAGTCNAGGCGAAGCCGCAGAGCGGTAACGCGTACTCAATACCAGCATGGCTGCAGCTATTATACAGAGTGAAAATGTAGTCCCTTTGTTGAGTTTGAAGCAGATGTAGGTATCGCGAGCATGTCCACGTTACTTAGACACTTTTTCCTTTACTGTTTGTATCTGAGGTTTGTGTGTGTGAAGTTCATCATTTCTGCAGTCAGTGTTCTTTAACCTGTGGGAGACAACACAATGAAGTACATACAGTACAACAGTGTACATTAAAATGCCTCCAGTTTTGTCAAAAGTGAAAGGTATGAAACTTTACTCANAAGTACATACAGTACAACAGTGTACATTAAAATGCCTCCAGTTTTGTCAAAAGTGAAAGGTATGAAACTTTACTCGCATGCGAGAGAAATGGTTTACAATGTTCTGCAGTTTGTGGAAAACGAAGCGAGATTGAGGGAACCATCCATTCCACTTGAGAAAGCCCAGCTGACAGGTGTGTCTCATGCCACAATTAAGAGGGAAGCTAATCAGAAAGAAGCACGTAAAAGAACATCTTTCTCAACACCCAACAAGAAACGGAAGAAAACCTTTAAATATGACCTTGATACCTTCAACGGAGCTGTGGTATGACATAATGTTTACAATTTCTACCCAACTGAAAAACGTGTGCCGACTGTCGAAACTCTGACTTAAGCTAAAGGATTACATAAATTACCAAGGAAGTAATACAACTTTAAGAATGACTTTGAAGAAGCTAGGAATTAGGTAAAACACAAAATGTAGGTTTTTTTGGTAAAAATATGGGCCATCGAGAAAGTGTTTTCAGAATAAACCACACTTTCAAAAGTCCATTTAGAGCACAACTAATGTATCAAAAATTCAGTGCTATGACTGCAAAAAATTTGGGCACAAGGCTAATGAATGTAGATCAAAAGAACACGAGAAAAAACAGAAACTTCAATGGTTAATGAAGTGTTTATTATCTGATGTGCCTGATGATATAATTTAATTTGTGCTTACACAGTGGATGTACTTCCCATAAGTATTCCAACAGAGAAATGAAGACTGTGGTATGTTAAAATTGGCATCCAAAGATCAAACTACTAAGTATAAATGGCATANTTCCAACAGAGAAATGAAGACTGTGGTATGTTAAAATTGGCATCCAAAGATCAAACTACTAAGTATAAATGGCATAGGTACAATGATAATTGTAGTAAATTCAGAAACTCGTGTTTGAGTTTCAAACACATTACATGTTCCAAATTTTTAGAACTAATATGCTATCAGTCTCAAAAGTAACATATAAAGGTTGAGTATGATATCATATTTCACAACAATACTGCCACAGTAAAAAAAATCATACTTAAGGCCAACAAAGCCAATGGAGTGTATTATGTTGGTACTCAAGTAACAAGATATTTTTCCAAACCTGCAATAACGCTACTGATAAACAAAAAATGTGGCATCGAAAACTTGGGCATGTTAATGAAAGTCTATATTTTAAGAAAGAAGATACTCTAGGTAACTGTGAAACCTGCATAAAATAAAAGAACTTTCTTTGACTTAACTTGAACAAAGCCCTCATNTAAAAGAACTTTCTTTGACTTAACTTGAACAAAGCCCTCATTTCCTGTTAGAGAAAATTTCAGAACTTCTGAAGTTCTTGAAATTATTCATTCTGATGTTTGTGGTCCCACACAATGTGAATCTCATGGAGGATTCAAATATTTTGTGACCTACATAGATGAACATAGTTATTATTGTCTAGTATATTTTCTAAAGCCAAACAATGAAGTTTTTAAGCATTTCAAGAACTAAAAAAATGAGGTTGAAAATTATTTTGAGAAGAAAATAAAGTGTCTTCAAAACAAAAATGAAAAGTCTCAGTACTGTAACAGCAAAATTGAACAGTTTCTGAAGGAAAATGGAATCAGAACACGACCAGCTTGTACATACACTCCACAGCAAAATGGCCTGGCTGAACAAAACAAAAGGTGCAATGTCTTCTAATAGAATCAAATTTTCCAATGACGGACAGAGGCAGTTAAATACAGCCAATTACCTCTCCAACAGAACACCATCACTTATTCTTAATAATCAAACAGCATTTCAAAAATGATTTGGACATGTACCATCCGGCAGTCACCTCCACATATTCGGCTCAAAAGGATTTATTTTGAATATGGATAAAGAAATTAAAAAATCTGATGCAAAGGCAACTAAAGGAATTTTCACAGGATATTCCAAAACAATGAAAGGTTATAGAAATTGGAATCCAAAACAAAAGAAATACTGAAGTATCTCGAAATATTAAAATATTGGATGAAATGTATCAAACAGAAGAATCGAGCATTGATATTTTCAAAAGTAATTCTGAGAGCATCTCAAACTAAGAAAATCAAATTGTACCTGATGTGACATCTAATAGAGAAGTACTTCCAGAAACTGAAGATGAACTAGAACATGATAATGAAGAAACTGTAATGGAAGTAGAAGAAATAGAATCTACACACATATTGAAGAGTAAAATAAAACCTCCAGTATGGACAGATGATTATGACATGCGTGATGACAATGTCATGCTCTATAAAGANTAAATAAATGAATAAAGAATTTTCTGATAAATGGAATAATGCAATTAAAGAAGAATTGAAAGCACACTTACTAAACGAAACTTGGGATTTTATAGAAAAAGAAGATGCAAAAAAACATCATTGGCTGCAAGATGATATTAAAGGAGAAATTCAACCCAGAAGATCAACTTGAAAGAAGAAAGGCTAGGCTTGTACCAAAAGGATTTGCTGAGCATCCAGGGAGGGACTATTTGGAAACATATGCTCCAGTTGTAAAACTAAGTTTGATTAACACTTCTACTTAGAATGGCAGCAGAAGAGAATCTTAAAAATCACCAATTAGGTGAATCAACAGCATTCTTGAATGGTGAATTAAATAGTACAGTTTTCATGGAGCAACCAGCATTCCTCCAAAAATTATTATATGAAATAATGATTAAAGACTGAAAATTATGACTAAGTCCTCTTCCTTATCTAAAAGATAATAAGGAAAGTGTTTGTCTCCTGAAAAAGACTATCTACCGTCTCAAACAAGCTGGAAGAAAATGGGTTGAGAAGCTTGATGCTAGATTGAAAGTACTTAACTTTAAACCAACTCCTGCTGACCCATGTGTATACACTTTTTCAACAGGGAGAGATAAAATAGTAATGGCAGTATATATGGATGTTATACTGATAGCATCTGCCAACTTATCAAAAGTCAACAAGTTAAAACAAGATCTAATGTCAACATGAGAGAACTTAGGTATTGCCTTGGAATAGAATGCTCACAGAAAAATAATAATACGTATATTCGAATCTCAGAAGGTACATAAACAATTTATTAGAAAAATTCAGAATGAGCGACTGTAATCCTGCTAAAACACCAACGGAACTAGGTTTGAAATAATCACCAACCCCAGATTCAAATCAAGATAACTTTCCACATCAGAGTCTAATAGCATCACTCAGGTACTTATCAGTTGTCACAAGACCGGACATTGCACATGCAGTAAGTTATTTGAGCCAGTTCAGCCATTCAAATGAACAGTGGATAGTCGCAAAAAGGTTACTTCGATACTTCAAAGGCACCCAAAGACCTTGAACTTAACATCGTCAAAACAGGTGAATCGATCACAGAATACAGTGATGCCAACTGGGGATCTTGTAAGATGGATCGTAAGTTGTACGCTGGCTACATATATAAATATGCTATTGCACCAATCTGTGGGGCATCAGAGAACAGTAGCGCTACCTACAGCCAAAGCAGAGTACATGTCTTTGACTGAAGCTGCAAAAGAAGTGATACACTTGAACAGTTATCCAATGACCTGGGCGTTAAATAAGAGACAGTGACAATTTACAACAATAATCAGTCAGTACAAAATCTCACCGCCAACCCAATTGTGGGTGCTCGCACAAAGCATATCGCAATAACTTTGGTAAATGTAAAGAATAGATGCTTTTTTGAAGGAGACATAGTAGACCCACAAAAGTTATATAAATGGCTTTTGCACACCTTACCTGTATCATATTTAGGATGGCGTATTAATAAAATAAGCAGAACGTCAAAAATAAAATTGATAACATAGGAGGAGTTTGGCCGCTTTGTTTACGCCGGACGCAATGATGTTTAGTCCTGCAAAGCCGTATAAACGCAAACAAATGTGAATCGGCCGTCACATTGTTGGCTGTGGATGTGTAGACGTTACCGTACGTTAGTTGCAGTTTAGATGCGATACAGTGCAGTTTGTGGTGAGTGGAATTGTGACGTCCGAATTCGACCGTGCGAAAGCTTGTGATTTAAGAATGGAGGGTGCAAGTTCGAGTGCTTCTGTGCGTGACAGTCGTCTAGGCAGGTGTTACTTGGACGTTTTGTAGATCATGGTGTTTTGTCGAGTGAGGTAAGGTGCAAGTCATGCACGACAGTAGTTGAATTGGCAGAGGACAGTGAAAATTGTACACGCCGCCTACCTAGGTGAGTTATTTCATATACTTCCGGTATGTTCTACTGGTTACTTTAAAACCCTAAAATCATAGATTAGAATAGAATCTTAGTTTAGATTAAAACCCTACAATCGTAGGTTAGATTAAATCCCTACAATCCTAAGTTAGATTAACATCCTACAATCCTAGGTTAGATTAAAACCCTATAATCCTAGGTTAGATTAAAACCCTATAATCCTAGGCTAGATTAAAAACCTTTAATCCTAGGTTAGATTAAAACCCTATAATCCTAGGCTAGATTAAAACCCTACAATCCTAGTTTNATCCTAGGCTAGATTAAAAACCTTTAATCCTAGGTTAGATTAAAACCCTATAATCCTAGGCTAGATTAACAATGTAAAATAGTGATTCACTCAATGTGGGGTTAGGCTAAGTTAGGTTAGGTGAGCAAATTCAGGTGTTTTTGTATTTTTTTTTTAAAAAAAAGAAATACATGAATAGTAAGCCCCCTTCTGGAAAAGTTTCAGGCTCTTTAGTGGTACATTAAGATTCTGGGGACCTCTTATATAATGAAAACGAATTAAATCATTTTTAGGGAAAGTAGGACTATTATTGGTGACAAACATCAGGGATGTGTATATATACTGAGATATGAAAGTAAGTATAGCAATTTTTTTAAATAGCGGCAGCACGTCTCACGCAGTTTTAATACACTTAATATCCTTATGGCTTTCTTTTGAAGTAAAAATATTTTGCTGCTGTTTGCTGCCAGAGCCCAGTACATTATNTATCCTTATGGCTTTCTTTTGAAGTAAAAATATTTTGCTGCTGTTTGCTGCCAGAGCCCAGTACATTATGCCATATGACAATGCATGGGATTGAGCAAAATAAAATTGTTTAAGTATAGCAGGTGATAACATTGAGGCCAAGTGGTGAATAGTGAGACATGCAGTGCTTAGCTTCTTTGAAAGATTATTGATATGGTCTTTCCAATTGGGAGTACTGTCTAGACAAACACCTAGGAATTTTGTTATTTTACCGTTTTCCATCTCATGTGCATCACTGCCAATTTTGAGCGAGTAATCATGTTTATTTGTAGTATGAAATTTTAGGAAGGTTGTTTTGTTTGTACTTAGGGAGAGATTGTTNTGAGCGAGTAATCATGTTTATTTGTAGTATGAAATTTTAGGAAGGTTGTTTTGTTTGTACTTAGGGAGAGATTGTTTGCTGAAAACCTCAATAAAAACCTTATTACACAGGTCGGATAGTTCATTTACATTTCTGTTATTTAATAAGATGCTTGTATCATCAGCAAAAAGACAAGCCCTTGCTTCAGAGGATAAATTTGGAGGCAAGTCATTAATAAAGGTGAGAAAAAGAAGGCGGCTCAGCACAGAGTCCTGCGGAACTCCACTTTCAACATGCCCCACATCTCAGGATATGGAAGTCCCCTTGCTGTCAGTAACGCTCACTTTTAGGTATCTGTTTGATAAATACGAGGAAATCCAATTGTAAATATTGTCAGCGATACCATAATATTTCAATTTGTCCAAAAGTACGTCATGGTTAACACAGTCAAAAGCTTTCGACAAATCACAGAATATTCCAGTTACAAAACTTCTATAGTCCAATTGTTTCAGAATGTGGGTTGTCAAATCAAATACAGCATGGCTAGTAGATAGCCCTGATCTAAAAGCATACTGTGTACTGGTTAGGATGTTGCTATCCTCCAGGTGTGCAACAAACCTTTCATACAACATTTTTATAGAAAAAGGTGATATTAATGCAATTGGTCTATATTTGCCAACAAGAATTTTTTCACCTTTTTTAAACAGGGGCTTTATTAATGCACATTTTAACAGATCAGGGTAAATTCCAGATTTCATTGTAAAGTTAAAAATATGACTGATTAGAACGCTAATTGTATGAAAATATTTTTTTAAATAATTTGCTACAAATTTTGTGAAAGCCATGTGAAGATTTGGTAGGCAGGGAGTTTGTTATTTTATGTGGGTGTGATTTCAGTTACCATTATACTGGGATAAGGGTGAGGATGAGCTTTGGTTAAATATGTTAAGGGATTTTTTGAGGATGAAATTTTAGTTAACAAAGAATCTGCTACTGAAAGAAAGTGTTAATTTAAAATATTAGCAACCGCAGAGGGGTTATCTGTCTCTTCACCATTTGGTAATTATAAAGTTTAGTAACTTTTCTGAAGAAAACGTCCAAGACCAACAAAAGTTGCATTAATGGGTTCTGCACAGCTTACCTAGTAAATATTCAGGAGGGTGTCATGATAAAATAAGTAGAATGTATTAAATAAAATAGTTAAAAGTACGAGTTGTTCGGCACTTTGTTTACCTTGATCGTTGTGATTTTTGGTTACGTCATGATTCCTGCAGTCACCTTATTGGCTTGTAGATACTGTTACGTCACAGCGACGCGTCACATGTGATTTAATGGACAATTCTTGAAACAGCTTGGTAGCCATTGGCGTCTGTTGCAATGTTCCAATCAGGCAGATTTCAAACACAGAAATTAAGAATGAGTGCTTCTGCGAGTTATATTAGCCTATTAACGAGTGCTTCAGTGCGTAATATTCGGCTATGAACGAATGCTTCAGGTGTTATATTCGCGTATGTAGCGTTTTTGTGGAACATGGTGTTTCGTCGAGTGAGGTAAGGTTGAATTGGCCGTTGACAGAGGAATTGTACCAGCCGCCTACCTAGGTGAGTTAATTTATATTATTTTGGTGTGTTTTATAGTTCCTTTAAATCCCTAAAATCCTACATTTGTAGTTTAGTGTAAAACCCTAAAATCCTAGATTAGTGTAAAACCCTACAATTCTAGGTTAGTTTAAAAGCCTACAATCCTAGGTTAGTTTAAAAATGTAAAATAGTGATTCACCCACCATGGGATTAGGTTCTGCTAGGTTAGGTGGGCACATATTACGAAATTAGTTGTACGTTAATGCTCCTCGTATATTCGTGTACTGCATCATTAGTAGAGTGGAAATATAACATTACTTTTTTTTTTTTTTTTTACAGAAAAGTCTCTAAACTTAATAATTACCCCCGGAAGCCTTTGTTATCTGAGGATTCGATAAGTCTATCATGATGTATTTGCTCTGCTTTTATGATTACTGAATGTGTGCTACATTGTGGGGTAATTATCTAGTTTAGGGGCTTTTCTGAAAAACACATAAAAATTTAAAATTATGATATATTTCTACTCTACTAATGATGCAGAACACGAATATACTAGGGGCATTAACGTCCGACTAATTTCGTAATATGTGCCCACCTAACCTAACAAAACCTAACCCCACGATGGGCGAATCACTATTTTACATTTTTAAACTAACCTAGGATTG
>NQII01004015.1:209730-222620 GCA_002778355.1 Clitarchus hookeri
CCATTTTACTTCTCTACATCGTTCCAAAAGTCACTGAAAAAGTCATCCACCGCCATCTCCTCCATGCAGTCTCTGCACCAAAATCCTCCGCAACCACCAGTTTGGTTTTCGCTCCCATCACTCCACCACCCACTCATTTACCCACGTGTAACGCGTCTTCGTGATAGGGTTCTCACGGCACCAAATAATGGACATGGTCCTTCTTGTCCTTACCGAGCCTTAGACTCTGTGCCACACCAACTTATCATCACCCGCCTCTCAGCCATGGACATTCCACCCCATCTCACTCACCTCATCTCCTCGTTCCTCAAGAGTTGCTCTTACCAGGTGTGAGTGGATGAACACTCTCTCACCCCCGCCACATTCCAGCCAGAGTTCCGAAAGGCTCAGTCATCAGCCCCCTCTTTTTGCACTTCACATCGCAGACCTCAAAGTCCCTCCAGCCACTCAGTACGCTGACAACACATGTCTTCTTTGTTCCCCCGCCCATGAGAACCTACTCAGCGACCGCCTCAGTATAGGCCTCACCTCCCTCAACAATCAATTTCAAGCCCTCAGCATCGGACTCAACCACACAAAGTCAACCTCCATTTTCTTTTCACGTCATCACCCATTTGGCCTTCACCCCCCAAAACTTTAAGTCACCCACTCTCCGTTACCTGTGTGTCATTTTTTACTCCCGCTTGAACTTCATCTCTCATCTCGACTCTGTCTCCACCAAAGCATGAACCATCATTATTCATCTCGCACCTGTACACCGCCCATCCTCGGGAACTCCGACCGAGATTCGCCTCACTATATTCCACACATTCATCCACCCTATCATCACATACGCTTGCCCAGCCTGGACTCATGTCACCACTCATACTCTCCGTCCCCCCACACATTTTCTTCCACCCACTTCGTCTCATCCTTCGACTCCCCCTCCCCGTTCCACGTAATCAAGTACTTGCCGCCGCTCGCCTCCTTCATTGCTACGTCCTTCTTGTCAACCTCACCGATTGTTTTACCCATTCATGATCACGTAACCGAACCAACCCAACCATCCGTCAGCTTGTTAACCCTATTCCACCCACAACTTTTCCTCGCCGGCTGCTACTCTTCACCCAACACCTACGGTCAGACACCGACGAGGACCCCGAAGAAGATGAGCCCGGATGACGATGACCCCAGCCAAGGTTGATGTAGAACTGGTCCATCCACACCTCTACGTTTATTACCCTTAAATCACCAATTTTGTCTTCGCCCCCTAAAGTATCTCTCTTTAATGCATCACCTTTACACTTCGCCTACTTACTTCCTACCGTTTCGCACGTACTGGATTGCCAAACAACCGACATGCTCCCCATTCAATCACACTGACTTCATCACCCAGCAGCCCACACCATCTCGCCCATACACAAACTGATTTGCCCATAACAACCTCCCGTACAGAAGGGCATCACACTACAGCTACACGATTTATTGGGTACAACGTTATTATACACGAAACGTGAGGGGTTGGGGTGAAAAAACTGTTCAATTTTGGGACACGGAGTTTGGTTGTGCACAGCCATCGAAATCGGTCTACTTCATCTGTAGTTTATGCTTGGTAGTCCCATTTCGCTGTATCACTGTCATCTGAGTACCAATTCATACCGAACTCTAATATGGGAAGAATGCAGCTTCGCAGTCTAACATGGTAGCTGTGATGGGCTACAGGTGATTCCGGTCACATTCACCAAAGAATAACCATAGCGTTTTCTGTTTGCTTCTCTCCACCAGCCATATACATTTCATTTTAATTTTGATTGAACCCACAGTTTTTGAACTTCCCAAAGTTTGAATTTTTAACAGTTTGTAAACTTTCAAAAAAAAAAATGAAGTATTAATTTTTGAATGGAAAGATTCGGGCATCATATACCTGGCCTTTTGAATATTTGATGTTTAGTAAAAGATTAATGTCCTGGCATTTATATACACATTTAAAATAAATCTAATAAGTAAAGCCCCCCGCCTCCTTTTTCATCACACACAGATGCCAATGCGCACCCCATATTTTTCTTTCTTCTTTATACATGTTTTCATCACATTATTCATATTCGCTTTCTTATACTAGGTGAAGATTTAATGTTAACTGTTTTTTTATTAAAAATATATCAAAGTTTAATTTAAGTACTATCCATGGAAATACTAACTTTACTCCTCTCTGGATCATATATAACTANAAAATATATCAAAGTTTAATTTAAGTACTATCCATGGAAATACTAACTTTACTCCTCTCTGGATCATATATAACTATTAATAACCTTGTTCTCATCACTTTTAATTATTGTTCCCCTTTGGATCCAGTATGCATATGTTTTGAATTCCTTATTTATTTTTGGTACCAGTATATATGATAGTAGACAAACAACCAATTCAAGGCCATAGTAATTTTGGTAGCTAGGAGCATGATTAAGATCAACACAGTCACAGCAATTGTGCTATTTTATTATTTTAACAACAGGCCAATATTTATTGTTTTTCAATTCACAACGTGGGTTTATCAATATATATTTATTCGGGATCTAAACAGTTAACATATTTTACCTAATATTTTTCATAGTTGTGTTATATTGTGCTTGTACTTTTTCGCCATTTTCGGCGTCTCGTTTTCTCATTTACTGTGACTTGCTTAACCACATGTGTGGCCACCGTCACGAAGTGTGTGACATGAAACACGCTTTCACGAGTTCCTTGTGACCACCCTGACTGCTGCAGACACAACAACTACACCAGCTACACCGTGCCGCACCAACTACATCAGGCAAAGAGTGCGTAGTGCGGGGCGACAACAACGGAACTTGCATCTTCTTGCCGACAAGGATTACACAACTCAAGAGACCGCCCTACTCATGTATTACAAGAGGTAATTCTTTTAATAAGTGTCTAGGTGGTCCGAAACAGTGTTTACCTCAAAGCCACTGCTGTTGGATGCATTAGCAATTGGTATTTGCATCCACGCAGCTCGCGCGGCTAAATACGACGCAACACACTAACGGGTGATGTTACCTTGCTGGTAGTCCAGAGCTGAAGAGATAGGTGCCCAAAGAGTCGTCCAGTGGTATGCAGAATTTTCACAAACATATTGAACACAGTCAGTGCATTCACGGCTACAGCCAGGGTTGTTTTTCGTAGTATCAATGGCAATCAAGCATGGCATTCCACACCCCTTTGCCCAGGTGGACTCGTCCATCCTTTTAGGAAACAGCCACCTGGTAATGCCGTAGCCAGTCTAATTCAAATGCGTCATCGGAAGTGAGATGCGCTTCTCAGGTTGAACTGAGTATCTAACAGCTGGCGATATTTGTGCCAGTCAGCCGCAGAATAGTTCCACTGGTCTTCATGAGGCAGAGATGCAGGAACGGTGTGAAGAACGTCAAAGACCAGGAGATGGTCCGAGTTAAAGCCATACAAGGAAGTGACCACTGATAAGGGGAGGCCATCTGAGGTCTGTGCCTGGGTGGTGGCCCTGCTGGAGTCTGATGGTCATCTCCTTGATGCACCGATCGCCAAGACTAAGGCATTTCCCCGACAGTTTCGCCACACATTCCAAACGACTAATGGTGTCCCACGAGGGGTAGGTCCAGTCTCCCCAGCCTCGTCTCTCGACCCAGCCTCGGCTGCCTCTGCCGATGGGAGGCTCCTGCGTCGTGCTGTCGTTGTGCCGGTTCTGAAGAAACGAACTCCGGACCATAAACTATCATGTTATCGCCGAAATTATTTTCTGTCCGTACTGTCGAAGGTGTTCGAGCAGGTGCTGTATGTCCCTCATCTGCAGCACGTGGACGACAATTCGCTCTTCCCACANTACTGTCGAAGGTGTTCGAGCAGGTGCTGTATGTCCCTCATCTGCAGCACGTGGACGACAATTCGCTCTTCCCACACACCCAGTTCGGCTTCTGCCACCCCCACTCTGCATCATATTCATTCGCAGCGGTGGTGGATTATATTACGTNCCACACACCCAGTTCGGCTTCTGCCACCCCCACTCTGCATCATATTCATTCGCAGCGGTGGTGGATTATATTACGTTTAGCTTTAAACTTCACAGTCACTCTTATTTGCTGCTGTTGGACGTTTCCCATGCTTTTGACTCGGTGCACCATCTGGCACTCCTGCACAAACTTACTTTCCTCGGCTTGTCAGACTGTACTATTCTCATTCTTCGCAGTTTCTTGGCAGAACACACCTTTGTTGTACACGTGGACGGTTACTGCTCATCCAGCCACCCTATTGCTGCTGGGGTTCCTCAATGGTCTCTTCTGAGCTCCTTGCTGTTTGCTCTCTTTGTATATTGACATAACCCAACCTCCTGGGTCTCAGGTGCTGCAATATATGGATGACACAGCTCTCCTAGTTTCAGGTGCTGAAGCCTCCATTATCCGGACACGCACTCAGTGTGAACTCTGGTCACTGGTGAACTACTTTGACATGTGGGGCATTCGTCTAAAACCTCTGCAAGACCAGCTGCATGTCCTTCACGAAGCACCATCGATGGCCACCGCCACCTCCAAGCCTTCAATCCACGACACTGTCCTGGTCACCAGTGTCCACGTACCTCGGAGTACCTGGATGCGACCCTGACCTGGGGTTCACATCTTGCCCATGTAGTTGGTCACTCACGGGCGGTTTTGTCTGCACTACGACCCGTTCTGGTGCCTGCCTGCCTGCCCGCTGCCACAGGTTGACAGGTCGCCCGGGTCTGNCTGTGCTGTGGTGCCCTGTGGCACACGTGTGTGGAAGCCTTTCTCATGGCCATTTGCTGAAGACGTACATCTTCTCATTGTAAATTTGTGTGCCTGAGACATTAAAATCTCCTGTTCATTGAAATATTTTTTTCTCCTTGTTTAGTATTCAGTGTTTATCTCTTGCTTGCTGCACCCCTTCTGAGTGCTGTTGTGTATTGACGTGAACTACGCGTTCACGAGCCATTTATGCCCACTACGACTGCTGCAATCTTTCCACACACCAGACACACCACACCGACAAGCTTGTGGGCACGAGTAAGGGTGTGCATGGTAGTATCAGTGCAAGTGCATCAGTGGTTCTAATTAATTCCATGTTATTATTTCCTCAGTGTATTTCATCAGGGTATTTATTAATAGTGTCAGTGTATGTATTCAGTGTATATAATTAATATCATTTGTTTTGTCATCATTGGAGAGCGTCTACACAGCCACAGTCAGAGATATGTGACATTTTACATTTGGCAGTACTGTGGCTGGTACGATGGAAACATTTAGAATTAGTATAATCATTTTTATTGTGTATTGTTTAAGGGAAAATTATGTCATCTTAGTTTAATTTAATTCATAACCCTTTCATGTCATTATCATTTTTAGGGTATATTGTGTTTTATTGCTTCCCACGTGGCATCGGCTGCGCTCAGGTAGCGGAAGCCAGCCAAGCTTTTCCGCCAGTTCTCGGCAGCACTTCAACGCATCCAGACGTATAAGCCTCTCGCTCTGCAGAGGCTCGCGGTGCAGACATCATCAGTTGGACTTGTATCCATCAGCATCGACGTCAATAACTGAATCATTATTTTATTTGTTTCATTATTTTACTTGTATAGTTCCGAGGGGACAGCGACGTATTTCTTATCGGATAATTGTTAAGTGCATTCGAGTCACACATTGTAAAGACCACGTGGTCGCTAGAAGTTTCCGGGCCATTAAGGCCACGTGTTTGGTATTATTGTTGTGTGTGCAGTAAGGAGTCTCAGGTAATAAATACCTCAGCCAGCATCGTTCGTGTTTTATTTGTAATTAATTAAGGCAAGCGAGTTGGCCTACAGCCTCATCACCGTGTGTGACGGAGTCCTCTAGGCCGTCGACCGAAACGACTCTCATCTCATCAGCTCACCACATAGCTGTGGCGCCGTGCACATAATTATCACACCATCAGCTCTGGTAACACCACAGGTCACGTTGGTTTTCCTAACAGGGGACGTGGAATCCACCGGAGCCAAGCTTGACCACGTCAGTATCTTTTAGGTGTAATGCTGGTCAAGTTGGTAGCTCCACTTGGTCTTGCTGGGGACTGTCCATGCCTTATGGTGCTATTGGCAATATTCCATGTCTATGTAGCATACACATTTCTGGTTGACATTCGTGTACCATGTGCTGTTGGTGCAAATGGCATACAGAGCAATTCACACTGGTGTCTACCTATAAATTAAGTATGTCTATTATTAATTACCTTATGACTGCCGCTCTATTTTGTGTGTATTTATGTGTGGTTTTCATTATTAAAGATATTTTGCACTTTTGTGTATTTTCTTTTCCTGCATCCCTAACTTTTATATTGCAAGCTTTCTTAATCTATATTAGGGACTAAATTTAAGTTTTGTATTGTGTGCTGTGTTTGTTGTGCTATTAGCCGTACTAGTTGCCCATGTGGCTCACATCCTGTTTGTTTTAATTTCGCTGCCTTGATGAGTTTTTTTTAAAATTTCCACTCAATTTACTTTTTTGCTTGTTTTTTCTTTTCTTATGCAGTGGACTATTAATTATCTGTATTCAAGCGTGGAAGAGCGTGTTTGTCGTGCTGGTATGCACTAATGTTTCTTTTTGATGTGGAATTGCCCTACGGGGTTTCAAGTGCCATGTTATTGAAAATAAAAACTCTTTGTTATTATTATTATTATATTTACATGCTTACCTGCCATAGGGGTTACTAATTGCTGATCCCTGCCGAGAAGTAAGCGATCGAGTTTAGTTTCGCAATAGTGTTAAAATTAGCGGAAAATTTAGGGACATGTTAATATACTTCCAGATTGGAGCTTATGCTCCATCTGGGAGCTCGTTAGAAGCGTTTCATGCTTGTGTTATGTGAGAGTGCCTGTATTTCTTCCCCAACAGGCACTGAAAGGATAGGAACAGTAAAAATAGTTTCCCCCCACCGAACCCACACATCTGAGGAATCGGTTGGAGTTGCAAACTTGACGGTGGCAAATAGTTGCGTCTCCTGCCATTCACTTCATTCCTGTCCTTCTGTCCCCGCTTCGCCACCGAAGCATATTTATCTCGGGAGATGCTCTATGGCCTGAATACATGTTTTGCTAATACATTTCCGATTTGCGCAAGTCAGCCCGTTCATAGTTAGCCACTTTAGGAAGAGGGATAGGTGTTGTGCATGTTCTCGAGCAGATCATAACATCATCCGTGTAGGCGATTGTAAAACCCCTACCAGGCCGCCCAATATGCGGACCATCATACTCTGATAGGTGAAGGGTGCGCATTTAAGACCAAAGGGCATGGCACAGGTTTGAAAACGGCGACCATCGGGAGCTGTGAATGCAGTTTTGTGATGGTCCTAGGGGCGTACGGGCATTTGCCAGTACCCATTTCTTAGATCCAGGGAAGACAAAACCTTGGCATACCTTAGCATGTTCAGAGGGGAATTTACACTAATTAAGGGTAGAGGCGCACTTAAACCTCTTGACTGAGAAGATGGAAGTCTACACAAAACCTCAATCACCCATCTTTCTTGGGGACTAGAGTTATTTCCGAATAGTAGTTACTTTCGGAGGCTTCTATTATGCTATCTCGAATCATTTCCTCAATCTGTTGATTGATTATTCTCAAATTATATGGGCCATAATCGCGAGGTGCATAAAAGGTAGTCTCTGCTTTAGTGAGTGCTATTGAATGTTCTGCCATGCTAGTTCTCTTAAGGGTGTCTGACATTCGCTGGATTGTGTGTCTATGTTCCGCAGACACTGCGCAGTCGAACATGTTGAGTTGAATGGAATGTTAGTTGTTTTGATGGCGATGTCCTAGGTCGTACTCTGTTCGCCGCTCGGTCAGACCGACGTGGATACAATCCATAGCAATCTCGATGATGGTATTATGCTGTCGAAGCCAGGGTACTCCTAGAATAAGGTCTTCGCATATCTCGTCGGAGACAAGAGCAGTGATGTCCATGGAACAGGAACGAATTTGTATTTGTAATATTACTTCGCCCAAAAATTCGCTGGTTCAAAGTGGCCAATAGTACAGTTTGGTTACCTTTAGTTATCAGTTTTTGACCCACTAGTTCAACCCGCACATAGTTGTGTGACTCGGCCATTTCGATCAGGGAGACTGTGCTCCTCTGATCTATGTGTATAGGTATTCTGATTAGTTTCGGGCACTGCAGAGGCAGTGAGGGCTGCCCCAGCTTGTCCCATTCCGATTTGTTGTTTCTTTGCGGTTTGTCTATGTGGTTCGGGCACACCTGGTGCCAGCGGTATTGCACATCTTTGCAGATACAGCAAGGGGGCATTTTCGTCCGACCCTTACTTACATTATGGGGTTGAGATGTGTCACTTGCATCAATTTTCCCCATAGCAGCGGTTATGTTTAGCCACGCCAGTTCCGTCGACTTCGTCACGGCCGGAGAGGGGGGGGGGAGCACCATTTATGAACTGGAACCAAGGACCACTAGTTGCACACCATGCGTCCAGTTGGATGAACTGGACCACGAGGTGCCTGAAACATACAGGGAGGCGGTCCAGAAAATCCTTCAGGAAAGATGGGACGTGTTTGGCGTATGCAGATCCCCTAAGGCGAACAACTATTGCCGAACACGCAATACCGTTAGAACACGACCGCCCAATTTTTGCAGGACCTCGCAGCTACCGACCACACCAGTGCGCTATCATCAAAGAGCAGATTAGGGAGATGTTAGCCGAAGGCGTCATCGAACCCACACGCAGCAAATACAACAGCGCCGTCACATTGGCACCAAAGAAGGATGGTACGTGGCGTTTCTGTGTGGACTTTCGCAAAGCGCTCCACCACCATACATTCAGTGTGAAGGATGCATTACACATGCTAGGACGAGCAAAAGTCATGACGTCGCTAGACTTGCGCAGCGGCTATTGGCAGGTCCCAATCAAGCCAGGAGAATGCCACAATACAGCGTTCACCGCCCCTGATGGGCGACGCTTTCAGTTCTGTGCCATGCCTTTCGGGTTAAAATGTGCACCTGCCACTTTCCAAGCTATGATGGTACAAGTGCTCGATGGGTATGTAGGGGAGTTTACCCTCGCATACCTGGACGATGTTATCATCTGGTCAGAGAACTGGGAAGACCATATTAAGCACCTGTCGCTGGTGCTGGAATGCCTAGCGATTAACAACTTAAACTGTGGAAACCGGAAGTGCCACATAGGGAAACCCAGCATCCAGTTCCTGGGGAACCTAATGGACGAAAACTGCAGTAGGCCAACGACGGAGCAGCTGTCCCTCATCGACCAGTACGAGGCACCTAAAACACACAAACAGCTCAGGAAGTTCTTCGGGTTCGTCAACTGGCTGAGGGAAAATATTAGGGACTTTGCGACAATAACAGCACCCCTAACAGACATGCTCTCCCCGAACCGTAAATTCCAGTGGAACAGCGAACAAGAAATCTGCTTCCAGGAACTGAAGAGGAGGTTCCGGCAGTGCCCAACTCTTGCTCGTCATGACCCCAGTAGGCACCTATACCTGCAAACTGACGCCAGTGAGAAGGGCCTAGGTGCCGTACTATTTCAGTTAGGAGACAACGAGCGCCAAATCATCGAATACAGTAGCGCCAAGTTTGGGCAGACTGAGTGTCAGTGTGATGTGAATGAAAGGGAANTGAATACAGTAGCGCCAAGTTTGGGCAGACTGAGTGTCAGTGTGATGTGAATGAAAGGGAATGTTTGGCCGTAGTTTGGGCGGTGAAGCGTTATAGAGCATACCAGGAGTACCAGCGCTTCACTCTACGGACGGACAACCGGTGCCTACTCTGGCTACATTCCATGAGGGAAGGCAGAAGCAAACACGCCCGGTGGGGATTGTTGTTAAAATCATACGACTTTGTTGTGCAACTTGTCCCCGGAGCAGAGAACCAACTGGTCGACGAACTGTCCAGGACACCAGGCACTGAGGTAGCCGTCGACAGGGACGAGTTGGACGACTTGCTACCCTCCAATGTCAACATTGCCACAACAACCGACGACAGGCAATTTGCAATGCCATAGGAACAACACCAGACCAAGAACCCAGGCTTGGTGAGCTTAAGGCGTTAGTGATCGGCGCACAGCAGCTACTGCCCACAAACATAGGCCAGAATTACTAGAATAGGACATGGAGATGGGGAATGGTGGCGAATCCGGGACACGCACCTAGAGACCCATCAGCATCACCCCGATGCAGCCTGGTACCTCTATGTACCTGCAGGGGTACGAGAGCAAGCACTAAAGCATGCACANGACGAACTGTCCAGGACACCAGGCACTGAGGTAGCCGTCGACAGGGACGAGTTGGACGACTTGCTACCCTCCAATGTCAACATTGCCACAACAACCGACGACAGGCAATTTGCAATGCCATAGGAACAACACCAGACCAAGAACCCAGGCTTGGTGAGCTTAAGGCGTTAGTGATCGGCGCACAGCAGCTACTGCCCACAAACATAGGCCAGAATTACTAGAATAGGACATGGAGATGGGGAATGGTGGCGAATCCAGGACACGCACCTAGAGACCCGTCAGCATCACCCCGATGCAGCCTGGTGCCTCTATGTACCTACAGGGGTATGAGAGCAAGCACTAAAGCATGCACACAACTATTTTGCCGGTCACCCTGGAGCGACCAGAAACCTCCACAGGCACTTCCACAGGCCGGGGGCCAGCAGATATGTGCGCAGCCATGTGAGGAAGTGTGTTTCCTGCAATCACTTCAAAAGCAGGCGGACAGATTGGGTGACACAACAACCCAGGGTGCCAAAGGAACCCTTGAGACTGTGTCCCTGGAACTCATGGGCCCCTACCACCGCACTTCCACAGGAAAGAGGTTTATCCTGGTCGTAAGCGACTCATTCTCTAGATGGACTGAAGCATACCCAATCTCCAGCGCACGAGCATGCACCATTGCAAGAACACTGGAAACTGAGTTTTTTCCTCGCTGGGGGTACCCACAGGTCTTGCTCACAGACAACGGTACCCAGTTCACTGGGAAACACTGGCGTGAACTGTTCACTCGTTGGGGAGTAAGGCATCATACAACCCCCATATACCACCCGAGGGCAAACCCGACAAAGAGGCGCAACCAGGACCTCCAGACACAACTGCCCCTGAGAGTGGGTAAAGACCACACTAGCTGGGCCGATCACCTACCCGCAGCTCAATTCACCATCAGGAGGCAGGTGAACCTCGCCACGGGTCAGACTCCAGCGCAGCGGTTCTGCAGGGCCACGAACTGATGCTGCCTGGAGAGTTTGCCGCACACCAACTGGAGTCAGCAGAGGAACCAGAGGACGGGGCTGCCAGGNCAGTCAAGTGGTCACCAGAGGAGGGGCCGTTTGACGTGAACCAGGCTTTCACTGGTACCTTTGTGCCCACTGTGACTGCCGCAGTAGTGTCCTCCACTCAAGATGCACCACACCAGCAGGCATGTGAGCAAGAGTGATAGTGTATTCAGTGTTATGTAATCAATCAGTATTCGTCAGTATTGCTTATTCAGTGCTATGTAATTAATCAGAGTTCACCAATATAATTACATCAGTGCGACATCNGTATTCGTCAGTATTGCTTATTCAGTGCTATGTAATTAATCAGAGTTCACCAATATAATTACATCAGTGCGACATCATTGATCGGAGTGCATCAGTATAGTTTATTCAGGGTTATAGGAATTATTCAGTTTCATAATTATCAAGTCTATTTGTTCCACGTGTGTAAATTGCATCAGCATCATTAATTATTCAGAGCTTAATAATTTAATCATTATAATTTATTGGTTCAGTATATCTATTCAGTATTTATTTATATCATATTTATCGTGTTTAAAGACAGTCATCACATACCCAGCCAGCCAGGGACATGTGACATTACTAAGTTGGCAATACAGTGGTGCTGCGATGCAAATATGTAACATTAATATAACCCTGATTTATTGTGTATTTGTGCAAGGGTAATTGTGTTTTATTATGTAAGCTGTATATGGTAATTNAGGAGGAGGGCCGCCGTCCACCGCGACGACCTGAGATTGGCAGTGGGGACGACGCCAGATCAGCAGGTGGTCGAACCGCAACAAAACAACACACCAGTCGCCACCAGAAGGGAAGTCGGGAGGCAGAGCCCCGACAGCGACGGCAGAGCTCTTTGGCGTCTCTTCTCCGGCACGACGCCCGGCGTTTCAACGCCCGCGAGGGACATGGAAGAGGAGGAGGTGTCCGAGGGAGGACCGCCGTCACCAGCAACCAACATCACACGCATCAGTGCAGACCTGGAGGGGTCACCCAGCAGCATCATGATGCCACGCATCACGATGGTGGTCAGAAGGGATTCTGTCGATGGCGAAACACCAGAGCGACCTGTGGGACCGAGCTTCCCACAGGGCAGAACTCTGGATGGCTTCGCCGCAGCAACCCCAGCAGGACCAACAGCGAAGGACTTCGCCCCAGAGGACGTCGGACAAAGCGACGGGGGGAGCGTAATGAGGTTCCGCAACCTTTCACCGGGGCCCTCTCCTTACCCCTTCGGCAACATCCACATCGCGCCGACGTCCCCACCGCAGCAGCATCAGTAGAAAGGAGGAGTCCGAGGAGGAGGTGTCTACCACCCCTCTCCGCCGCTCCAAGCAGCCACGTCAGCGGGTGTGCCCGGCATGCACCACATGAGTTGGGGACAACCCCCGCCCGCATCTACATGCCAAGGGACGCCAGCTTCGCCAGGGCCAGCGCCCTGAACCCCCAGCAACAGCGGCAACCGCAGCAGCAGGAGTCAGCTCCCAGAGGCGCTGGCCTTACTCACTGAGGCCTTGCCACCAGCTGAGGCGACCCATTACATGCTGTGCCTAACAGCGTGGTGGGACATCGGAGGGACTGCGCAGTCAAGTGGTCACCAG
>NQII01004015.1:230573-249756 GCA_002778355.1 Clitarchus hookeri
AATTACGTTAAAACTTTGGAACTATTTACTCTCTTTGTGCTGGCAACCTGACGGCATAACTGTATCCGCGCTCGCCGCTGCTTGTAATGTTATATACATGTAGCTAACGGCTAGGGTGTTTTTTCAAATGTTGATTTTCAAAAGTTTCTTCCCGTCGTGAACTGACTATAGTCCACTGTCAGCCTGCAGTGAGGGGGGCGACACAATCGTTCAAGTTTCACATCCCTCAAGAAGAACACAAAGTCCTCCTCCGACTCTCCGGTAACGTTTGAGGGGCGGCCGACCACTCGAGTCCGGCGCCCAGCTGGAGCCTTGGAGCCTTCTCTCCTCGAACCTGGGGTGCCCGGAAAGACTCTCTATACCCTTACTAAGGAAGTGCCCAGGAAAGTTGCATGACCTGCTGGGAGCTAAGCACCCAACTCTGGCAAGAACAAGGAGTCTCCTTCCGGGCCTGATATACGGAGGTTCGCATCGTGACAAAGCCGTGCGCAATACTAATGTAGGATAATGTTGCGTAGTGTAGATGTGAAAGCAGAAGGCTGACTTGAGAGCAAGTGTCTTTAATGCCAAAATGCCAAACACAGACACTCGACCTATGCCCAGAAAAGCCTGGCAGGTGGGAACCAAGCGAAACGTAAGGCATGCAATACTGTCTAACGGTGCGGGCATGTGATGAACTCTGGCAGACTGTACACACTGAACTCCTATCCATTCAGATAGCTGGCTAGCAAACAACACAGCGCTCAGGCTGGGTACTTACTCCTCAGTGAGCTCTCCGAGAGTGCGGTAACCGACATACGTGTAAAATCACTGTGCTAGAATCGCAGAGTTCAGGCTGGGGACCTACTCCAACTGCCACAAAAATGGTCTAGATACTGCTCCAAGGGCGCATGGAGCGAAGAGAGAGTGGGGGTAACCAGTCCTGCACATCGAGAATGCGCGTGCAGTACCATCTGGCCCACCGCAGCCTTGGGCAGGGGGTTGCCCACCCACCAAAGTAATGAGCAGTGGCGGCTTGCAGGCTGCCCACCGGCAAGCGGCGCAGCACACTTCCAGAGTTGAGGCCTAGGGAGGATGTGGCAGACGTGTTAATGACGGTGTGTATAGAACAGTGGCAGTGACAAGAGGTGCAGGCTACTACAAGACAAGTACATCACCTCGTGGCGCATCAAGACGTAGAGGCAAGATTATGTGGTAAATAGCAATAAAACATAAATACCCAACACCAAAATGCATGTTAAAACACAGCATATTGCCAAAATTTAAGTTAAGAGACAAAATATAACTACCTTAGAAAAATTGCTCAATTTTATCAGTAAAACTCAAGTATTTCTCCTAAAAAGTTATATTCAGAATATATTTGTAACATACTGACCAAAACATTATCTAGAAACTTTGTTTGTTCTATACCATTTTTAATACCTGAATTGTGATTGCAGTCAAATCTCAGTATAAAGTAGTGAACTTGAAAGTACTTTTCACTTTCATAAGAAAGATATTTCAAATTCCCTGCATATGCAATATCATTAAATACTTGTTCAATATAACTAAATTTTTAGTATTAACTATAAAATTTCATGTGTACTTTCTATTAATATGTCTGTTATTTATTTTAAATAAAATGTTTACCCTTGATAACTTATTTCTTTAAATGCTACATACTACAAATTTGATGTGAATGTGTGTTTAAATTGTATTTTTGTTAACTTCATAGAGCATCTGCAAGAATAAAAACAGTACACAGAAATGTTAAATTTTTAAAACTAAATTGAGTTTAAAATAAACACACCAAATCTTGGCCCTGCATACAGAGTTTGCCCTGAACCACATATCATGCTACTGTCAACTTAGCTACCAACGTGCAATGCCAGAGGACCCACAGAACTGTGAAGGGACTCGTGTTGGCATGGCAAGATTTAAAACCCTGCCAATTAAAAATAAATAAATAAAAAAATTTCCTCAAGCTTTTTTGTAACTGGCCATTCTNAATGACGGTGTGTATAGAACAGTGGCAGTGACAAGAGGTGCAGGCTACTACAAGACAAGTACATCACCTCGTGGCACATCAAGACGTAGAGGCAAGATTATGTGGTAAATAGCAATAAAACATAAATACCTAACACCAAAATGCATGTTAAAACACAGCATATTGCCAAAATTTAAGTTAAGAGACAAAATATAACTACCTTAGAAAAATTGCTCAATTTTATCAGTAAAACTCAAGTATTTCTCCTAAAAAGTTATATTCAGAATATATTTGTAACATACTGACCAAAACATTATCTAGAAACTTTGTTTGTTCTAGACCATTTTTAATACCTGAATTGTGATTGCAGTCAAATCTCAGTATAAAGTAGTGAACTTGAAAGTACTTTTCACTTTCATAAGAAAGATATTTCAAATTCCCTGCATATGCAATATCATTAAATACTTGTTCAATATAACGAAATTTTTAGTATTAACTATAAAATTTCATGTGTACTTTCTATTAATATGTTACTGTATGTCTGTTATTTATTTTAAATAAAATGTTTACCCTTGATAACTTATTTCTTTAAATGCTACATACTACAAATATGATGTGAATATGTGTTTAAATTGTATTTTTGTTAACTTCATAGAGCATCTGCAAGAATAAAAACAGTACACAGAAATGTTAAATTTTTAAAACTAAATTGAGTTTAAAATAAACACACTAAATCTTGGCCCTGCATACAGAGTTTGCCCTGAACCACATATCATGCTACTGTCAACTTAGCTACCAACGTGCAATGCCAGAGGACCCACAGAACTGTGAAGGGACTCGTGTTGGCATGGCAAGATTTAAAACCCTGCCAATTAAAAATAAATAAATAAAAAAATTTCCTCAAGCTTTTTTGTAACTGGCCATTCTCCCGGCCACACCTCAGCATACCTTCTAGTCAGTTCACACCCTACTTGTCCATTGCACCATTGACATAGGACAATGTCACATGTTGGCATCATCCACGCCAGCTAAATGCCTTTGCTATAGAGATTAGAGTCATCCCAGCAAACCCAGTGTAAACTATGACTGATAGCTGCACTAAGCAACTTGTGCACTTTGCAACTTAGGTTCTGTCCTTCAGGCGAACACTTTGAGTACAGGGTGGAGGGCGTCTTGCATATTTGCTATATAATAAACAAACACATGGAATACCAAGAGTTGCTTTTCCTACTCTCAGTAGTCTAGATTTCAGAACCTGCATCCTACTAACCCCCATTTAGTCATTAATAAAAGCATACTTTTCAATGGAAGGCCTGGGTACGCAACCCTCTCTGCCCTTCAGGCCGTATTGTTAGTCCTGCACTCCGCTCTCAAAGTGAAGATGTGCACATCCCGCCTAGTCAGTCACCACTGAGAACAGAGTGCAAGGGTTTCAGTCTACATGGCCAGCAGTTTGGCTGAGCGACCATCACACACTTTTAGGGTGAACCTCAGTGGGGGGACTGAGGCGGAACTCATAGGGACACGAGCTTGTGAAACTTTGTGGGGACTACGGTGTGTAGCTACATCCTGCTCCACCAGAACCCCCAGGAAGGGGCTGTGAGCCCGTCAGGGCTCCGGTGCTGAATGAGTGAAGAGATTTTGGCTGCTCTTAAAATTGAGGTCTAGAGAGCCGATCCGGTGCTGAAAAGAGGTTTGCTATCCAGAAAGCCTGCCGAGATACTGCAGTACATCCATTATCTCCTTTCTAACTGAACTACTTTAAGCATCAACAACAGGCTGGGGGCAAGAAGGCAACCCAGGATGGCCTTTCTCGAATCAGGTAGTTGGAGACAAGGCTTGGGAAAGACTCTGTGTGTACACTAAGTTGAGGGAAAATGCAGCTCGGGAGAGGGATGCAGTAAATAGCAGAACTTCTGACCATAGTTATCAGGTTGCATCAGGGTTCACCCCCGGATACATAACAAGGTGTTTCGTCACACCAAGAGCCACATTACCACTAACGCTAACCCTTCCCGGGCTGAAACACTCATTATCATGCCCCGCTACTCCATCCTCTGCCATGAGGAAAACAGTTTCGCCAGGCACCACTTGGGCAGGCAACCTTTGCTCCAGCACATAGGACCACTCGTACGTCCAGCAAACCTGCACCTCCCAAGGTCATCCACCAAATTGTAACTTTATCAGCCAAATCAGGCCCACTAGCCACCACCTGTACATACAATCCAAGCTCCACGTTCTAGGGGGAGTGGAAGTTGGTCTTGAAGTCAACACCCGTCTCTACCACAATCAGCGAGGCGTCAAAACGAGGAATTCAAAACACCTTAAATGTCAACAATAAATTTGGCTTCTTTAACATTTTGTCACATAAAATATAGATGGACACTACTACAGTGGCACACAGCTTAAAATCCTAAGTTTTTAATTAAGCCTGGAAAATAAATCATTGACTTCTGAGAAGGGAGATTTCACCCATGCCCCACGCCACTGGTTCTGGAAGTAACCTCATCACTAAGCCTGCAGAAGACTGTACATGGCAGACTCTTGCTCACTCAACACTTGGCTTATTGACTCTACGAGCAAGGCAGTCTCTCAGTCGACGACTTGCTTGAACGAGACTTTAAATGGTGAGCCTATCTGTTTAATATTATGACATACTAATAAAGGTACAAACATGTTAGTTAAGGTTGCAAGTAGGCTACCAAAAATATATAAAAGGACAGGAATTCAAGTACTGACAGTGTAGTACTTGTCGACCGGCACACACATACAAAGGACAACTACATTTTCCATGCAATCGCATGGAAAATGTGTCGTCCTCCTTTGTGTGTGTGTGTGTGCGCGCGCACACACACACACATACACCTGTTGACACTACACTGCGAGTACTTGAATTCCTGTTCTTTTATATATTTTTTATAACAATACAAGTGTGACACGTGTCTAAAGAGAACTCTGAAGCGTCTGTACAAAACATTTAGCAGCTAAAACTGATTCTAATAACACAAGTTTTTTGCTATTTTCCTGTCCACAATAATAATCCTTCAGAGTTAAAATGAGAACTTGAAACTTGTCTTAGGGCACAAAATGTTTCCTCAATGCTTTTCGTATTAGACACCAATACAAAATATCCAACACTTCTAAATGAAATATTTTTTTTCTACCAATCCTCTGAAATGCACTTCATGTACCAGCAAGGTGGAGCCCTTAAGACAAGATTAAAAACTATTGTATTGGTGTTATTGAAACAGACTGTGTTGAAATCATATGCATGACTCTCATGCACAACGGAGACACATGCCCTTCTTCAATTCATTACAAACGCAGCTGAAATATACTGTGCTGTAACACAAATACGATGTCACTTTCAAGCTCTGTAATTTCGGAATATTTTACAACTTAGCAGCACCTTAGAATTGAACATTTACAAAAAATATGACTTGTAAAATTTTAAACGCCAAAGGCTCACAATGCAAAAAATATAGATTAAAATACTCATACAAATAGATTAAATTGCTCAATCAAAAGCATTGTGTAGCTCAAAGGTACAATAAATATTTAACTGGCAAACAAGTTTAGTGTAAAACGTTTAAAAAATATCAAAAAGTAACACTGTAGGCTAGAAATACTTTGAACACTCGTAAAAAAGATTAAATTGCTGAGCAATTGCTTATTCAAAAGTATTATGTTACTCCAAAATATATAAAAAATATTTAATTTAAAAAACTAGCAAAGTAATATTAAAATGGTCCTACAATACAAATAGTTACATTGATGACTAAATAAATTCACGGTAAAGCCTCCTTTACATAAAAATACAAGTTAAAATAGTGAATCAATGGAGGCAATCCGTAGACCCTAACCATAGCTCCATTAAAGAAAATAATCAACGACAACTAGAATATTTCAACATACTGAGCCCAAAGCGTAAGTCGNTAACCATAGCTCCATTAAAGAAAATAATCAACGACAACTAGAATATTTCAACATACTGAGCCCAAAGCGTAAGTCGTGGTAGAACAGTAGCGATAATTAAACTTTACGTAAATCATCGAGCAGCAGACAAAAAAATATACACAACACATTCAAACAACAAATTATACAGAGAAGCAAGAAATTAGTTAGGCGGAAACTACAATTTAGGCAGGCGTCCAAAACCAGAATTTAGAAAAAAATCTAACTTACTGCAAATCCCAAGACAAACACAATACTACGCCATGCAATTATTTAAAAAACACTAAACTGACCCATAAATGAAAATCTGCGACAACGGTTCACCGTTTTACAAGCTCCAGCACAATCAGCCGCTCGCGCAACTACATTATTTAAACAGTGTCTCATAGCACCCTCGTCCAAGAATGGGTAAANCCACGCAACTACATTACTTAAACAGTGTCTCATAGCACCCTCGTCCAAGAATGGGTAAACTGACAATTTTAGGTCATATTACAATTTAAATTAGCTCTAACAGGTGTCAATCCAACGATCTTCTTCACAGGCGTAGAATGAACGCTGCACAAGGCATCTAACAACTTATATAAACTAGCCTATGAATTAGAAAAAATGCTGATGCACAAGGAGGGGTAATCAAGAGAGGGAAATGAGGGGGCGAGCAGAGTCAGCCAAGGAGAAGGCCACCTTAAAGAGAAGTGAATCCGAAAACTAAGTGCGCGGCGGTGCCACCGTCACAATACCTTGCACTGTCACACCAAACATCCCTACAACAAAAACACACAATTAAAACCCTTTTTCACAGTTCTTAAGAGACCAGAAAAAGAAAAGTAGAATCAGGGTGTGTAAAAAAAAAGGGGGGGGGGGGCTCTACTGTAGTTAGAATGTAACTACACGAACTTTGAGCACCTTCAATTGGTTTGTTTTCACAGTACCATGCTGCATAATAATGTCTTCCAAGAACATTATTCCATATAAGATAGTACCTGTCACTTGGTCTTTGCAAATAAGGTTATTAATGGCTTAAACCTCATTTATAGGCTTTTCACGGTAAAGTGAGCACTTTTTGAATCCCTCTCACCTGAAATCATGGTCAATAAATATATTTTAATGTAGCCTTAGACATTAACTTTCGAGTCCGGTGAAATGTATACACTGTGTTCATTACTTCAATGGCAATATTTATTTTTATAAGTGGTGGAAGGATTAAAAATGGCCGATAGGAAAAAAGAAACTAGGGTCTCAAGAGTGCTCACTTTACTGTGAACAGCCTATAACACCTGGTTGATTAGCTTTTTGATGACTGACAGCAGAAAATTGGGACAGATGCAACAAAATCTGCTCTTAATGAGTGTACAGATATTGTCATGCAATGAAGCCTTAAAAACCATCCAACAGTGGTTACAGCAACATTTTAAAATTTTACTGTCAATCCAAGGGTACACACAGGTGTAAAATAAAAAATAAAACTTGAAACAAAAAAAATTTAATTAAAATATGCATCAAAAATAAATTTTATAACATCTGTAACAAATGTGCATAACTTGAAGGCCATGATAAGGGAACTTGCAGAATAACCAGCATCCAAAGAGATTTTCTTCTTCAACTGGTGAATGGCCATCTACACGTTGGCAAATGCCTGGTACATGTCGAGAGCGGCGTCACTGGAAAGGGTGACCAACATTTTGGCACCAGCAGGCAGGAAAATCACAGTCCCAGGTGCCAGTGCAAGTTCTGGGTCACTCGTCGACCCGGTCCCCCTCNTAAAAAATAAAACTTGAAACAAAAAAAATTTAATTAAAATATGCATCAAAAATAAATTTTATAACATCTGTAACAAATGTGCATAACTTGAAGGCCATGATAAGGGAACTTGCAGAATAACCAGCATCCAAAGAGGTTTTCTTCTTCAACTGGTGAATGGCCATCTACACGTTGGCAAATGCCTGGTACATGTCGAGAGCGGCGTCACTGGAAAGGGTGACCAACATTTCGGCACCAGCAGGCAGGAAAATCACAGTCCCAGGTGCCAGTGCAAGTTCTGGGTCACTCGTCGACCCGGTCCCCCTCNGGCACCAGCAGGCAGGAAAATCACAGTCCCAGGTGCCAGTGCAAGTTCTGGGTCACTCGTCGACCCGGTCCCCCTCACCACCAACAGAATGGAAGCTGTTGACCTCGGCTGCAGACTGTGCTGCTTCAGGGGTGGAGCAATCTTCACGCCCACACAAAGTGACGATTAGCAAACAAGCACATTCTTCCCACCATACAAGCAATGTTCATTTACTGTTTTAGAACTGCACTATAGGAGACTCTCTACTACTCCCTGATTTCAAATTAGGGATGAGGAGTTTACTTTTTTTTTACTGGTTCTCGGTACGGTTCCAGTACTTAAAAATAAATTCTCCATTCTCAATTTTTTTTCATCAAAAGTATATAGAACTCTGGAAATTTTTTAGAAAATCTGGCTTATCTGTGACCTGTATGTTTTGGGAGGAATTAAAATGTACATCCCATTTTCAATGAATGAATATGTATTTGTTAAGCACCTACTATTTTAAGTTTGATGTTGATTTCAATTTGCCCCGAGAAATTGGTTTTTTTTTTACAAAATAGTACTTTGCACATAGTTAAAATGAACTCCAAAGAGCAAAACAATGCCACATTTCTAAAGACATTATTTGCTTTTTAATAGCTTGGAAAATCAAAGCAATATTTCGTCTGTAAAAATATAAACTCCATTTTTGGTACCTTAACAGTAAGCAATGTCGTGAGAAAGTATACAGTAATGAAATTTCATAAACTTGACACGTGATGTGTAGTTTCTTTATTTCTATTTTGCTACAACTCTGTATCATNACAGTAATGAAATTTCATAAACTTGACACGTGATGTGTAGTTTCTTTATTTCTATTTTGCTACAACTCTGTATCACCATGTGCGTGTCACGTACCCCAGAAGAGCTACGAACCCCGACTGGCCGCCACCCAAGCCAACATTCCGCCTCCTGAGACACAGTGGACGCCCGGAGAGTGAAATGCACCTCAAGAAAGATAGTAATCTAAATCGCCCCCACCTGCCAGAATCCTGTGAGAAAGGAGACCAGTCGGCAATGCAAATGAGTTGCCCCTAAGTGATTGATGGATACCGCCAGCACACAAGGAAACTACCTCGTTGCCAGCCTTCCCCTANACAGTAATGAAATTTCATAAACTTGACACGTGATGTGTAGTTTCTTTATTTCTATTTTGCTACAACTCTGTATCATCATGTGCGTGTCACGTACCCCAGAAGAGCTACGAACCCCGACTGGCCGCCACCCAAGCCAACATTCCGCCTCCTGAGACACAGTGGACGCCCGGAGAGTGAAATGCACCTCAAGAAAGATAGTAATCTAAATTGCCCCCACCTGCCAGAATCCTGTGAGAAAGGAGACCAGTCGGCAATACAAATGAGTTGCCCCTAAGTGATTGATGGATACCGCCAGCACACAAGGAAACTACCTCGTTGCCAGCCTTCCCCTAGAGATAGCAACCAGTGCCGCAACGTCCACAAAGGGAGGAGCCACCCCACCGGAGTCGCCCAACGACCGCAGGACCCGAAACACCCCCTGGCCAGGTGTATAAAAGGCCCTGCACCGCCGCAGAACCGTTGATACCAGCAGCTCACCTAAGCAGCAGTCATGCTAAGGCTCTTTGCTCTGTCTGCTCTCCTCCGCCTCATGAGGAAACACCCAGTTATCAACAGTGACCAATGCCGGACTTCTTGAAGCACGCGCTGCAGCCCAGAAGTCTTTGTTCCACACACTTGACGCTTGCCGTCAACTCACACCACCTCATCTGCCGCTTAAGTCCCTTCAGGGCAACCCAGCTTCGGTTAGGGTCCATGTTATTTTAACGACTACCTAATTTATTGCTCTANCAGAACCGTTGATACCAGCAGCTCACCTAAGCAGCAGTCATGCTAAGGCTCTTTGCTCTGTCTGCTCTCCTCCGCCTCATGAGGAAACACCCAGTTATCAACAGTGACCAATGCCGGACTTCTTGAAGCACGCGCTGCAGCCCAGAAGTCTTTGTTCCACACACTTGACGCTTGCCGTCAACTCACACCACCTCATCTGCAGCTTAAGTCCCTTCAGGGCAACCCAGCTTCGGTTAGGGTCCATGTTATTTTAACGACTACCTAATTTATTGCTCTAGATCTTCAAGCACGCCCTTCAAGGCGACAGGCCCCTTCACTTGTCTTCTGTTTCCTTCACCTTCTGTAAGTTAATCAGTGTATTGATTCAAAGAAGGAGATTACGGGTCACTGTGTTATATTCTGTACAGAATAAAACACGTCTACAGTCTAACCGCCGTCTGTTCCTACTTGAGTGAACTGTACGTAGTCCTTCCTGGTAAGTGTCACACCACAAAGGAGTGGCAGGGAACCGCGGTTTGTGAAATGTTTTCCAAATCTAGAGTAGGACAGCGGCATGTCTCCTAAAAAGGACCTGACATACATCACCCGAAACACCACACATTAGACGGCCACCCCCACTGTGAACCAGGTACGCAAACATACCTGGTGCGCGCGTATGGAAGAACCCCGACTACTAGCAAGACACACGACGAAGAGGCTAGATCACCCTTGTCAGTTAACCCACTCCATCCACCACGTATAGACCCGCCGGAAGGAGTACCAGGCTGGACAAGAAGGGGTCTACCCCTTCTGGGTGACACTTAGGAGCATCGTTGACTGCCACCCTAGTACAGACAATCCAGTGCAGAAGTGAACAGGTAGCACCTTTTCCTTGTAAATGCAGTTCCCCACAGAAGGGGAAGTAAGTGGAGCGACAGAAGAGCAGCTGCTGTCCTTGCTGAGAAACAGACACTGCTTAACCAACCTTCAGCTGTTTAACCCCCCGGAAACTAGCTCACCCCAACCGTCAACTGTTAAGGCCTCACCTCACAGTCCTCACCCTTAATTTGTTTGGCCCATTGGTGAAGACCTATGCAGCTGCTCACCCCAACGTCCAGTACCTCGCCTGGGCGTCAAAACTGTAGACGACGCCGGTCCACAGCCGCCAGATGCCAACAGCGGAACGGATGCCTGCCTGACGGAGCCAGTCACCCGCCGAAGCCACCCCACGAACGCCACCAACTAACAGCCTGGTGAGGAGACTGATCCCTGGACCTTCACCAACGAATGCTCAGCCCACACCCGCAAGGCACATCAGAGGTAAGCAAGTAGCCCCGCCAACGCCAAACAGTCGAAAGCCTAGTCTAGTCCAGCTAGAGACTTCGTACCGTGTAGACAGTCTACCCACCCTACCTTATTCAAGGGATCTGANAAGCCTAGTCTAGTCCAGCTAGAGACTTCGTACCGTGTAGACAGTCTACCCACCCTACCTTATTCAAGGGATCTGTCAAGGCCAAGCGCCAGATCCTGCAGACCCCGCCTCATTACGGTCTGCACCTTGAGCTTGTGTGTCTGACCTGATGCAGAACAAAAACCTAGTAGATGCCCATGCCCTCCAGCCCTTCAGGCTGTCACATGTCAAACTAAAAGTGTTAAAAGTATTTTTTATGCTGTAGATGCATTACCAAATTGTAATGACCATAGTTACCACTGAAGGGGTAACAACAGTTTACATGAATGCTACTTTGCCATGATCACACTCTTGAGTAATCCACTAGAATGACTGTACTATCGCTAATGTGGAAAATATCGCCCACAGCACACACACACCAGGATTCTGCAACATCTAAAGCAGTTTCTTTAAGTAAACAGCTGACAAAGAAACTTGTTTGTTTACAATAACAAAATTGTGTGTGTGATGTGTGCTTATTTATTTTTTTTTGGTTAATGCACTTTACATATAAATTATTACTGTAATATAAATTCGGCAGGAGAGATGTCAGTAGCTGGTATAAATGAAGTGAAGGAACAAAAAATTTAATTTTGGTACTCAATCCAGTTTTTGAGTCTAAGAACCAGTGGAATCCACCCATCCCTATTCCAAATAAACAAATTTCTCAGCTACTACATTATTCACAGGCATTATACTGATGCTCTGTCTACTGTTCTTTGATGAAGAGTTGATTTACAGAAATAAACAATACCTGCTATTTCTGCTTTTAAGTTACAATTTACTCTGGAAATATAGCCAAAACCCCTTCCTTTAAAAACAATATAATTTTTAAGAGACTAGAAAAGACATCTAAATGATGAGTAAAAAGGACGAAATACATATAGTACAAACAGTACATGGGAAGCAAGGAAAAAAGGAAAAAAAATGCTGTAAAATGTAAAAACAAAGGGTTTGTAAAAATGTGTACAGTACTCTGTGGCTATGACCCACAGTGCTGCTGAGCTAAGCATACTGCACCAGTGAAGGTGCAAATACCCACAAACACCACGACAGACAATTACACAATTGTTCTGTTGGCTTGAGCAGTATGAACTGTACCATAATCACATCACACTGTCTTCAGCTTTCCTGTGCTGGAAAATTTAGCTAACACACAAAACTTAATTTTTGGTAGGCAACATAATTTTATTTACGTAAAATTTTTTAACTTAAACTAGGGAACAATAATTAATATCTTGTGCATGAACCTTCAGGAAATACAGTGTAGGCAACATAATTTTATTTACATAAAATTTTTAACTTAAACTAGGCAACAATAATTAATATCTTGTGCATGAACATTCAGGAAATACAGTGTAGTCTGTTTAGGTTTCTTCACACATTTTTAATGAAACCTTTGAAAAATCACCCCATATAGGAAGCGTTTAGTTGTTTCTTAAATATGCCATGTATCTCAAGCGTTTTATACTTGTGTTAACATAAAAGCACAGTATTTTTGGTAAAATTTGAAGCTTGACTCATACTGGAAATAGTATTTTTTTTTTCAACTCATCTTTGTGTGGCATCATGTAAACCCGAGCAGGGTTTGAACCTGAGACTGCTTGCCTCCAGAGCCGGCCAACGCACTCCCTAGACAGGAACAACCACAGGAAATGGTAGTCGATCCATCTACTACACTATGCCAAACGCCATGTATGTTTAATCACCCTCCACGAGCGACAGAAGCTACTTGAACCCGGGCGTCAGTTGCCTCTAAGCGAGAGGTGGATACCATCCACCCACAAGGAAAACAACCCCGGCCTCCAGCCTTCTCAGACAGAATGAAGTCAGAGCTAAGCCATCCTCCAGGGAAGAGCAAACCCAAAAGAAACCCAACAGCCACAGGGGTAACGTCTGCCTTCCTATTTACGGCCACGCTATTTACCACCAGTCTTCCAGAAGCCTTCGAGACCAGTGACCCCCAGAAGAAGTATTCTCTGTAGTGACCCCCCCCCCCNCATAGACAGTTAGGGTTCTGTTGTTCTAATAGCTACTTAGCTGGTCTACTCTTGTTAGTTTTGCCCTTGGTCCCCTTCACCTGGTTATCGAAGTTTAATTCCGTCGGTTACAGCAGCGATTAGATAGCTACAAGATAGTATGGGTCACCATGTATATCCATCTGAGGAATAAACATTTTCTCTTAACTTCCGTGTACTTATTCTACGGTGATTGTTCTTAACCTCAAACCCTGTAGACGTCAACCCTCAATGGAGAAGCAGAACTGCGGTTTTACCTTGATTGCCAGAACTAGTGTAGGACTAGGACTGCGGGCTACCCTTAACCGGGCACACGTACGTCAAATAACACAACCCATTTGACAGCCACCCATACCATTAACAGAGTACTCTGGTAATTGGAACATTGTAAGATATAGCCACAACCACTAGGAAAACATGCAACGAAGCAGTTAGTCCACCCAGATCAGCTAACCCACTCCATCCACCATGTTGAACTTCGCCGGTTGGAGTGTCAGGACTGATTCTGAGTGACCTAACCTCATCTGGTTACACTTTAGTCAGGGAACTCGTCGCCTGCTCCTACTTCATGCAGCGGACTCTTAGTACCTCGCCCATGTCCTTCAGCCATAGAAGCAGTGCAAGGTGAAGAAGTAAGAAGGCAGATATTGCTTCCAAACCTAACCAGTTATTCCGCAACCCTTTGCCTTCTGCCTTCAGCAGCCCCTCCCCATGGCATTGAGCTCAAGCCACCAGACAACTGTTGAGGCCTCACCTCTCAGTCCTCCCTAGTGCCGTATTTCAGCCACCCAAGAAGATCGGCGGAGAGCCCATTCTACCAGCCACCGCAGCCGACCACAAGGACTCCACAGCGACCCAGCCTAGCGTTCCTGAGCTGCAGCACTAGGACAACCAGCCCACCAGCCACCCTATGTCAGGGCACCGAAGTCAGCCAGTGTCCGGACGAGGATCTACCCCATGTATGACCTATACAAGGTATACCTGTACCAGTGCTCAAGTCGACCCAGCATAAGACAGCCAACATCACTCTCGACTTTGCACCTTGCAGGCAGCATACCCATCTGAACTTATACCAAGGTGTAATCACAGCCAAGCGCCTTATCATAAAAACTCCCCATCAGTGAGTTTGCAAGCCAGNGAGGATCTACCCCATGTATGACCTATACAAGGTATACCTGTACCAGTGCTCAAGTCGACCCAGCATAAGACAGCCAACATCACTCTCGACTTTGCACCTTGCAGGCAGCATACCCGTCTGAACTTATACCAAGGTGTAATCACAGCCAAGCGCCTTATCATAAAAACTCCCCATCAGTGAGTTTGCAAGCCAGTGTTTCTGTCCGACACTAAGTGAACCCTTGTCTGATAGTGACGTTTGAGCAACTTGAGAACTCCCCGAGCTGTGGTTTTGGAGGAAGGTGATTGACACTGTTCTCTAAAGGTCCAATTTCCTAATAAATNACCGCCGGCAGGCTTCGCTAGCGCGTGTGTTCTGACGGCCAAAAATGCATGGACGCGGGGAGCGTCAAACTCATAGAAATCACACGTTAAATAGAACTTTTCGTTAGGCATTTTCTTTATCTATACATTATAATATTTCACTTANACTCATAGAAATCACACGTTAAATAGAACTTTTCGTTAGGCATTTTCTTTATCTATACATTATAATATTTCACTTAAAATTAATATGAATAAAAACAGAGAGGAAACAAGGGTGTTGGTAATGCATAGTAAGTAGGGACCTGACAAATTCGCGAGTTCAATGACCTGCAGGCTAGACTCTACAGCCTTATGTACAAATACACTGATATCAACTGCACATTGGTTGGGTGCTGTCACAGTGGAAGGCGACAATTGGGCCACCGCTCTCCAGGAGGTGTCAAAAACCATGAGGACCAATGGCTAAAATTATATAAACTAGGGATGCACCGATATATCGGCCTATTTTTAGGATATCGACTAGTATTGGCCGCATATTTGCCAATATTTTCATTTTTACAAAAAAATTGATATTTGGTATTTAGTATACTTACAAAACATACAAAGTGATAAAACAATTAACCAAAGCTTAAACATAATGACAAAAAAGTGCTTCCTACATTATATGCACTCATCACAAAGGTACCACTTGATTGATTTAATGCCACAAATCAAAGTTTCCTTTTAAAAATGCAAGTTCTTCAACGATATTTGGTTTAAGTCAGTTCATTAATTGTGTAAGCACTTTGCCAGTGGTGCTGAATAATCTTTCGCTATCAACACTGGATGGAGGGGGCAACAGGTATGCTCTGGCAATGCTAGCAAGGATGGGAAAACGTTCCTTGTTGTTTGCTCCACCATTCAAAAACATCACAGGTATTAGAAATTAGATGTTCGTTTGTCTAAATATTTGGTTATTTCACTACTTTTTCGTGCATATTATAATATAGCTGATGCAAGAATATGTGCATAAGTAGAAACACTGTACATGGTTTAGATTTGAAAGTAAGGGTGGTAACAGATTCTTGGTACATGCATTTAAATTTTTTTAAGTGCGCATGTTTAATGTATAACAAGGCGGCCATGCACTTATCAATGCATTGAACTTCCCTTTGTCAAAAACCAACAGTTTAAGCTGTAAGACTAAAAATCGATAGCATCTTTCCTCTTAATGTTTGAAATTTTAATGGAGTTATCTCATTTTAAATGGAGTTATCGGTCGATATTATCGGCTTCACTTGACCAATAAATTGCCTGGCCGATATATCGGCTAGACACATATCGGTGCATCCCTAATATAAACACACGTGTTTTGAGTTCTAGATTGTCCCAAAAGGAATCCACGAATTATTCAAGTCTCTACTAGTAAGAAATAGTTCTTATGCAAAACACTATTAGTCTGGGTGTGCACAAATGTGACGTGTTGTCATTTTGGTGTAATCTTCTAAAACTTAAGTTTTGTTTGCCTAAGGTGGAGGAATATCCTTGAAGTAGAACTTTAGCAGGACTTCAGAAGAGTTGAAAGTAACTGTGAATGCACTGCATATGTACACAGTGTAAATACTTCTTAGCTCTCAAAAGTTAGCATCTGAGGCCACAGAAAAATTAAATTTTTTTGGTTATTATGTATGTTCTCGATTTACCATGAACAGCCTATAACATTACAGACTAACCACGGCGTTAAAAAAAAAATTGTATACAGTTAAGGGTGCAAATAATTTTCAACAGTCGATTTCAGAAGTGTTTCATTTGCCTACCGTCCTAGACAATAACACATGTATACCTACTATGCACCAAGTCTAACTACAACACGCTACACTCATACTTACGTTGATGTGGGCGACCGCAAAGTCTGGGACTGGCGGCAGGAACACTTGCGTGCAGCTGTCTTCACGAGTGGGAACAAACAATTTGTCTGCCGCAGGCTGGAAGTGGTACACCAGCATCTCGCACAGCGTATCGACATCTTTATATTTGGGTGTGAGTCCTGCACGCACCACGTTGTCGCTGCATGCCATGCACTCTATACAGTCTGGAACACATTGCGAGTGACAGTCAGCTGTGAGGTAGACCCTTTATGACCAGCACATGCTCTCGCACTAACCTACGACTATGCATTACACACCACAAAATATGATGCTCTAGCCCAATTCAAATATTCTTGAACTATTAAGACAACCACAAACATTTCACAACTTGAAAATACTTTGCACTGAGTACATTTTAGTAAAAACGTCCAAGTAGGTAATTATTTGTTTCAAAAATTTCTCTAAAAAAAAAAATTAAAATTTTGCTGAAAATTACTACACATATTTTAATGATTTCCTTTACAATATCTGTATGCATTCCATTACTTTAAAAAAATTTAAATCCCAAAATATTATATTAGAATAACCTTCCAGATAAAATATGTATAAGAAAAAAGAAATCAACTAAATATGCTCAGCAGTGTGTGATATTGAAAATTCCAAATTTTCTCTCTGTAGGTAAATAGATTTCTAAATGTAGAAAACTTCCATACAGTAAATTCTTGTTATTAACCCCTTTGGAATAGCGAGCCTCTCAAAATAACAACCCTTTTTTTTGAGGAACCATAAAATTTTTTTTCAATAATGACTTCTTTAAAATAATTATCATTTTCCTGGGAACAATGAAAGGTTTAATAATCGAGAGTTTACTACAATTATTTAACACAACAGACATCCAGCTTAAATTATTGCCACAGCCATACCTTACCTATAACACAAATCAAGAACGTTCATAACACAGATAAACTATAGCTTGCACTAGTGAAATGCAATGAGTAAATGAAACTACGNAGTTTGTAAGGCAATGAGTAAATGAAACTACGCCAGGCACAGAACTTCTTGGCCGCTCAGCATCAGCCTATCGGCGAGCAGTACCAAGCCCTGTTGCCACATCTATTAAACACCCATCCTGTCATAATACGTGCGGCGTGAAATATCAACTATAGTAATATAAATTACAATTCTATACATAAAGAGGAACATTTGAATATACTAGAAACGGAAATCTACAAAACACATACAATATATATTTGGAAGTTTATACCTGCGAGGAAACTGCCTGGGCAGACAAATTGCTAAATTTTATGTTCGTATTAAAAACATTCTGAAGCCTAGGAATACATATTAATAACGGCTATCAAATGGAAATGTACTAATTTTCATTTACTTACAGTTGTGTGTAGCACAGGGAAAATAATTCATCTTTGTGTTGTAGCTTGTAATGGCAGCACAAACTACTTTGTCACGTCCAAAGATTTGTAATACTATTCTTTTCTACTACAAGCTTCCGCACGTCATTCAATTTTTTATGACAAAAAACNACGTCCAAAGATTTGTAATACTATTCTTTTCTACTACAAGCTTCCGCACGTCATTCAATTTTTTATGACAAAAAAAACAGTTTGAAAAAATCTTTTTGTGAAACTCGTTGAAAACATTAACATATATATTTTCACGCATAGCTGCTGTAAATTTGTTGTCTGAATTTTCCCCGTTATCATAAAATTGTAAAGCCGCTCTCCGAAGACAGTCTCTTAAAATCATTAAAATCTGTAACTAGCTTCCTGAANGTTATCATAAAATTGTAAAGCCGCTCTCCGAAGACAGTCTCTTAAAATCATTAAAATCTGTAACTAGCTTCCTGAAATATCGTTTTTTCCTAGGAGACACAAATATTGCTTTCGACGTAGATGCATATCAGTCACATTGTGCGTTCACCAGCATCACAAGTTCTTGCTGTCAAACAGTTAATTGGTTTAAAATTTATACGTTTCAAAAATTATTTTTTTGATAGTAAAAAATAATGCACTGTAAAGATTATAGTTATACTTTGATTGTTAACCACTTCCTTTTTACAACTACATAAACTAGCACAAGGTTTAGTTAGCACCATAATCTCAACAACAACTTTACACGCAAGCTAATGAAAAACAGTGAGGATTGTTCAAATCTTGTCGCGGCACTGGCCACTTCGGCTACGGACTACAGCAAACATCAGAGGCAGCTGTAGTGCTACACATTATCTGTATCGGCTAAGCACGAGTTAACACTTTATTATCATCTGTTTGTAAAGCAAGGCGAAAACATTTAGATATATCTACGAAACATGGTTTCCTCTCAAGGAAGAACGAATAATATTCTTTACCCGAAAAATAGTAGTGATTTCATGCACATTCCGTAACAGTGTAAAACATGAACTGATAAAGATACAGACTTCGGATTTTCACTTACTTGTTGAGCAAAACAAGCCTCTGACAAAAAAAGACTGAATTCACGATTTTTTGTGTTCATCTGAGAAACATTTCGCTCAGTTCGCTGCGGTCACTGTAACACTGTGAACTAGGCAACAGCACACACCCACGATAGGCTACTACCCCCACCTAGTGGGGGG
>NQII01004015.1:250589-278570 GCA_002778355.1 Clitarchus hookeri
TCTAGAAAATTAAACATTTGTGCCAGAAAAAAATTAAACCATAAAATGTGATTTTTTAGTTTAAAAACACAGATGCTCAGTTTTGTGTATGTACAGGTTATAAAAACGTTAAGTATTAAAAATGTTTACATGTAATAAACACGTATGTAAGTAAATACTATTGTTAACTATACACAGAATACATAAAAATAAAAGCAATTACACTGAAATATTACATATTTAAAATTAAGTTTAACTAAAACTTTCCCTAATAATCACTTGTAGTAACCATACGTCATCGCAGGAGCCGCGGTGCAAGAGCGGTTAGTCTGCTCATGTCCCACCACGGCGAACCGGGTTCAATCCCCGGCCAGGTCACTCCTGGATTTTCGAAATTGGGAAATGTGCCGGATGATGGCGCTGGTGGCTTTTTTCTTGGGCATCTCCAGTTTCCCCTGCCATTGCAATCTGGCGCTGCTCAATTCTCACTTCATTTTACCCTCATCAGCTCTTAAGACCTTGTTGTTAAGAGCCGCCCAAATATCTAATATCTCAACTGAACCTGGGTTTGATTCCCGGCAGTGTCGCCCCCAGATTTTCGCATGTGGGAATCGCGCCGGACAATGCCGTCGGTCAGAGTTTTCTCTGAGATCTCCCATTTCCCCCACCCTTGCATTCCAGCACTGTTCCACCTTCACCTCACCTCACCACTCTAGACATCTATGTTAAGAGCCACCCAAATCTCTTCACTTCCCTTCACTAGGTCATCACAACTGAATTTGGCAATTACTTATTGGTGCACACACAGTAAAGCTTTTATGACAAAGATGAAATCTACAATTTTTAATGAAGAATTTTTTATTAAAATAACATTATAAAATTTTGGCTCTAATTATAATTGTTTACCAAAACATTTTCTAGTAATTGGTAGGTAAAAAATTTTCCAGCATGAGGCATATGCACCCCATCGCCAAGTTGCAAGATTCTGCAGTGTACAATTTTAGTAGCTGTAATAAATCCTCATACATATTTTTACATAATTGTGTAAATGGCTATTTTTGTTATGATTAATTTGCATGTATATTTTACATGAAGTACAGCAAAAGTCTTCTTGGTATCTGGAAACCAACTTTCTCATTACAGACAACCTCCCCACAACGGTGCCACAGCATGCTATTCTCGCAATAATGCAAGCAAAGGTGATTGATACCTTCCCTTATACCTTCGTTATCTCCCTGTATGCTGGCATCCTGCACATCTGAACACTGTGGAGAAAGGCTTGTCTACGCAGGTTGTCTCTTACCTCGCACCTTGCAACAAACCCAGTTGTTACTCCGAATGAATGCTAGCCTGGGAACACTTTTTGCTTAGTATTGAGAAAAGTACGACGAATGGAGAGCAAGAAATATTGAAAGCTGGTGGTGTTTGCCACACACGTATTTGGCAAAAGTTACGAATAGGCTCGAACTTGAGAAAAATGTAGACTTCAATTTATTACAGTCAACTCTCATTTCTAAGACCCCTGGAACAGCTACCCTCTCAAAATAAAGACTCTTTCTTGGGGAACCATAAAACAAATTTAATTAAAAAGGATTTTCAAATAACATAGCATCCAAAATAATNAAAGACTCTTTCTTGGGGAACCATAAAACAAATTTAATTAAAAAGGATTTTCAAATAACATAGCATCCAAAATAATAACCTTTTTCCCATGAACCATGAAAGGTCTTGACACGAGTGCTGTTGGTTTATGTCACAAGCCTCAACCTCTGGTGCTCCGCCTAATGTACAGTAGCACCGAACGCCACCGCTCGTATTGCCTCTGTACCATTCCTATCTACAAGCCGAGTGAACTGTTTGCCCCCTGAGACGCCGGCCACCTGCATGACAACATNAAAGACTCTTTCTTGGGGAACCATAAAACAAATTTAATTAAAAAGGATTTTCAAATAACATAGCATCCAAAATAACAACCTTTTTCCCATGAACCATGAAAGGTCTTGACACGAGTGCTGTTGGTTTATGTCACAAGCCTCAACCTCTGGTGCTCCGCCTAATGTACAGTAGCACCGAACGCCACCGCTCGTATCGCCTCTGTACCATTCCTATCTACAAGCCGAGTGAACTGTTTGCCCCCTGAGACGCCGGCCACCTGCATGACAACATGCTCCAGTCCGATGAGACGACAAACCCCCTCACTTGTCTTGCCCTGGCCGGCAGACACCGAATGTGCATGCTCGCCACACATAAGGGGAGGTTTCCCCCTCCTTGCAGCCTGCTCCAGCCTCCCCTCCCCTCCGCTTGCTTCGACACTAAAGGGTATTTATTTCTTTGCACGCCCTCCTCCAAACGGGACAGTTCGCGAGTAGTTCTCTTCTGAGTACAACTGCAACTCTCACTTTCTTGCCATACTAGCCATAATGCCTGTCTTCAGCAGTTGAACCTAGTTACCTTGCTGCCATAACCATTGGCACCAGTCAGGAGCTCTTGTCGCAGAGTCTTCTCTTAAGTCGCAAGTGTTGGCCTGCATGCTTCGTCCACGCCAGGCGTAGTGTGTACCGGGGTTGCTCTCGCCCCCTAACTACGGTTCGAATTTCATCCCTGCAGTAAATAGCTTGGCAAATTTGGTCCCTTGTCCATCAGACATTACAGGCACGGGTTGGAGTTATATGTTTTGAAAAATCCTTCAGACGGAATAAAACATATATCTACCACAGGACTGCTGTATTGCGGATTTTATTAGTTTTGAAACATTTTTAAATTATCAAATGGTTAAACGGATTTAAAGGCAAAATCATGTTGATATTTTTCACACCATTACAGACACATTGTTTACAAATGAAATGCTGGAGTCATAGACCCATATGCAATATGGTCGCCAGCATTGGCATTTCCAAAGTACAATAAGCACCCAGGTCGTAATAATTCGAACTACACTACAATCGAGATCTGTCAACTTTAAGCAGTTGGTAACATTCGTACAGAAAAAGAACAAGGGTTCCTTAAAAATGTTTGAATATACAGTCGGCAAAACGAACAAAAATCGACAAGATTCTATTGTTGATTTTTGTTTTCCACAATATTTAAAATTGTTACTTATTAAAAAATATAATACTTTATACATGTTAAAAGTAGTAAAATATTTGCCTCCACCCAGAAAAAAAATAGTAATTAATCAAGCGGACGTGTATTGCAAGTTCCGCTTAAATAAAATGTATGCAATGCTTATCTGCACGTGTGGCATTCTGTATGTAGAGTATAAATTAGTTGACTAAATTCGATATATGTTGTACGTGCATAACCTTAAAACAATACGCTCACAAAAAAAATACATGTCACTAGAATGCAGCTACCAATATTTATAATGATTTATGGGTCAGAGTGTTCTGCCATATATGTGATATCTAATGCTAGTAATTTTAAAATATGACTTTGATATAAACGATTTGGAACAGCAGAAAAATTCAGTATTTATTGTATGGAATGTGCGATCAATCTCCCAAGTTGTGTTACGTTGTCACAGTGACATTTTAAAATTCAGAAAGGTGAGGAAAGTTTACAGGGCACAAAAAAAAACTCACTCTTTGCTACTTTTTGTTGCGTACAATATCTATAAATATGTTTACAGGAAACGTTTGCAGTGTGTTATGTTCATAACATGCCCATGTGATAAGGTTATGATTACACCACGTGATTTTGATGTCAACACATTTGCAATTTGTGGAAAGTAGATGCTAATAATTTCATGGAAGCATTGCCATGAACAAAAAAAGCCCCGTTAGGATTATGTGACTGTAAACAAAACAGTAAGCTTAGTGAAGTGTAAACATTAGGAACTAAAGTGACTTCACAAGCAGGTCTTATGACCACCTGTATTATGTCTTATGTTGTAGTTTTAAAAATAAATTTGGAGAATTAATTTTTTTTAATTAAAGCACTAACATTAAATTTACAATTTTAATTTGAAACAAAGTATAGACCTATTCTGCAAGATATTTTGTAACAGTTTTATTTACCAGTACTATTGTCCAAAACCAAAAAAGACATGATCATTGTATGAAATTATTGGTTGCAAACAGCATCCCCATCCACAAACGAAGAAGACACTCTACTCACAAGTTAATGTTTAATATAATTTTGCAAATACATAATGTTCTGGCCTAAATTGTAAATATGTAATAAAGTGAACTATAGTAAGCATACTCGTAGTGTTCAATATTTTATNAAAGACACTCTACTCACAAGTTAATGTTTAATATAATTTTGCAAATATAATGTTCTGGCCTAAATTGTAAATATGTAATAAAGTGAACTATAGTAAGCATACTCGTAGTGTTCAATATTTTATAGGCACAATTACATCGCAATTTATTGTAATGGACATAAAACATATTAGTTTTAAGAATTTTTGGGAGCTAGATTTTTATTTAAAGGTTGATGGCAGCCTTGATATACCAGTTACCTCTTTTTGGTCCAGTCATTTTACGCCTTCCTTACCCGATTTGCCTTCTGTTTGCATATCTACCTAACTACTTCCAGGTGCACGCACAATCTCCGTGATAGAGAATCAAACCAAGTCCCCACTGAAGGGCGCTTCCACCTCTTGTCAATGTTTGGTGTCTAGTGCTGGCTGGTCACGCCACCCTCTAGCACCACTGTGGCAAGGAGAGAGAGAATCTATCTCTCAGGCTCCTGAGGCTCGAGGAGAATGAACACGTTAGGTCAGTACGAGACTCAGGCTAAGCTGATCATGCAGCTTACTGAGAGCAGTAGGATCCTTGCGTTGCGTGGGGAACATTGTGAATCCACTTGAGGTTGTAGCTGGTTGCGCCGCTCACTCAACTCCTCCCGAGGCGGATCAGGGGACCCTCTCCACAAGTCGCTATAGGCCCGAGCACCGTCCATCATGAAGAGTACACGGCAGGTCCGATCAGTCAATAGGACTCCGGCAAGGGACAATTCCAAGGCACCGACCCCACGAAAAGTAGGTGAATTCCTGGACGGACCACGCCGGAACCTGTCCTCCCCCGCGCTGCTACGAAACTTTGTATTTATATTCACAGTTGTGCCTGCGCCTACAGGACAACCCCTAAATACTCTAAAGATAGTAATTCTTTTACTCTTCTTTTGTTTTATCCCCTATACAAAGTAACGTGATATCACTGACTGTGCATAGCTGTGTACCCACAGATATTCCTAAATGTCCAATCACTAGGCAGGCCTGAAAAGGAATAATAAAATAACCCTCAGTGTCCAAGTGACATGCTCTGGTGAGCCAGGGCCAGACACCCCCAGGGTTCAACCGCATCTGCCCTTACACACTTTAAAATCCTCATTCAGGAGACTCCGTTTCCCTAGTGTCTTGAGGGATACTGAGTCAGTACACCAATATCCACGTTTGCACAACTGGCGTCAGTCTTAAAATCAAGGGTTTACTGTATTTTTTTGCCAGGAGATGCCAGGCATTTTAGTATCTTTCAACAGTATGCCACTGGTGTCAACAGAGTAACCCGTAATAAATGAACAAAACTAAAAGAATATTTGCCCCCTATTTTGAAACCTGCAAACATGCTTGCTAGTGCCCATGGGGCCAAAGTAAGATGGAGATGGAGTGATGAAATAGAGATGGGAGCAGTGAGACGAAAATGGAGCAGCGAGATGAAACATGGTAGCAAGATAGGGATGCATCAGTGAGATGGGGTTGCAACAGAAATATAAGGATGGTAGCAGCAGGATGGGGATGGAGGCAGCAAGGTTGGGATAGAAGCAACAAGATGGGGATGAGAGCAACAAGATGGAACTGCGAGGTGAGTGAGAGAAGAGATTTGTGCAGGTTTTAACTTTGAGGTATTGAGAGCCAATCAGGGTGAAGCTAGTTTAGTATGGAGCAGCACCAGAATGCAAGGGCAGGGGAGATTTGAGGATCCCTGAGAAAACCCGCCGACCAAAAGCACTGTCTGACACGATTCTCACATGTGAAAATCTGGAAGCAACCCTGCCGGAAATCTAACCTGGTTCACCTTGGTGGGAAGTGAGTAGTCTAACCACTACACAAACCTAACCCCTAGCAGTGACGTGGGGATGGGAGTGGCGAGATGGCAATGAAAGCAGCTAGACGGAGCAGCAATGTACGTATAAGAGCAGAGAGATAAAGCAGTGAAGTGAGGAAGGCACAGCGAGGTGGGGTCGGGACATGCACAGCGAGGTGGATATGGGCACAGCGATGTGGGTATGAGCACATGGTGGAGATGGGCACAGTAAGGTGGGAATGAGAACAGCAAGTTGGGGATGGAGCAGTGTGATGGGAATGGAGAAGTGGGATGGAGGTTACATAGTGAAATGCAGATGGAGTAGTGAGATGGAGATGGAGCAGTGAGATGGAGATGGAGCAGTGAGATGGAGATGGAGCAGTGAGATGGAGATGGAGCAGTGAGATGGAGATGGAGCAGTGAGATGGAGATGGAGCAGTGAGATGGAGATGGAGCAGTGAGATGGAGATGGAGCAGTGAGATGGAGATGGAGCAGTGAGATGGAGATGGAGCAGTGAGATGGAGATGGAGCAGTGAGATGGAGATGGAGCAGTGAGATGGAGATGGAGCAGTGAGATGGAGATGGAGCAGTGAGATGGAGATGGAGCAGTGAGATGGAGATGGAGCAGTGAGATGGAGATGGAGCAGTGGCAGAACACAAGAGCTGAGGAAATGGGAGTATCCTAAGTTAACTCACATGCCAAAAACAATCTCCACCATGTTTTCTATGTGGAAATACAGGGACCATGAAATAAAAATGTTATATGCAAAAAAATTTTATAAGCAGGAATTTTATAACAAGGTCCTACTGTATAACTATTGTAAAAGCCAATAAAAATTATAAACTACTGCCACTTTAATAAAGGCTACACCAAACTACGACAAAATTAGCCAAAATGTTGCTGATGAGGGGACTTGCGCTGAGTTGATATGGAAAAAATATAGTGCAAGAGCACTAAGTTTTAACCTATCACTGGCAAGGCCAAAGTATTCTGCACCAGTAGGTAAGCTGGGACACACCCAAAACTATAGGTTTATCCATGACTAGATAGTTGGAATTGGCCATTGTGGTGCAAAGTTAGTGGGAGGAATTATTGTTCTCCATTTGGGATGAGTAAAACCAGAATGTGAATAAAGGCTCTTGCACCCTTAAGGCGTACATTCGCTGCTATTTTGAGAAGCAGTTTGAAGGTCATAGTTGATGTTCAACATTTATATTTTTTTGATTTCAAGACTAATGGACAAGTCACTACTTTGTAGGCATAGAATTTGGAACATGACGAATGTATACTGAAAGCTGTGCCTTAAGAAAGCTACAAAAAATAAATACATATTACCTACGATTCTCATACATTCAGCATAATAATAAACGTTACATTATCTGCAAAACTTTGTATGTTATTGATATACACAATATTTAGCAGAATAATTTTCACCTCCTATTAGGTTTTTTATCACCAAAATATGACAAAAAAATCAGATTAGCTGACCAATAGCTGTTATTAACGTCAAGTAAAAAACAATGCTGATCCAAATTCATGAAGTATGCAAGGTTGTAAGTACACTAGTATAAATCCTTATTTAAGAGCATCTATACGAGGTTCAGTGAACCATGAGGATAACATGTACACCTCCACACTGCAGTGAAAAAAAATTCATATTTTGCTGACAAACATTAGTCAAATAAAGAATTTTACCCCAATTTTAAATTTATTTCGGTCGTTATTAGGCAACATAATTAGAGGTATAGAATAGGCAGCAAAGAGTCGCTAGGAAAGGGATGAATTGCTCACAGAGGAAACGGAAATTATTAAATATTAAATGGAAAGAATTCATACGTTCATATACAGAATCACGTGACAAAGGTCAAACTTTCTGTTTACAGATAAAGACTAACATTGTAGAAGTAGAGTGGTTTGTAATGTAGCACTGCATCTCACTGTACAACACGCAGAACTCATTAAAATGTGATACACACATTACCAAAATTGCAGGAAAAGTACAATTTAGTTGCATATAAAGAAAGAATGCACACATTTTTTTAACATTATAAAATAACTAGGATATACTGTAACTAGATAAACGTTAAAAAAAAATTTATTAACAAGAGTTTATTTTTAACTAAAGATTAAGTGTGTATCCATTCTGGATGCTTCAGAAAACACATCTTGCAAAAAATCCTACATTAAGCAAGATCATCATAATAATTACTTTAATTGTATGTAATAAAAATTATTAACAATTTAAACAAACCAATTTTTTTTAAATTGATTTTATGCACGTCTATTCAGTCACCACACAAGTTATTTTCATACGCACCGAGAGCAGCCACCCGCTCAACAAGCTGAGCAAGCTGTGAGGCCACGTGGTCGCTAGAGGCAGTCATCAGTGCACAGAAACACGCCTTCAAGGCACTCTGCTGGCTCGCCTCGTCACACGTCACAAACCTGGAGGCTGTCTCCTCGCCGACAATCGCCCTCAGTTCCACAATACCTCAAACAAAAATACATAATTCTAAACTTTTATTGCCATGTACACCCAGCTTTTTATAGCACTCTGTTAATCAAAAAACTTTTTTTTATAATTTAACTTGCTTTTAGTGTGCTGAACATGTCACACTAACCAGTTTATTTTCATTATTTCTCTCATATTATTCCTTTGAAAAAATAATTATAGCAGAGATCATATATTAAAAAAGAAGAGAGAGTATGTATTAATATAATGGTAGCATTAATTGGTAGCAATGATTTATTGTATGCTTGGTGACAATGATGACACTGAATTACTGTGCATTCATAATTTAAGAGGAACTTCTCTACACACACTAATAAATTCAACTATATCAAGAAATTACACAAGAGATGAAAACATTTACACCCAGTATGACCATGAAAATTACAACAAAAAACAGAAAGGCAAAAATGTTTTACTTCAAGATTACTGAAGAATAAATGAAAGGGAATAGGAGTAATTAAGTCACCAAAAATCCAACCAGTGTCATAAAACTGAAAATAAAAATAAAAAATCACAAAAACAAATACAGGAAGAGAAATAAAGAAAGGAAAAATTATACAACACTAAAACTATATAAAAAAAAGTAATGTTATAAAAAGTAGACAGAACGCACAAGAACTTGCAGGATGATACTCATAGATACACACATATACAAAAGTTTGGTCGAACTGGCAAGACTCACACTAAACAAGAACAGTTTCAGAATCCAAGACAAGCACTACCTCCGAATTAAAAGTACAGCCATGGGCACATGCATGGCCCCCTCTTACACCGATCTGTTCATGCGCAAACTGGAGCAAAATTTTCTGAACCATAAGCTCTGTTTTGCATTTTATTGATGACATCTTCATGATCTGGGATTCAACTGAGGACAATCTCATCCACTTCCTCAATAACCTTAACTGGCACAGCCTGCTTAAGTTCACCTGGACGTACTCTAAATCACACGCCATATTTCTGGAAGAGGAACTAGCCCTGGCAACAATGGCAAAATTGAAACAGTTATTCACATCAAACCCACCTGCCACCTTCAATGCCAACATTTCGACAGTTATCATCCATTCCCTGCCAAGAAATCTCTGCCGTATAGTCTTGCCACCAGAGCTAAACCACTGCCTTCTTTAGTGGGAGGCCAGAGCGTTAAACTTGGCAATGTAGCCGAGGGAGCAGGCCGGGGGCAGAGTCATACAGCATGCGGTCAGGGCGGCGCACGATCGCTAAGTTCACGTCATTCAACTCATTCATATATGAAAACTAATTGAGATAGTCACCAAAATTAAGTGACAATTTATTAGTGTGTATAAATCGTAGTGAACTTTCGGCTATTCTTACTTCAATTGTAAACCACGTATATATTTCTTGCCTGTTCAACAAAAACTAATATTTTTCATGACTTCAAAGGGTTTTTAATATTTCTGACAAGATTTTGATGTGGTAATTATAACCATGGGTAAAGAATACCTTATTTATTTAGTTAGCCTATGAACATATTATGAGTATGCGATAAGATAGTTATTAAAGTTTACATTTTGTTACGAAATAGTCTCTCACTGACATGGCGCAGTAATCAGGTTGTAGTTTTTTTTCATTACTAGTCTTATTTTAATATACGTTATTGTCAGTTTTACTAATATTGGTTACGTAAAAGATTCTTCATTTTTGTTATACAGGCAGTACATTGTCACTCTGTCTAGATTTTATGGTTTTGTTGTTAATTGCTTAAAAAATTCTAAATTGACTAAATAAATGCTAAAATTATTTATTTACAATAATTCTGCAGTTACAAGGAAATTAAGTTAATTGTATTTCAATTGAATAACATGTTACAACACACAGTACTGTAAGCAAAATATTACATTGTAACAGAATTAAATGGAACCAATAAAATGCAATACGTACAGATATACTTACAATTTTACTAAGTGTTGCTACGTTATTTCTCACCACACAGAGTTAACTTCCTCTTGTTTACTGCATGTGTAATCACTCCTACACGTACAACAGCAGCTGAAGTAATGCTTGATTTGCCTTCGTTAAGTTTGTTATAATTTGTATAGTCAGTAAAATTATGAATCTAAAGTTTAATACAATAACCACAGCCAATATGCATACCTAATTTGTAATAAGTATTAAAAAATAATATACAAAAGTGAATTTTTCTAGTTTTTAATGCAGCGAGATTTGACACTGTAAAAATGTTTTGAACTAATAAACATTTTGCTTTTTAATACTAGTAGAACAGACAGTTATAAAATTTAGTCGAGGGGCTGTTGTCACTAAATAATTGCTTTCTTCTTTAAACCTGCACGCCAATTAAATCTTTAAACTTTGCTTGAAGGAGAGGTTTGCCATTGCCTGCATTAAAGGGAGGATCTTTGAAATTAGGCCAGTTGTACCTTATTTTTGAAATTATGAACACTGTCATAAGAGACGACCTTTAAATCCTTATGCAAAATACTTTGTCTCTTGTTATCACACTAATCAAAGCATCACCTTATTTCTTTAAGGTCGCCTCGCTGAGATGTCTGTAGCTTATTCAAGTAAGACGGTAAATATGATAAAATACTAGGAACTACATTTCATTTAAAAACGGGACGATTTTTAGGATATTTCTGCACAAAAACATTCTTACCTCTATAAATCTCAATCATTGATATGTCACGCTCAATAAAATGTTTATACACACGACGGAATTCACTGACGTATCCAGTCACCACTAGGATTGCTTCTAATCCACTTTAGATTTGCTCTTCTGCTTGCGGAAATGAAAATACAATTACGTAGCCTGAACTAGTTACAGAGGCATATTTTCTACGGTAGCCAGGTACACAACATTTCCTCGGCATTCTTTTAGCGAGAAAAATCTAATTGGGGAAAATTTCTGCGTGAAGCTCACATCTGTATAAAACATTTTGAAGGCACCAGCACAAACAATACCCGGGGAAGTGAACGAAGCATACGTGTTTCACAAGTGTGCGCCTGGCCGGGCCGAACCATAGGGGTGCAAGACCGGCTGCGGCATTGCCACATTTCAACACTCCAGCCTCCCACTAAAGACGGCAATGGCCAAACGCATTTGTTCCACTCAAACTGACTTAAAACAGTGTGATATAATAGCCAAAGTATTCCTCGATAGAGGCTGCCACAGATGTTCAGACAAAGATCAGTAACTTAAGACATCCCTCTGGTTGTCCCTTACCACGAGGGCATGGACAAACTCAAGACCATTGTCCCCAAGTTTATTTCAGTCATTTGAAGATGACAGCCAAGGAAATGAAAGTTTTGTCTGGCACAAAAACTACATGGTTTGCACGAGAGCAGTTCAATATTACTGTGGTATTTTAGAATACACGTGGAGGGGCTGGTTACGAAGAACGTAAATATAATATAACAAAGTAGAGGGAACAAATTAAAAAATTTAGGGATCTGTACAAAGGTACGGAAGTCATGAATGTACGTGGACAGTGGAGAGAGAAAAAAAAACATTTTTCAGAGCAGGTAACACTTGGCGGGGTTTCAGCAGTACTGTAAGGGTGCATAATTCAAAAAAGTTTACAACTCATTTGCAAAAGAAAAACAGGTAGTTTAAAAATAAACTGAGGCATGTCCCTTGCCACTACGACAAAGCAGTAAAAGTGTATGAGGACGGTAGAAAGTGTCAAACTGCTCAGTTACCAGTTAAGTACATCAGAGTATGAGGAAAGGTTGAATGGTCTTAGGACAATCACCAAATTCACTAGAACCTCTTTCCTCCCCTCTTCACCACACAAACAGCAATAATTTTACAAATACTTTATATGTAGGAAAGACTTAAAATTCAACAGGCAACTACTCTTAAATTTATTTTACAAATGTAAAGTCATGGAAATAGGTATAATTTTACTAAATAAAAGTGAACATACCATGTTGCAACGTATTCAAAGCAGGGACTTGGAGACAATGTTCCAAGACTTGGGCCTAAGTCAAAATTGAAGGCTATTAAAAGTTGGCAAAACTCGCAAATGAAATATAATTACTTTGCAGGAAACCCCTGATCTCCTCGGCAGGACGAAAGTCGCACATGGCTTGGAATGGCGTGAGAGCTACTGCCAGTTCGGGCTTGTGGTTGGGATCTTTGTACAGGTCAGGTCGCGTGCGATGGAGCTCCTCCGCGTGGCTCTGTCCAACACAACATTTCTAGCCATGATTACATCTGCAAAACAAGACCCAAATTCACATCGAGCTATCACAAAATACATTCCATAACTTGGAGGATGCATTTAAAATCTAAGAACAGAAGATTAAATAGGGTATAATGCAAAATAATCAATACTGTAAAGTTATTCAAGTGTTGCAAGAGAATGATCTGAAGAAAATCACTCTAACATATAGGCAAACAATTGTTCTTGTTCATCACTGACCAACTTTTTTGATATTTAGAATGATTGTTTGCTTGCAATACATACCCTTTTCTATGCAATTTTAATTCATATTAACCATGAAATAAGTTTCAATGAACAAAAAAGTGAAGGTATATTAACAGTAGAGTTACGAACACCATCCAAACCGTAACACCGGACATGCTGACAAGAGCGTGGAACAAGTTTGATTATTGCGTAGATGTCGTTCGGGCCGCTCATAGTGGTCGCATTGAACAAACATTTATGAATGTATGTTCCACGGTTCATTTGATTGGTCAATCAAGGTTATAGGTAGTTTGGTTTTGATATTATAGACCTTGAAAGTTGGGGTATTCTTTTATAATATATATATATTTATTAAAAANCATCCAAACCGTAACACCGGACATGCTGACAAGAGCGTGGAACAAGTTTGATTATTGCGTAGATGTCGTTCGGGCTGCTCATAGTGGTCACATTGAACGAACATTTATGAATGTATGTTCCACGGTTCATTTGATTGGTCAATCAAGGTTGTAGGTAGTTTGGTTTTGATATTATAGACCTTGAAAGTTGGGGTATTCTTTTATAATATATATATATTTATTAAAAANGAACCCTGTTCGTACTCGGCACACCTGAACACTGTATGTGAAATGTGGCATCCTTCTAATACATAAAAGTAAAGAGTAATAAACCAGAACTTTACTACATTATTTGGTATTTAATTGGCGCCTTTTTAAAGAGTTTGTGTTGCTACCACTGAGCTAACCGAGTGATAATTTCTATTCGTCAAACCCAGACGTGGAATGCTACAAATATGGCGGCCGTAAAGCACAGTTGCAACTTGACCAACATGGCGCCTAACGCGAGGCAGCATCATTCCAAACAGGATAACCAAAATGTATACATCATTACAAATATAACTCCCAAAACGTGGGGCATCGTTACAAATACAGCTCTCAAAACGTGGGGCATCATTACAATGTCNTTACAAATATAACTCCCAAAACGTGGGGCATCGTTACAAATACAGCTCTCAAAACGTGGGGCATCATTACAATGTATAACATTTACATCTTTTAAAACTTACAACATTTAACCTCTTTTAGATCACTTTCAAATATTTAGTTTCTATTGAAAAATTGAAAATTAAATTGCAGCTTCTATTGATTTTTTAAAACAAAAAACATTATAAGCAACATTACTCAAAAATGAGGCACACTGATAGAGCAATATCTAAAAACATTGAAACATTAACATTTGTTTACACAAATATTATATTCCCGATACTCCTCACATGTATCAACTGTTCCATTACTACAATTTTCCTCAACTCCTCGTGACTGTAATGTGTAATAACACTGTTGGCCCTTTGGAAAGGCGCTCCCCTGTTTATGCAAAATCGACATACCTGCCATACTTTTCACTCGACCCTAGCAAAAGCCAAATAGGCCTATACAGTTTTCACAGCTCTCTTCCTTCAAAACAGCTCTGATTATTAATAATTAACCAATTCATTATGGCTTCCCTTATTTTACCCCTTTTTTTTTCAATCCATGTACGTAGTAAACAGAAGTATGACATTTGCATGTTGCAATCTTGTTTCGGAATCATATTCATACAGATATTGAAAGTGCAATCATCTGTGTTCAACAGTTTCATTAGAAAGTAAAAAAGTGTCACCTCTGAAAAAGTTTAACATTGAGAAGAAAAAAAAATTGCAGGATTACAAACCCAAAAAATAACTTAAATGGAGATTACAGAGCGAGGAAGCACAAGGGTAAAGTTCTCGACTCAATTTGGGAAAACCTGGGTTCAATTCCCAGAACAGGATATCTGAAAACTTGGCAACCATTGTAACTGTCCATGTACAAAGGCAGAGATAAGCAGTACAGAACTTGTGTGCACCACTAAAGATAACTTGTAGCCTCACTTGACCCACATCTCACACCTCTTAACATATTTGATGTCAGCCAAGCTTNCACCACTAAAGATAACTTGTAGCCTCACTTGACCCACATCTCACACCTCTTAACATATTTGATGTCAGCCAAGCTTTCAGATATCCCGTACTTCCACACATTAAGAATATGACTGCCCTGCTACCTTTGAAGGATGGGCCTGTATGGAGAGCGCTTGTCCCACGGACAGCACTTTGAACAGGAACGGCAGGTTATCGCCAAACTCCTCCCGCACGCCTGTCCCCAGGCTGGAAGGGTTCTGCCGCAGCCAGTCGAGCAGAGCCTCGCCTGTCGCTTTCACGACGGACGGCCCGTTGGGGTGCGTGCCCATCCACAGCTCAGCGTAGGGGGTTTCCTCACAGACGGCAAACTGAGGGTTGTTGGCCTGCCCCAGTTGTGCGACCAGACTGGCAGATCCCAGTTTGCCCCACGAGTACTTCTGAACAGCACACAGCAGCTGCATTATGTCAGCGCTGCAAACACAAACGTCCATTCCCCTTCAGTTCTCAGCAAGGCACTAGGTTCTGCATCTGGAAGGCATACCACTCGCACAAACTAATCCTCCTCCCAAGGGTACAAGTTGATGTATCTAATGGATTTTCACAAAGTTCTGAGATGGTACCTAAAAGATTTAAAGTCTCACTAGCATTCACAAGCCGGTGTGTACTAAATTCTTGATATGTAAAAATTCCTACGACCCTAACATTCACAAATAGATAATTTCCATATCATANCGGTGTGTACTAAATTCTTGATATGTAAAAATTCCTACGACCCTAACATTCACAAATAGATAATTTCCATATCATACGTAACTTATAGAGATAATGAATAGCTGGAGCTTGGAATATGCAGAAATCTAAATTAAATAGTTAAAGAATTCCTTAAACACAAAATTTTTTTCTAGTCACTAAAATTCCCCACAAACTATTCTTGCATATTTGTGCACATTATTCTCCTAGGACCACAAGTTTTCAGCTTTTTCTTTACATGCAATGTAAAACAGTAACTTTACATTGCAGCCTTATGCACAATATTAACAATTTCCTGTCTAGTAGACTCTGGACCAGTTTGCAAACATTTGGTCAAATTTCACATCGTGCTGTGAAGCAAGTCTCCAACCACAACTGGTTTGGCGGCCTCACAAATTATGCATGTGATTTTCCCGATAATATTCACAAAGGTCATGCTTCTTATAACACAGTAATTGTCTACTTTAATGACTTGTCTGAATAATGGGGGAAAATTTTCAAAATGATATTTTGGGGTCTAGTGACTTGGCTGATTCGCTTCCGCATAGTCACGTTTTTGTATTCACCATAGAGCCTTAAAAAATCCACAGTAGGGAGTGGAGGACGATGATTGCAAAAATTGCCGGGTAAAAGCATAAACATAAAACAATATTGATAAAATGCCAAAATAATTACGTGTAATCATACAGAGTTGCCTAGAATAACATAAAAAAACTAAAAAAATATTAAATAGGTATATGTATCCGGCCCTTTGTGCTTACTTTGCCAATGGTGGCACAGATTTGCATTTAATCAGTTTTCTGAAGCTAGTCAAGCCTGTTTTACATGTTTTTATGGTATTTAGCATTTTTGTGATAATTTTTACGTCCTCAACTTGCTCCATTAAATACCTGCATCCCTGTGCTTCCCGGAGCACAAGTAAAGTGAGCACAAAACCAAACATACATTTACCTACTTCATATTTTCTTTTGTGATGTTGTTACAGGTTCTTTTTGTTGTGAGTAAGATAATGTATTTGTTTTTTTTTTCTGTATTATTATAAATATTTTTAAGTTTTTGCCTTAAATTTCACTGATTTTTAAGGCCCTTCCCACTACAGTACTAAGTTTAGGAGGATGTCGACCAACTACAAAAATGCACATGACCAGAAATAATTAGGCAACTACTGTAAATCCCAAAACAATTGTTTTCATCTCCCCCCCCCCCCAACNCCGCCACAATTTTTTGGAAGTCTCTTAACCTATACAATTGTGAATAATGTAACTACTAACAAAAGGCACAATATATTTCACAACGACAAGCGAGTGAACCGCGTAGGTATTTGTTACAAAAACCGAGCCGGCACGATAATCCCTTTTGCTGCGCACGCAGCTCACCCTTGTTGTATTGAGTTTCTGCATTTATCTGAAGAATTTTCTTGTGGTTTGTTGCCTAGCGTGACTCGGGGTGCGTCAAACTTTCCAGGTCAAGGCCAGGAGAGTATAAATAATGTGACGGGCCTCCGGGATGTTGTTGTCAAATGGATGAGTAGCTGAGTTTCACCGATAGACGACGAGCAGCGGGAGAGGTGACCAGCGGAAGGGGAATCTGTGACTGAGTGAAGAGAGAGACTGGAAGGATGTGAAAGACATTACAAACGATGGCGACAGACAGACTGAACACATGTTAATGACGAGTACGAGTTAATTGACTGTAACGAAACAGCGACATGGTGAAGGACGTTAATTAAATTTGAAATAGACATTAAATATTGCGCTCACTAACAAATAAAATGAGTAAGAGTGAAAATAGATAATTTAATGCTGTAAATAATAGCTGTGTGAATAAATTAGAAATCAAATTCAGTTCTTTTAATTTTATTAAGACCTCCATCCCTCACAAACTCAGATACGCCCCTCAGGCGTCCATGTAACAACATTTAAAACATGCAACTATGTTGTGCAATTATGATCTCATTATGGTTTGCAATACATTCAGAATAAAAAATGGGGTGCGTGTACTTATGTAAGCGCGTTAGAAGTTATACTTCTTTGACGTGACCAAAATAAAATTTTTGCACGTTACCTCAAATACTTGAAAACGCTTTCAAAATTTTACTATACAATTTTTGTTACTAACAAATTTTTCACGGCACAGACGACTTAAATACTTGTGTACCTTGTGTTTGTATATAGCTAGACGATACGCGCATGCACCTTGGGTCATACCCCTACCACGTTCACTGTTGAATTTCGTTATACTGTGCGCGCGCAACTATATGTGCATGCGCGTTGGGTCATACCCCTACCACGTTCACTGTCAAATTTCGTTATACTGTGTGCGCGTAACTTCCGTTGCACACAAAACTTTTTTACCCTCAATGTACCAAAAGAAGTATAACTTCAAAAACCTATGTTCCACTGGAGCCGTCTTTATCACTTTAACATGCAAGTGAACAATAAATTTTGAGGTACCATTTCATTTTATGTGGTCAGTATGGCAATCAAAACAATGTTTTCAAACTTCAAAAGAAAATTATAAGAATAATATGGCAGCTGGTATAAAAAAAAAAACCCTTATGCAAACAATATTTTCACAAATTAAAAACTTAACAATTCCCTCCCTTTGCATGTAGGCATACCGAACCAAAGAACGAATATTTCAGGAACATCATAGGTGAAGCACAGGGCAAGGAATGACTGAAATTGTATAAGCACATAAAGAAGATAGAGGAGAGGAAAAAGCAGAGATGCTGCGAGCCCAATACCTGTCGGTGTTTGACGTGCAGCACAGATGGAACAGAGAATCTAATGGGGCACAGGAGTCATGTTGTTATCTTAGGATGAGGAAGCGTGATATAGAAAAGGTATAGTGTATTTGTGGTTTCTTCACACTTTCTGAATCAAACCATTGAAAAATCACCCAATGTGTTTGGTTGTTTTTCATAAATATATCACTTATTACAAGCATTTTATACATGTGTTAACATAAAAGTACCTTATTTTTAGTTCAGTTGAACTTTCACATATATTCTACCTATAAATTATAATATTTAATTTACAGTTAATATGAATAAAAAACAGGGAGAAGGGGTGAAGAGTAACAAAGCAGTGGGATGAGGTGGGATTGGAAATGGACCCTTTAAGTTTGGTGGAAAAGATATCTTGGAGGTACTGTTTAGCAAAACACTGTAGGAAGGTAGGTTGCTGCAAAAAATGGAAGGATNGGTGGAAAAGATATCTTGGAGGTACTGTTTAGCAAAACACTGTAGGAAGGTAGGTTGCTGCAAAAAATGGAAGGATGCATAGGTGGTCCCGATCTGGCAGTTATAGACCTGTGAGTCTCCCTTAAAACACAGGAAAGGTCATGGAGCAGCAGGTTAGTGTTACAGTTTGTGGTGGATGTTATGAACGANGGTGGAAAAGATATCTTGGAGGTACTGTTTAGCAAAACACTGTAGGAAGGTAGGTTGCTGCAAAAAATGGAAGGAGGCATAGGTGGTCCCGATTTGGCAGTTATAGACCTGCGAGTCTCCCTTAAAACACAGGAAAGGTCATGGAGCAGCAGGTTAGTGTTACAGTTTGTGGTGGATGTTATGAACGAGAGGAATTGTTTGCAGGAGTATATGCATGGTGTTTGGAAAGGATGCTCTTGTGAGACAAAGCTGGCAGGACCATCAGCGGATCTGGTGTAAGCAGTAGATGTGGGGAAGCAGGTGGACGCCTACTTCATTAGCTTTGAGAGGGCTTTTGATAAGGTGCCCCACAGGATTTTAATGAAGAAAATGGATGAACTGAAAGCAGACAAGTCGGTAGTANGAGGGCTTTTGATAAGGTGCCCCACAGGATTTTAATGAAGAAAATGGATGAACTGAAAGCAGACAAGTCGGTAGTAAATTGGATAGAAGACTTCCTCAGGGGACGAAGTCAGAGGGTGAAAGTGGGGGAAGCCTCATCCGATGGTGTGGTTANAATTGGATAGAAGACTTCCTCAGGGGACGAAGTCAGAGGGTGAAAGTGGGGGAAGCCTCATCCGATGGTGTGGTTACATTAGGGGTGCTGAAAGTAAGTGTGCTAGGTCCCTTGCTGTTTATCGTTACGGCAAATGACACGAGTTACGGGATGGGAAATAAAATAAGATTGTTTAAAAAGACTGGTGTCATAATTACTGTCGCTGTACTGATAGAGTTGTTTTATGTAGTGTACAGGTGTAATAATAAATTAATTTTCCCTAGAACACCACATTGGAGCGCCACAAACAGTGTGTCAAGATAGTGTGTATAACAAAACTCCAACTTTAATTATACACAGTAGCAACTGTAAGGGTGTAGTGTTATATCAAACTACAAGCAAATACAACATAAGAATTTTCTCTCAATTAATATAATAAATTCAAAGATTCTCAAAAACAATTTACTTTACTCGGTTCGGCTTCGACCTAATACATAGGTATCAAAATTTCCTAAGAAGAATTAAATTTCCTGAGCCACCTTTGCAAAATTAGTAAATTACCAATAAAAAAATTATTTCCAAAAAATGTATTATCAAATTTAGACAGTTTCATAATGTGTTGAACTAGAAAGTCTGCCCAAACTGGTCTAAAACCTTGTTAATCTTTAAATGCAAATAAGTTCTGTCCAGCTGCTAGTATAAGCATNAGTCTGCCCAAACTGGTCTAAAACCTTGTTAATCTTTAAATGCAAATAAGTTCTGTCCAGCTGCTAGTATAAGCATGAGGAATTGGCTATCATAGGGCAGTATAGGTCATTTAATGCTGGCTTTGTGTCGGGGCTCACAAATAACATTCCTTAAAACTTGACTAAAAAACACTTTCAGACATTCCTAAGAAAAAATTTTGAAGAGAGAAAAAAAAATTGTTTACACTATACACCTTACACTTGGCTAATTATGGTCGGGAAAAGAATAGGTTTTTTCTTTGGAACAGTCTACTCTTGGAGTCAGGATGGATGTGGAGATAGCACCTTTTGTTTTTCTTTTATTGAAAATAATTCTCCGACCATGTTCGGGCCTCTTCTTATTTATTTTGTCTGCGTGGTCAGCCAAACCACGCATATTGAAATGTTCTTGATAAAATTTCACAGTTTACTTAATAATATAATTGAGCTGCGCTCGGGACGCACCCGTCCATCACAAAGGATGAGAACGTTCAATTCAAAATGTTTGGCTATTCATAAGTTACAGTATTTAACGGGAGTCCAAATTGACACTTCGAGGTTAATAAACTTAACGAAACCTTCAAACACATTTAAATACAAAATAATAAATTTTAACATACAGATATTTTTTATCCTTTTGTCTTAAACATACAATTTGGGTGGCTACAACTGACTCATTACTAACAATCTTTAAAGTAATAACTGAGCACAATTTATAGATAAAACCAATGAAAATATTTACTTGGAGGGCAAAAATATCTGCAAAAGAAAATTATTTAATGTTTACATTAACTATGAATATCTTTCTGACCAAAATAAAATACCGTCCACTTTGATGTCTTGTTAACTCAGTGAAAAACTGGCCTACGTACAGCATCTTTAATCTATCTATCAAAATTAAGAGAATTATACATCTCAGATTTCATAATTCTATTTAAGGGTGGGGCTTACTTTCAAATGCTAACCAGAAGCCAGTGGATAATTTTCTCATGTTCTCTAGCTGAAGATAATTACATTTCAGCAAGATGAATTTTTAATGATTATTTGAGAGTCAAAAGAACTTTCATTCTCTCGTAAATTGCTATTATATTTGAAACATTTTAGTGAAGTGAATTTAAATATCACATTTTACTGATAATTTTTCTTTGACAACAGTAATCTTTAATTTAATCTTTTCTAGGTAATTATTCAGAATAGAGACTTTTCTGAAAATAAAAGAAAAAGCACAGAAATTGGTATATTTCCACTCTACTAATTACACAGAACACGAATTTACTAGGGGCGTTAACATATTACCCTTACAAACCACAAGAACGAATTTCGTAATATGTTCCCACCTAACCTAACTTTACCTAACCCATTATGAGTGAATCAATACTTTACATTTTTAATCTAATCTAGGATTGTAGGGTTTTAATATAACAGAGGATTGTTGGGTTTACTTAGTACGTTCTACTTATTTTACCATTATGCTCTCCTCAATATTAAAAAGGTAAGCTGTGCAGAACCCATATATGTTACTTTTGTGGGCCTACATTTCCTTCAGAAAAACCTCTATTCTGAATAATTACCTAAATTTTCTCACGCTGCTTATCATAAAAAAGTTACAGTTTTTGATTGGCGTCACTACACAATCGCTAGTCACAGCAAGCATAAAGGAAATACGTGGCATCTGAACAATTTTGCTTAGCATCACAATAATACTGACAAAACAAACCTACATATTGATAAGAATTTTACTCTCTTTAAACATTTATACCACACTCAAAAAATTACCCACATATCACATACTCAGTTTAAACCCCATATTATTGTATTTATGTATAATTAGCATCTAAACAGCAATGCATATGTATTGTCTGTAATGTATGTGTTTTGTCTGTATAATGTATACGTGTATTGTTCATGATGTATGTATATTGTTTATCATGTATGTGCATATATATCATTTCTAATGTATGTATATTGTTTGCAACTTATCTGTATACAACTTTTGACATGCTTTAGATCTCTAGCCTAAAGATCCAACTGAGTGCATTAATAAAATAAAATAAACTACTTTTTATTATGTAAGAATGTGACACAAAACCATGTTAATTTTTTAATGAAGGAATTGGATGCTGAATCCTAACTAATATTTGCGAAAGTGTATGTGTGTGTCTGTGTGTGCTACTTTTTATCCAGAGAAAATATCTCATTCCTCGGGAAATAAATTTTTGTAAAAATAGCGCTTCGGGTACAATGCTGCGTCAATGTAAGTTGTTAGTGTGCGACGAAAGCACAATTTCACGCAAAAAAGTGATAGAGGCCCTAAACCGAACCCTACAGGACATACGAAACAAAACAGACATTATAGGAGGAATGGTTTTATTACTGGCTGGCGACTTCCGCTTAACTCTACCGGTGATTCAGAGAGGCACACCTGCACATGAAATCAAAGCCTGTCTCAAGTCGTCAAGCTTATGGGCAAATGTCAAGAAATTCTGCTTGACGACAAATATGAGAGTGCACCTCTACAATGACGTTGATACAGGACATTTGCTGATACACTATTAAAAATTGGAGATGGGCGGTGAGAAACGCATGCCGAGGGCTGTGTGTCACTAACGGGGGATTTTAGTAATTTGGTTAAGAGTGATAGGGAACTGATTGCTAGCGTTTACCCAGATCTACAAAGAAATATAAATGATGACCAGTGGCTATGCAAAAGAACGATTCTAGCACCAAAAAATGACATCGTTAGTGCTCTGTTCTGTGTATATGATCAGTGTCTGTCTACTAACAAATACCGTCATTTCTCCCTGTAAGTTTGTTACTTTAACCATGCGAGCGAAGCTGAAGGTAAAAGCTAGTATGTAAATAAGATAAACTCATTGTATTAAATTAAAAATATAACCACTGTTTACATACTGAATTCCAGTGCTTCAAAACTGTGGGTGATCAAAAGTTTAGAAATATTTGTGAAATAAGTATGTTAGGTAAGAAGACATGGGTGTAGTACTACATAATTTTTTCCAAACAAGGTTTGTCAAAAGTCTGTGGAAGCTATACCGGCCGCCCTTTACCAAATGCCGGTGTGTTTGACGTTTTATATCTTAACAACCTTTAATGAGCGACTTGACATTAAAGCATCTACATACTGAAAAATAATCCTGGGAAGGCCCGATCAACCGTAAAAAGAAACTGAAAAGTACAAACTGATCACTACAAGTTTGTGCCAACTTCCTAAATTCACTTCATAACACTAAGGAAATACTCTCACACAAAATAATAACCTTCAAAACTAAACAATTTCCTCTACTAACAATATGTCAAACACAACGATCTGAGTACGTATACAAGTGCTTTTTTTATATTTTTTATTTGTGGTAATGTGGCCAAACGATACCCACGGCCAAAACAAAAATTGTAAGAGAAAGACAAATGAATGATAATATTCAACGAAAATCGAACAACGAACAATACGAGTCGGGATCACAAACACTTATTCTCAGTAGAGGCCTGTCACCCATGGAGGGAAAGAAAGACTATGGAAAAATATATAACTAGAAAGGAGAGGGCCGATCACCTAGAACAGCTAACAGGTCACCAAACACTCGAAATCAGATCATAATATTGTACTCAATTAAAAACAGAGCAAGAAGATCAAATACTACCCGAGGGTCATGAAAAAGTAAGGAAAAATCACCCGAAGCCGTTGAAGGACAGCATACAACGAACTTCGATCGCCGCCAGTGGAACGCTGAAACAAGCGATGGATCAAATCAGCAATAGGGGCACCGCAAATAAAGGAGGGATTATTAACTATATGAAGTTTATACAAATGAGACAGGGGTGCATTATGGCCGGAAAGGAGACGAAACAAAGTGACTGTTAAACTACGGGAAATACAATGATGATATCCTTGTCAATAATACGTAGGAAATAAACATGCATATAAAGTATTAAAAACATAAATATATTTTTCCGACGTCTGCTTCCAACACCAGAATATTTTCCCCATTAATATAGGATATAAAACCCAAAAGGAACGTAGGGGCTTCGAGACACCTGTAAACAACTCTATTTCGCAAGTTTATTCACCACTTCATTCGCCTGAATCCGTACATGCCCCGGTGCCCATATCCTAAAGAACGCAGTGTTTCATTATTAGCCCCTCCTTATGGGGAGTAGGAGAAGGCAAGGCCATAAATAAACCATGTAAATCCGATATAATCAAAGGATTTAAGACCTTGAAATCGTAAACATAACATAACGCCACGTAAGCTGCAAAAGCTTCGGTATAATAANCGCCACGTAAGCTGCAAAAGCTTCGGTATAATAAACTGTGACGGCGTAAGGAAACTTAAAGAGTCCGGAACATTTATGTGAACTATCAAAATAAGCCACCTTTGACAGTTTTTGAGGTATAAGTATAAATCAAAATACAGTCAGGATATCCAGAAACAATAGCATAAAATTAATATTCAATGACAATGAGAGAAAAAGACTAATAGGAGATAGAAAGAGAGGATAAGGAAAATAAAACGAAACCTCATACTACAAACAATGTAACAATCTAGGTGGAGGGCGAACAAAGCATTCCATCGTTATAATACTTTCGGTAGACCGTAGCCAAGGTTGTCAACCGCCTGTGTATTACCCCTTACCCAAGAACTACTAGTACGGGTCCAATGTTTACATTGCAATGCCCTATAACGGTCTGACAAGGACATAAGGAAAGATTCCATACACAAGACCGTAATGGGAGCAGAAGAGTAAGTACCAAGAATAAGTCTGAGACAAACGTTTTGTATAGTCTCCAATTTGTTCACTAAAGATAGTGGCAGCTGCCCAGGAATCGGAATACCGTAATCTAAAAAAGACCAGATTGTAGAAACATAAAAAGAATGAAGAGCAAAAATAAACCCAACGGTAATAGGCGAGAGCCGTTAAAATATTTATTATTTTGCAACATTTAGTAATAGTATAATTAACATGGGTACTCCAACCACCAAGAGCCTTTAAATGTATACCAAAATACGCACCCTTGTCACACAGGGAAGAAGGGAACCTCTGATGGTTGGAGAAGTTAGCTGCAACAAGGACAGTTTACGAGTGAAATACAAGGTGCGACTCTTATCCACAGAAAGATTAAAACTATGGTCATCCAACCAAACCGNAGTTTACGAGTGAAATACAAGGTGCGACTCTTATCCACAGAAAGATTAAAACTATGGTCATCCAACCAAACCGATAAAGAATCAAGAGTCGTTGTCAAAGAAGTAAAAGCTTTGTCATAGGAAATACATTCAACCCAAAGCACAAAGTCATCAGCAAATCGAATAGAACGAACGTAGAAGCCCAGGTGAAATATGATGTCTCGAATATATAAGCTAAAGAGCAAGGGACTAAGAGTACTACCATGATAAAACCATTGGACACCTGATGAACAAAATCTGCTCCATCAGGAACTCACGCCATGTAACGACGGACGCTTAACAAAGAATCTTTGCATTGTATGAGGTTATATGGTAAACCAAGTTAAGACATTTTACCATAAAGGAGTTTTAAGATTGACATTATCAAAAGCCGACACCAAGAATAAAAACACAGTACCCAATACATTCCGGTGAGTGTAAGCATCCCATATACATAAAAACAATACAGCAACAACATTCAGGGTACTAATATCAGAACGAAAACCAAGTTGTTCTGGACGAAGTAAACAATGATATTCTAACCACCACATAAGCCAGTGTTTGACCAATCTCTCGAAAAGTTTCGACAAACAAAGTTGCAGTGCAATCGGAAGATATGACTCTGACGACAGAGAAGATTTGCCTGGTTTAAAAATCGGAACTATTTCAAAATCCCTCCTCTCATCAGGGATACAACCATAACAGAACACCTTATCAAGCAATTGAACTAACCACACTAGAGTAGTGCGAGGTAGGTGCTTAAAGAGACCATAAGAGATGTAATACAAACCAGGGGTTGTATTACCTGTAGTGTACAAACAATGGCTTAATTCCTCAACTGTAAATGCCCAGTAAAAAAAAATTGATGTACACGTGAAGCCTCATGAGAAGCAACTAAAGGAGCACAAAAGGTAGTCTCTTCTGGAACGGTATCAGGGCCAATACGATCCATAAAAGCAGGGACAAATGAGAGGGAGATATGCTGTGATTGCTGTCCCTCTTTACTAGCGCAAAAGGCTTTAAATTTACCCCATAATATACAAGAGGAAATAGTACGAGAAAGTGAAGCACAAAAAGTATTCCAGCTATCCTTTTTACATTTAGGCCACAACTTCCGAGTCTGTGCTTGGCATTGCTTAAGATGTAGAAAATTGGCTAATGTAGCCTGATGTTTATATTGCCGAAGAGCATTCAAACGACGACGATTAGCCTCGTCACGTTGTCCATCCCACCAAGAGGAACCATGTTTCCGTCCACCAATACGAAAATGGCGAAAAGGCATGGAACTTTTAGCGGATTCCAAAAGGGAGGCATAAACCACATTAATATTAAAAGCTGTTATAGGAGGGAAATATGTAGTTGCTTCCGACATTAAGGAAGAAAATTGGCACCAATCAGCCTGATTATATAACAATCGCTATCGACAAAATGTAGGGGAAGGAGACGGATGAGTTAGCGAAGAAGTAAGGACAATCGGAAAGTGATCACTACTCCAGGAATCATTATGTACCGACCTTGTAATGCAGGCAGAAAGGCTGGCAGAAACAAAAGTTAAATCAATTGCAGTTGATCGGGAATGTGGTATGTAGGTTGTGTACCATACAGTACGGTAAAAGACGATGTAAGTAAAAATTCCGCCAAATGGCGACCAGTGACATCCTCTAAGGGATTACCCCACATACGATGGGGGTAATNGTAAAAATTCCGCCAAATGGCGACCAGTGACATCCTCTAAGGGATTACCCCACATACGATGGGGGTAATTGAAAACGCCACCCACAAGTACAGCTTGTGGAAATTGGGAAAAGAAAAAGGCCAAATCGTGCTCTGAACATCGAAATTTAGGGTGGGCATAGACCCAGACGATAGTGATATGGAAGCAGCATAAAGACGACAGAATCGCCACCACATTGCGACACTAGTGCCGCCACGTCGTTAGCCTCTGCGTCGTTCTTCTCTGCAAGATGGCTTTCTCATTGGCTGGCACGACTCCCCTCCTGTTTCCACCCTAATTTCCCTACCTTGATTACCCCTCCATGTGCATCCTCGTTTTTTTTTTTTAAGTATGGTGACAAGGTAATATAAGTCGTTGCACACTCTGTACTGTTCTTATTCTTATTATTATTATATGCATTGCCTTAGACTTCCTCGTCGGGTCGACACTTACTGGAACTGCAAGAAGATATAAAATGTTAATTTGCTCAACCTTGGGATGTAGCTGTATATGAAACAGTTGTAACTTGTTACGATGCGTGTGCAGCCATAATGTGGAGGAGCATGAAATGGTGAATAGTGGACACAGCTTTGTCTTTTGGGTCTGTTTGAGTGTTTTAATAATCGTGTGGCATAACTTTATGTAGTGTTTGGTTTGCAGTGAGTAGTCTTTTTCTAAATTGTGGTTTCGGTCGACTACCTAAATTTGGCTTTGGTTCAACTAAATTCTAGCTTTGTTGCGTGCTACATTTTGTTTTAAAGTGTAGTTTTTGGCTTTGTCTGCTTCCCAAATTTACTTCATTGTCTCTTGGTTTTA
>NQII01004015.1:279535-300112 GCA_002778355.1 Clitarchus hookeri
ATGGTTGTACGAATGAGGGGGAGGTAATGGCGGATGAAGTCGGTGAATTCTCATAGGGAGTACGAGAGGGAGGTAGCAGCTGGAACAATGGCTTGATGAGGGGCAGAAGAGCTAATAAGGGGGATGATTGGGTCTGAGTTAGCCGAGGTCTGTGGGATGGGGTGAGAAAATATGCATGTGGGTGCAGAAGTGGGCACGGATGATGCAGATGCAGATGTGGGTGCGGAAGATTCAGGGCGAGATGACCATGGGTTAACTTTGTGTGCAGGGGAAATGACAAGCTTATGTGAGGTTGGATGCAGAGGGGCAAGAGCGATGACAGTGGAGGGGGTGGGATGATGGGGTGGCATTGGGCATAGCGGACATGGTTTGGGCAGGTGGGATCTGTGGCCTTGTGCAACCCCTCGCAGAGGCAGCAGCAAGAGGTGTCACCAGACGTGCAATCTTGGGACCAGCGCTCCACGGAGCAGCAGAAGCACTGAAGATGGCGGACGCAACGTTGATATGAATGCCCAAGGCCCTGGCAGCGGTAGCACTGGGAGGTTCAAGATGATCCTTTGAATGGTTCGATGGCTATGACCCAGCAGCCGATGGAGCGCAGAGGGTAGAAGAGAGGGGCCTCTCCTACCTTGTGGGTGGTGATGAGGAATATGGCTGTGGCAGCATTTTCCGCCGAACGAAGGCGAGTGACTAAGGTGACACGAGGTTGAGGGTGGACAGCTCCTCAGCAATCTCCTCGGTGGTGGCAGTGAGGGGAAAGCATTTGATAACCACGCGGTCCTGCTTCTTGTCAGAACAACTAGAGATGAATGGTGAGACATTGAGAGATTGAAGTTTCTGATATAAATATTCATAGTCACGGGGGTTGGAAGTGTTAAATGAAGTTCTGTCTAATTAAGAAGGTGATGTGATGAGGATCAGTGAGTTCGGTGGCAAGGTGCTTGGCAGTGACAAATAGCTTTTGGGAGATGGAGACGAGGCAGATGATTAGTTGTATCTTCTGAACGGCAGCTGCAGGAGGAGCAGAAGGCAGAGCAAGGGTGAGAAGCAGTGGTAGAAGATGTGAGGGGACGAGAAGCAGGTTAAAATGATGCGGGGAAGAGAGGTAGCGATTCGTACTTAAGATGAGGCTGGTGAAGGTGAGTGTGAACGTGTGGGTGTGGTGGAGTCCGTGATTATCTGAATAGACTCAAGGGATGAGATGTAGTTTGAAAGTGGTAGTGTGTGTGGGTCGGAGGGACGAGTGGCAGTGGATGAATTCTTGCATTTATTGGTGAGTTTGGGCACTACAAAGCCATCCAGATCCATGGGCATGGTGGTGGCTGATGTTTGTGTTGGGATGGATCTGGGTGGTTGAGGCAGGGTGTGAACTTCGTGGTTAGAGGGAATGAAGTGGAATGACATCACCCCGATTTCCATGGTGAGGGGGTAAGATGGGTATGCATCTCCCTCGATTTCCCTGTGGCTCGGGGAGGTGGTTCGGGCGGTGTGGGCATCTCTCCAGATTTTTGGGAGGGTAGGTGATGTGGGAAGCGAGCTATTGGGAGTTCGGGAGGTGCTGATGAGGGAGGAGGGTAGGATGAAGAGGAGATTTTTGGCATGCCAGGTAAGGAAGAGGAGAGGTGTGATGTGGCGGTGAATCCTCTTCCTTCATCCTGGGTGGTGATCTTGGGTGCAGAGGCGATGGTGGTGAAGTTCATCTCCTGGGGAAAGGGGTGGTGGTGGTGATGGGTACAGTGATCATCGGTGACAGAAATGGGCATGAAGAATGAGGTTGTTCCTTGGGTGGTTACATATGTGTTGGTGGTGGTTATGGTGAAAGTAGTGATTGTGGACGCAGAGACATAGGAGAAAAATGTAGGTATAACCTGGTTGATGGCAGTTAATAAAGAAATAGGGCGAAAAGTCAGATAGACCGAGTGCTCTGCTGAACATGGAGCTGAAAATCTAGCAGATGAAGGAGTTGCGGTGCCTCTGAACCAGAGGGCGCAGTACCAGGGAGAGTCTGGGCCTGGCCCACCCCTATACTGCCCCCTCCAGAGGAGGAGATAAATGGCGCCGAGGCACATTGCTGGCTCACTTCTGGTGCTGACCTCCAGGCTTGTGGCTGCACTGACAGTCTTGAGGATCTTGGGGATCTCGTTGGTTGTGTGACAGAATGTGTAGTGTTAGTGGGGCGGCAGTCAACCGAAGGCCTCGATCCCTCATCGTCTCCGCCTTGGATCGTGTTCATCGGGAGGGAGTCCCGCCCCAGACCACCCCTCTCCATAACCAATAGGCTGTGGGAGATTCGCCTCTCTTATAGCTAAAAGAATATCAGCTAGCTTATGAATAAGAGAGGGTGTGTCCTAGCAGTGCCTCGGATAACTGGATGACGTCTAGCGAAGACGGCATGGTTTGAATTTTGGGTGAGAAAACTCATTTTTAAAAAGATGCTTTGATCTGTATGTATACTTCCTCTTACCAATTTGTAATGCCGTTTGATTAAACCCAAATTGGTAAAAGTATTTTATTTATATAATAGTCCTTGAAATTTAAAAATTAAGTTATAAACAAACACTTTCATCACTGTTGACCATGTGACTTGACTGTTGTGTGTGATTAGAGTAGGTGAATGTTGGGCAGATGTGCAGAAGACAAATAAGTGGTCTACCTCATCTTTAGTCTATGCTGCCAAGCAGCGAACATTGATGCTGCGAAACTGAGACCTCTGGAAGGTTGGGTACAGCTTAATACAAAAATCTCTGTTTCCAAGAAATTGGGCCAGGAAAACAGAATACTACTTACCCATAATTTAGGTTGAATACTACACTTACATAGCCTACCAGCTCTAAACAATGATGTAGCACACCTAAACGACTTTATGAGAATGAAAATTAACTTCCATGAAACTACGTCTTGATTTCTAGAGCAACCTGGAGTTTCGCAAAGTCAAGTCAGATGTTCACAACTAGCGGAAAGAAGGAATGCACAGTCTATACACTGTCAGCGCTCGTTACTATAGTTCATTTAATATAAGAAGGCCACATTCTGACAGTCAGTAAGTGGCAATTTTATGTATTCAAAACAAACAATGTGCCATTTACAAAATCCTGTATCAGCTGATGCACGAACGAACAAAAGCTAATATGATGTTGGCTATTCTGAGTGCACTGCAGATGCACATTATACCCGCCGAAAATACACGCGATAAGAAAGAGTTCCAAAGTTAATTAATACACTATATTTTACATGATCATAAAACAGCGGTTTTTAGTGTTACAAACTAAACTTTTTGATAAAGTAGTAGTGTATAGGTGTTCAAAATGAAATGCACAATAAAACGATCCATATATAAAGTTAATGTAACATCCAAAACTTTTTCACGTATTCTGAATCTCCAACCATATGCTGCCATCTTGTGAGTTACAGGCGCACCATTTGTTACAATATGCCCTTTCCACGCTATCTATTTCGTATATCCCGAACTACACACAGAAACAGATTATAGTTTTGTTGTTTAAAATAACTTATTTACGCGCAGATACAAATGGTTTTATTTTCCCGCGAGCTCTGTTAAATTTTTTAAGTAACATATATTTTGTGTACAAGTTTACGAACGACCCTACACATGTCCACTAGCTCCTTTAACGAATGCAGTGCCATCCAAGAAGTTCACCAGTTTCCACACACAGCAGCACCTCCTGGGCACGCTGACTCGCATCAAAGCCTATACTTGACACACCAGTTGATGCCACATGGATGGCATGAGCTTTCCCAAACTGAATCTTTCGATTGCTTTTCAGGCCTAGAAAAGGGTAAAAAGTGATTATGCAAGTTGAAAAACATATCTGCCCCAAGGACATGATAAAAGAAAAACAAGGCTTGCCGCCAAATGCGACACAAAGAAATATGGGTGGTGGGGGGAGTTTAAATACACGTCCTTAATGCACATCTCTCAAAATCAAACTCAAATAACATCCCCAACTGTATTTAATCTGCTATAATGCATTTGTTTATCACGTAACAGGAACAATTGAAACAAAAGAGTACATTAAACACTTAAAACACTTGGTTTACAGCTAAAATATACAACCAATATTAAGATGTGTTGGGAGGCATATAATTAGAAGGTATTCTATGTGTAGAGGAATTTTGAATTTTAAGACTATGTTATTTTTTTTTTGTTATGTGTAGATAGTTTGTACCCTTAATTACGTGTTAGTGTAGTGTTGCTCTTCCAACCAGAAGGTACTTACGGGCTAATTTGCAAGATGATGGATGTATGTGACTTATATTTTGGTGAGTGATGTTAGTGTTTAGAATGGGAGCATGCCGGTTTGAAGGCGTTCCGGCACGCGTGCAGAGGCAGTCAGGTATGGGCGAAGTGTAGAGGTGATGCATAAAAGGTAGTTACTTTTGGGGGCGAAATTCAAATTGTGAGTAAGGGATAGTGAGGAGTGGTATGATGGATGGTCCAGCGCTACGTCAGCCTTGGTCGGTGCCGATGTCACCTTGGATTATCTTCCTCCGGGTCTACGAGGGTGGCATCTCTTCGCAGGTGCTGAGTAGGAAGCAACGGGCGGCGAGGAAATGAGGTGGGTGGAATGGGGTTGGCGACTTGGCGAATGAGTCGGTTGTCGATGAGGCGAGAGCAGGAATGAGTGAAGTTGTCGGTGAGGTTGGCGAGGGTGACGTATAAATGAAGGTGGTGAGGGGTGGTGACCACGAAATGGCGGGTGATGGCGAGTGGTAGGCGGAGAATGAGAAGATGTGAGTGGGTGGACGGAGTGTGTGAGTGGTGACGTGACTCCAGGCTGGGCAGGCGTAAGTGAGTATGGGGAGAATGAATGTACGGAAAACCTGGACACGAACCTCGGGGGGAGTTCCCGAGGATGGACGAAGAACTGAGGCGAGGTGAATCATGGCGGTGCGTGTTTTGGTGGTGACAGAATCGAGGTGTGGGATGAAGTTGAAATGAGAGTCGTAGATGACACTCAGGTACCTAAGGATAGGTGACCAAGGGATGGGGGTAGCAGCGATTCTGGGTGGGAAGTTCCCAGGTGTACGGTGACGTGAGAAGAGAATGGAGGTGGACTTGGAATGATTGAGCACGATGCCAAGGGCGAGAAGTTGATTGTTGAGTGAGGCGAGGCCGTCACTGAGGTGGACACTGATTAGGGTTTCGTGGGCGGAAGACGAAAAGAGGCAGGTGTCGTCAGCGTACTGAACGACATGTGTAGTGGGTGGGACTTTCAGGTCGGCGATGTGGAGTGCAAATAGAAGAGGGCTGAGGACCGAGCATTGTGGAACTCCGGCAGGAATGTGGCAGGGGGGGANCTGGGTGGGAAGTTCCCAGGTGTACGGTGACGTGAGAAGAGAATGGAGGTGGACTTGGATTGATTGAGCACGATGCCAAGGGCGAGAAGTTGATTGTTGAGTGAGGCGAGGCCGTCACTGAGGTGGACACTGATTAGGGTTTCGTGGGCGGAAGACGAAAAGAGGCAGGTGTCGTCAGCGTACTGAACGACATGTGTAGTGGGTGGGACTTTCAGGTCGGCGATGTGGAGTGCAAATAGAAGAGGGCTGAGGACCGAGCATTGTGGAACTCCGGCAGGAATGAGGCAAGGGGGGGGAACACTGTGCCATCTACCAGCACCTGGTAGGAGTGGCCCTCCAGGAACGAGCAGATGATGTGGGTGAGGTGGGGTGTAATGGCCATGGATGAAAGGCGAGTGATGAGAAGTTGGTGAGGCACAGAGTCGAAGGCTCGGGCACGGTCTAGGAGTACCATGCCTGTGTTTTGGCGTCAGGCGAACCCCGTCACGACGACGCGTTAAAAAAATTATAAACCAGTTATGTTTTGTGCAAATATAATATAACTAATTGATAAATATGTCATTTTTATTTGTGTTTCTTTGAAAATCACGAATAAATATACATTTGAAATACTTTCAAAAATTTAAATGTTGATTCCCAAAAACTCTATATATATTTGGCTGTAAGTACTATGTGGAAATATAAAGTAATTAAATATGCTTCCTACTTTCTGTAAAATTGTTGTGCAAATGTAACATTTTATTTTGTAGGTGGTAAAACTATTGACGTTACCAAGCTTGGCTACGACGATAAAGCCAACTTGATCTGCGGTGTTTCCAGAGTTGTGAAGTAATATGTGTGTGCCCGGCGCCACAGCTCTGCGGTGAGCTGATGAGATGTAGGGTCATTCGGCCGACAGCCTAGGGACTCTGTTAAACACTCCGTCATACACACGTTGCCGAGGTTGTGGGCCACCTCGCACGCCTTACATGATTATCAATAAAAAACAGTGGTGCTGGTTGTTAAGGTATTTATTACCCCGTTATGTACACTCAACTATACATAAGACACGTGGCCTGAATGGCCCGGAACTACAAGCGACCACGTGGTCGAAATGCACTTTTTATTCCCGATAAATAATAACGTCGCTCTCCCTCGGCGTTATGCAAGTTAAGTAAGGAAAGAGATGATGATAATGATTTATAACGTTATGGATGCGATTGGATACTGTTCGACAGATGATGTCCTTGCTAGGGCTTCTGCGGAGTGGGGAGAGCGTACGTCCGAGCNATAGGTTGCTAGATGTATGAAAGATAAAATCGGTAGTATGAAAGTTTATTTACAGGTGATAATATGTCAAGTATGAAAGAGCGAGTTGAACGAATCTCGAATGCATGAAAGTCGAAGCCTGCCTGTATATATTTATTGAGAATTAGGTAATTATCAGAATAAAGACTTTTCCGAAATAAAAACATCGTGGATTATAGTATCGAACTTACTTACACACAAAACACGAATTTACTAGGGGCATCAAGATATTCGCTTTACTTACTACCAAANATAGTATCGAACTTACTTACACACAAAACACGAATTTACTAGGGGCATCAAGATATTCGCTTTACTTACTACCAATTGCGAAAGTTGGGAGGGCTATGAACATAAGGGAAATTTTGGTATAAACCACATAAAATGTTAATAAATTACATTTAATATGGGTTTCTTAACCATTTTGCTACGAAATTACTAATCACACTAAACACAAATTTACTTTGAATATTACGATATTCTTAGTATATATTACCAAGTGTGATATTGGGGAGGACTATGAAGAGCAGGGAAAGTGTAGGTAAGACACCTAAAATTTACGTAAATTACATGTAATCTGGGTTCCTAAATCACATTAAATGCAAGAAGACCNATAGTATCGAACTTACTTACACACAAAACACGAATTTACTAGGGGCATCAAGATATTCGCTTTACTTACTACCAAATGCGAAAGTTGGGAGGGCTATGAACATAAGGGAAATTTTGGTATAAACCACATAAAATGTTAATAAATTACATTTAATATGGGTTTCTTAACCATTTTGATACGAAATTACTAATCACACTAAACACAAATTTACTTTGAATATTACGATATTCTTAGTATATATTACCAAGTGCGATATTGGGGAGGACTATGAAGAGCAGGGAAATTNAATATTACGATATTCTTAGTATATATTACCAAGTGTGATATTGGGGAGGACTATGAAGAGCAGGGAAATTGTAGGTAAGACACCTAAAATTTACGTAAATTACATGTAATCTGGGTTCCTAAATCACATTAAATGCAAGAAGACCTACCCTAACATAACTTAACATCACGATATGGGATTACAGGGGGGAGTGTNGAGTATTTGCCAACACAAGATAGTGTGTTAGAAAAAGTATAATAAATAAGCTTGTGTCGGTTCATACACCTCCTGTGTTTAACTTATTTTAAAGTTGGGTTTTAATTAGGTTAATTCTTCTACATTCACTTAGATGGCGGCAGCAGTACCTAAGCCCTTATATTCCCACAGTAAGAAATACTACACAGTACAAATAACTGTACATACTTCCCATGTAAAAACTAGAGTATAAATTATGTTTCTCACACATTTAAGCGGCGAATATAGCTCATTGTTCAATTATTGCTGATAACCTACATATACAACACATTAACGTTTATAAGGAAAAAGGTAATATAAAGGCATGCTGGGGTGCCTAAATACCTCAGCAATATATTACATTTTTCTGTAAATTTGTACCATGTGTGTTAGTGGATATAACCACCTGGTCGTTTGGCACACGATCCTGAGAATAGTGACTTTGTGTTCACCCATTGGTCTGGTGGCCATTCTATTCGAAATAAGAATATTGTGCAATATTCTGATTTTTTTTAACATAGTCGCCAGACGACATTCGCACTACTATCCCCGACTGCTCAGGTAACGTTAGAATGTTATCCAGCAAGACTCCAATACCATCAATACCAGTATATGACAAAGAATCTGAAACTATAATTAATAAGAAACTCCATCGTCAACTTATTAGGAGTCCCATGTTTGCAATGGAAGCAATACGGCCAGATCTCAACTTTTATGTGAATTACTTGAGAATATTTCAAAGTATTGATATTGTGAATAAATGGAAATGCCTAAAGGGCGTTTTTCAATTTGTTAAACTTTAAAAAAGAGACTATTCTTTCCAAAATCTGCCAATATCGCAGTTTAGGTGTTTGCAGATGCAGATTTGGGCGGTGACTCANAAGAAACTCCATCGTCAACTTATTAGGAGTCCCATGTTTGCAATGGAAGCAATACGGCCAGATCTCAACTTTTATCTGAATTACTTGAGAATATTTCAAAGTATTGATATTGTGAATAAATGGAAATGCCTAAAGGGCGTTTTTCAATTGGTTAAACTTTAAGAAAGAGACTATTCTTTCCAAAATCTGCCAATATCGCAGTTTAGGTGTTTGCAGATGCAGATTTGGGCGGTGACTCAAGTCGAAAATCCAAATGTGGACATTTGATCAAGGTGAATGTAGCCATTGTGATCTGGAATACAAATAAGCGGTCTACATTGGCACTTTCATATACAGACCTGAATACGTGTCATTAGCAGAAGCAGCTGCTGTTGTTCTTTGGCCAAAAGCATTAGGTTAATAAATGGGTTTTTCTATTGGAATTGTAAATATATTTGAAGACAATCAGTCATGCATCAAATGTCTCGATAAATGGGAACACAAGTGTTTAAAACACATAGATTTCGTACTAATATTATAAATGCGAAAGTGTGTTTGTTTGTTTGTCCTTCTCTCACGTCGCAACGGATCGACGTGATTTTTTGCACAGAGATAGTTAGAGGGCCGATAAGTGACATACTCTACTTATTATCCCAAAAAAAGATGTCATTCCCTCAGGGAAAAAATTATGTTGGGACCATTATATGCACTATAGTTATGGTACAAAATTATGCAGTCCCTAATTTTGCTTACCATATGTATTGTCAATGTGCCATAATTATGGTACTGTAATTTTGGTATTTTGTACGATAATCCAGTAATTCGTACCATAATTAACTCTACACTACCCAACCTTACCTTACGGCTTGGAATGAATATGGTTGGCCGGTACCATAATTGATTCTTCACCACACATATCATTATTTCGTACGAAATTCGTACCATAATGAACTCTGCACCGCTCAAGCTTACCTTTCGTCCTTGAATAAATATGGTTGGACCATACCATAATTGGTTCTGCCACACACATATCGTTATTTCGTATGGTAATTTCGAAATTCGTACTGTAATGGGCTCTGCACCACCCAAACTTTCTTTTCGGTCTTAAATGGACATTGTTGGGCCGATTGAAGCAGACATTAGTGGCTGGGCTTCTTTTCAACCTGGCTTTTTATCGCAGGCCTTGTTAATGACTTCGCTGAATTTCTTGACAAATGCCGATTTTTCTCTCTATACGTTTGTTACTATGACCACGCGAGTGCAGGCGTGGATACAGCTAGTTAAGTATAATTTTGTGCGTGTTCTTGTGTGCAACGAAATAGTGTATGTGAGATTCTTAGATACCAGCCAACAATGTGCTGATCTTTTCACAAAGCAAGTGACTGGCATTAAATTTTCAAAATTTGATTTCTCATATTGGACTTAATAGTCCTTGATATGTTTGAACTTAATTATTATTTTATAATTGAGGAGGAGAGTTGTAGTTCCCAACTAAAANCTTAATAGTCCTTGATATGTTTGAACTTAATTATTATTTTATAATTGAGGAGGAGAGTTGTAGTTCCCAACTAAAATGTAATTGTACATAAATGCATGAATGCCTATATTTTATTATGTATTATATTACTGTAATGTAATGTTAAACAACATATTTTGCTTGAGATATTAGGTAGTNTGCCTATATTTTATTATGTATTATATTACTGTAATGTAATGTTAAACAACATATTTTGCTTGAGATATTAGGTAGTTTTATTTATCAGAGGTGAGTTATATAATGAAATTGTATTTTTCAACACCTTCCAATATATTTCATCACATAATCATGAATGTGTTTGCATATATGTCATTCTGTCAAAAAAATTTTATTGAACGATTCTAATTTGAATTATATATATATATATATATTGTTTTTCTATGAGCCCCATTACAGGAAGAAGTGTAAGGAATGTTATAATTTTTTTTGCTTGTTTACTAAATTCAAATTTAATTTCTCATAGAAATTTCCTGCATGATGAAATTGAATGGGTACTAATTTTGTAATGTTATGTTCAATATTCATTTAAAATCCATTTATGCCCAGACGACCTCGATATATATTTATTATTTTCATAACCTATTTCGTTTCTAGCAATTGTTCAANAATCCATTTATGCCCAGACGACCTCGATATATATTTATTATTTTCATAACCTATTTCGTTTCTAGCAATTGTTCAATATTTTAGAGCTCGCTAACATCAATTTTTTCCACGCACGCATCTGTTTAGCTGAGGCCCCTGTCACCCTGCCAAATNTATTTTAGAGCTCGCTAACATCAATTTTTTCCACGCACGCATCTGTTTAGCTGAGGCCCCTGTCACCCTGCCAAATGTTTTCTTCAAACTTTCTTCAATAATTTTGGTCAACCAATCTGTGCCGTGCGCAACAAAATTGACGCTAAGAAACTTTAAATTAATGTACAATTGCTGGTAATGATGTAGGTTAGGAATATAAATAATTTATTTATAAGCTGTTGGCACGAATGCTATTTAAGTGAATATTATGAACTCTGAGGCATTAAATTTCATTGTGCAGAAATCATCTCTGTTAAATAAAATTTGAATTAAGTAAAGAAGCTAAAATAAATTACAACATTCCTTACATTTCTTCCTGTAATTGACTGCATAGAATAATAAAAGCAGTATCTTAGTATCGAAATTATTTTTAATTTTAATTCAAATATTATTCTCCCAGTGAAAAAAAATTGACAGTGTGACACATTTTTTAACACNAAATTATTTTTAATTTTAATTCAAATATTATTCTCCCAGTGAAAAAAAATTGACAGTGTGACACATTTTTTAACATATTCAAGATTATTTGATGAAATTGGTTGCAAATAAAAATTTGCGTCTTATATTCTGTCTTCCAATTTTATTGAATAAAGTAGTGAAGGCGTTGATTTTACAGTGTGACAGATATTCGAGGCCATCAAACATCAAATATATTTTAGAATTGGTCCGATCATCAAGTGTTTGATGGAAATTTAAGTTAAGTTATCCAATTTTTCTGAAAAATATGGCTGCGACGTTTTGTTTGTGTAATGACTGTCCAAGTTTATTTCAACTTATTAGAAGCAATTGGGCTGAAACAATTTGACTGACAGTGACAGGGCTTCAGTTTGTCCGAGATGTATGCGACGTATCATTTTCGCTGTATTGATTATTTAATCATATTCATTCGCTTTCAAATCGATTTAATTTCTCATTATCGCTCGTTTATTAGTTTCTGGTGAGAATTCAAAGGCAGCAGCACTAACATAAAAAGTTCTCCATATCATATTCGTCTTTAAGCCTTGAGTTTCTAATCTTATTTAGCTATAAGGTCATTGCATTGTCAAATTGGGGAAAAATAACCCTCTTGGTGTGCGACTATTGTCTTGGAGTTTATTTAAAAAGTCAAAAGAGTTTTTATATTTTAACCGAGTTGTAACTCCCTGTTCCAATATGGCATCANTTGGAGTTTATTTAAAAAGTCAAAAGAGTTTTTATATTTTAACCGAGTTGTAACTCCCTGTTCCAATATGGCATCAAAGAAACTGGAAACTGTAGCAGATGTCGATATTGACCCAGAAGGTACTTTCAAGTACGTTCTAATAAAAGTGCACGACTCTGAAGAAAACAAGCTAATCGTGCGTGGTTGGAAATGGGCAGAGTATCATGCCGATATTTATGACCGCACGTCTAGTCAGCTGCAGAAGTTGGAGTTGGACACCGAGTGCTTAGGCGGAGGACGTATTCAACATGACCCGAGTTCCAAACAGTTGAAAGTGTACGGGTACTCTGTGGGGTTCGGGAAGGCTGATCATGAACAGTCGCGCAGTATCTTAAAGAAACATTTTCCATCGTACAGTATAACAGCGTCAGACGAAGGTTACTAAGCCGTTTCTTGTAATTGTGTAAATTTTGTGGCTATGATTGCATCAATTTTGTGCGAATAATGGTATTGTATTTACTTGTAACACCCCCCCCCCCTTCTTGACACCGTGGCTCCTTGACCTTTTTAAGGCCTGGACTCTTGTGAATTTACTGTGATGTAATATCAATAAGTACCCATCTACCTTGCTAGGTTAGGTGGGCACATATTACGAAATTAGTCGGACGTTAATGCCCCTCGTATATTTGTGTTCTGCATCATTAGTAGAGTGGAAATATACCATTTTCTGTGATTTATTTTTACAAAAAAGCCCCTAAACTTAATAATTACCGGTGAGGCTAATTAAAACAAGAAAAATTCCAGATACGAGTCACTTCCTGAGATGTAACACATACTTTCGGTTTTTAATTAGTTTAATTTTTCTGTGGAAAAATTAGATTGATGACACCAGGTAATGTACATAGAGAAAATTGCAATAAAATATTAACACTTCCAAAGATAAGTGAGACCAGTCAACGTAGGCAATAAGCAAAACTGTCAAATTGCTTGAAACTGTAAATAAATAAATAATAATTTTGAGGTGATGTCTGGAAATACAATACTAGCTTTTCATTAGGGTAGGGGCTTTAAATTACTGTCAAAAATAAATAAGTATCCAGCTCAAAACAAATAAGCTTTATAGACTGGTACTGCTACATTAGGATAATAGGCATACTGTAAATGTACATGATATGAATAGTGGTACTGTCTGCCGTGGAATGGGCCATGCCACATTTTACCACTCATTCTAAGCTCAGACTGTACATGCTGACCTTGATGATCCAGTCGTGTTATTGATCGCCCACCTCAGCTACCAGGCAGCTAAAAATGTGTCGCAACAGACATACATTCTGTCTGTATCATTACTCTTTTTAAAATTAATTTTTAAACACTTTTCCTACAATCAATAAATTGTGGCATTTTGAGTGCTGTGATGAGGCGTGTAGCCTTGCCACTGAACATCTGCTTCTAGTTGTTTTCCTGAGGGGGAAGCCATTTCACATAACAAGCATTCACAATCTTAAACTTAAATGCAGGATTGACTATATTAAGTCGCCGTTGCATGATTCTGAAAATATCTTCCTTCCCTCTGCCTTTCAAGTAAGCGTGCTTATCTCGCTGGTGTATAACAACACATTTCACATCCTACAAGCAGCAAGTAGACATGTTGATAAAATCCATTTAACTTTGCAGTAATAAAAATATAAAAGAACAGCGAATCCTTAATGGCAACATCTAGGTGTAAAAATTATTTGGAAACTGCGATTCATACCAATGTGCTTTGTAAAATATGCAAAATTGCTGCGATAAACAAAGATATTGGGCAGGGTGCATTCACGAGTTATGCACACACTCGTAGAGCACATGCTACGCAGGAAATGTTAAGTGTGTCACAAATTATGGTCACGACTATAGTAGGAGCCCACAGCTGTTCACACGTGCACATATCCAGGGATACCTACTTCTAAGTGGTCTCATAAGTAGTTTCACTCCCCCCTCCCTCTTGACAAAAAATATTCCTCAGAATCAAAATTTAAGTGTCTTTGCATGCACGTGCACACACACACACATACTGAAAATGTGAATTTATCAGAATGTTCAAAGATACTTATGGAAACATATAGTCCATTTCATGTAAGTGGGGTAAAATTTTGACAGTTCTAGAAAAGTAGCATGGCCTGAGGGTTAAAAGGAAGAGGAGGGGGTGATTTAGTTTAACGCCTTTTGTGGGATGGCATTGTCTGCAGTTCTTGAAAGAGAGTGTAATTTTGAAGTGCATATTGTTTTAATAGAGCAGTGGAAAATTTGGCTCATATGGAAATAACATTCAAATTATTGTAACTTTGAAAATTTTAACTTCAGAGAAAGAGCAAAATGTGATACGTAGATCGCTTTTTGTACAGATGCAGCAATAAAAAAACACACTTTTACCTGGAGTTAACTCTACACACGTTGGATTAACGATATACAGTATGTGGTGGGCCAAATAAACAAATACTATTTTCACACCACAAAAAACAGTTGAAACTGCTGCGTTTTTTAGGCCACGTGTATTGCAAACGTTCTAGCAACTGTTTAGAAATACATTACTTACAAAACACGTTAACTTACTGTTTGTCATTCGCAACCTCTTGAACATGTGTTTTTCCATGGGAATCCTTGCACGACTGCTTCACTAGAATCATGTTTGTCTGTCACTGACATGAAATAATTTATTTGCAGAATCAATCAGTAAAATCAGCACCTCGTCAGTTTCCTGAAACTAACAAACTTGGCGGACACCGGCTGGAAAATGGCAGAACAAGCAGTTTTAAGAAGCAGTCAACACGTGCCGATAATATTACATTTCACTCAAGAAAATGCACTAAAATAGCACCTGCAACCTACCATCTTTAAAAAAAAAAGCACAAACAAAAATAATTATCTACGGATAAAATATTCCGACAACACCAGCGAGGTACTTGTATAAACATCACGACATGTATCCACGTGCTCTATTATAATTGCCAAACTTTTTTTTTTAAACCAACTGACAAAATAAATAAATAAATAATTTAAACCATAAATGTTGTAAGTACGATTAAAGGTTTTTAAATTACAACTTTTAATTCTGTGTGGCAACACTGCATGCCTCAAGGACACGTCATGTGCATTCTGACAAGATGACTGTGCACACACCACCAGACCATCCACAAAACAAAGGCCTTGGCAAAAGAAACTACGTGGCCTGTAGCCGACATTCATAATGCAAATGTAAGAAATATTCTTTACAAATGCATAAAATAAAGGGCAACTCTTAGAGCAGACATTCTTGGCTGCCCATGCAAAATGTAGTGAACGTAGAAAATACACTAGCAAATTTGCTGCCGCGCAGGGGAGCAAATCCGTAGAAGTTGGCATCCCTGCATACCTCGCCGTTGAACAGAACTTTTCACGCTGTACACGCGTGAACAGCGATAAAAAATAATTGGGGCTTTAGATCTTGTGCAGTAAATACGAAGTCTGCTGATAAAACATCCTATAAACCGTTAAACTCTCTACTAGCGCTTGGGATGCTAATGGTACTTTAAGTTGCGCGGTCCATGCGAGAACTAGGCATGTCAGCAAACGATAGAAATTTTTTTTCCTAAAGGTGTGGTTTTTAAAGTAAAGGTGCAACTGTTTTATGTCTCATTGTACACATGAATGCTGTAAATGGACATCAAACACGATGTCTTAAACCAAAGTGGAATCACCGTCCCATTCATGTCATATTTTCCCGTTAAGAAACCCTCCAGTATCTGGTATGACCCTATTTGCCCATATGACAGCCACACACCTTTGAGGCACGCTTCTGATCAGTCAACACGCCTTTGCTCGAAGGATGTTCTCCCATTCGTCGATCAGGGAGTCTATTCACTAACTTTTGGCAGTTAAGGTCAGTAGCTCACACACACTAGATCTCTTAACACTATCGTGAATTTGGTATTCGCTATGCATTGTTGTTACGGAAATCTCATTCATCAATCATAAGGTTAGCTATAGCGTATTCGGCATCACAGCATTATGGCATCCAACGCTGTCTAAATGAACACCAGAAAAGAACTATATTGCGGTGTTATCAAATAAGCAATGCTTAGCAAACTTGAAAGATAATTATATTAATTTTTTTTGTATCGTCTTGTGCCAAGTAAAAAATTTGCGTATGACTTAAACATATTGCATGTTTACAAGTATAGCACATCCCACAAAATTTTACAGACAGTGGATTTTTAACAATTTCTCAAGATGATAAAATATAATCACTTAGGTTTTATTTATGAATCTGTAAAGAGACAACAAACACACGTGCGCTGGAAAGCAAATTTACAATACAACTAAACCACTTTTCAAAGTCTATTGACTTGTCCACTTCTTTCATAGTTATTAATAACTCTTATTCCAAGTCCCATTCATCACATTCACTAGTAGATGTACGATCCATCACATTATCTTCCTCCATGTCGTCTTCATCCTCACTATCTTGAGTTTGGTTTTGTGCTTCATTTGAAGATTGTAGCACATCTGTGGTTTCCTCTCGTTGTTTATTCTCTTTTGACTTGNGTCTGTGGTTTCCTCTCTTTGTTTATTCTCTTTTGACTTGTTTAGTAATTTTCAGTTATGAGATACATAAAGTTAACTTGGCTGCCGGTTGTGTGCTCAGTCCGTTTCTCTTCTTGTTGTGAATCCAACTAAATGTACTGAACGTTCTTTCTGTGGCAGCCGATGTGACAATGGCCCCAAGGATTATTATTGCCACATCAGCTAACACACAAGTTCATCGTGAACCCCTCCACCATAGTATTGGGCTTAACTTAATTTCAGCCACACCATCTCAAATGAACTGATGTCGCCACAGTCCATCTTTCATCTTTGTCTCTGTAGTCTGCCATATCTTGCCTAATTTCTACAACATTCAAGCCCATGTGGCGACCAGCTTCACAGATAAAACTCATTGCATCAATAAATTCTTCTGGTTTCAGTTTATTACCTCGTGCTGCTGGGTTCAAAAGAGCTGCCAAGTGGATTTGACCTACTCCAAATTCTTTCAGTTTTGTGAACTTCGTCAAAACCTTTTCCTCTTTAGCTTTTTGGAGTGGAGACAAAGGTATTGCTTCTTTTAAATTTTATTTTGGATATATTTTGTAAATTTGGGGAGTGTTTGTTTCAATTGCAATTATCATGTCTACGATGGGTTTCAAGATGATAGCCATCTTTTGCACCTGGACCCAGAACACTGTCATCGAGTAGTCTTCTTTTCATTTCCGAGGACAGCTCAGTTTCTTCACTAACTGCTAGTTTTTGAAGAACAGACTTGTTGGCTAACAAACACTGGAAACAAAATAAGCTGTTTCCCCATCTTGTTGTCGCAGGTAACTTCAATAAACTACGCTCTTTGAACTTCTTCTCAGATTGAATCTGATGAAACATTGCTTCAAGTATGTGGCTATTCTTGATTGTTTTTAAAATCATCAATTGCATTAGCAATTAAGTTTTTAATAGTTGCACACCCTAATATGTCAGCACAAAGAAAATGCAAAAGGTGAGCAAGACATTCAAAAGGAACAACTAGGGGGTATTTTTCCTTAACTATGTTAAATGCAGCCCACATTATTGGATGCATTGTCCGCAATGATCACAAAAAAAACTTCTCATGTCCATGTTTTTCAATAATGTTTATCATCAGCTCTGCTAAGTTACACTGTGCCAGTTTTCATTTGTTAGAACAAAATCAACAAAAAGTGGTTTTGGCTTACAAACAAAAATAGTTTATTACGGGCTCATTTCTTACGTTACTCCAGCCATCACACCGCAGATGTAAATTCTTTGCTTCGTGTAGCAAACTTGTTACCTTAGCTTGCATTTCAATATAGGGGAGAGTGGGGCCGATTTAAACACTTTTAAATCAAAATTTATTTTTGAAGAGTACAATTTATGTAATTAGTTTTTAACATGATCGGGCTGTAGCAGCTTCCTTAGGAATTGTACTATAAATTTTCTATTAGAAAATAACTAATAAATGCTACATAAACTCATGTTATCTGGGCACATTTGAACAAGTTAAAAAAAAAAAGTTTACAGCCAAATTGATTAAAAGAAGATGTTTTATTGGGTAGTTGTATTATTACAGCAGCTCAGAATGAAGTTACCTTAAGCTTGAGATTATATAAAATAATAGTAATTCAAATTGGGCATAAATAATTTTGAACAAGTTACACAAAATTTGTAGCTTTTCTTTAGCTTCCTCTTCACCTAACTGTTCTGAGCAATCTCAAAAAATGAAACTTGAAAATAACTTTACATGCAAAAACAACTTTCATTAGTATTGTTAATAATAAAACACATTTAAAGAAAAGCTAACAAATAGAATAATCCGTCTCTTTCTGCTTCTAGAACTATTTTCCTCTTCTATAATATAAACAGTAGAGATAATATCGCACATAATTACGAAATCTTAACGCCTGTTGGCTGGGTGGTGTTGGGTTGAGGGGTGGTGAAAAACATTGTTTGGTGGTTTGTGGATTGAGATACCAGACTAGGTGCAGACACAGTCGGCAGGTGGTGCCAAATGTTGCTGCTGGTGATGATGGCGGGCCGTCCCATTGCAACCGCCGCTGGGTCGACAGCGGGTCGTCGAGCGATGCGGTGATGACGGCAAAGTCCTGGATGTGCTCCCGGAGCCAGTTTATTAGCCCAAAGACTATTTAACTTCTTGATAATGTGAATAATGTCATTAGTGAGAATGCTGGGACATGCAATACTGAAACAGTATTGCTAAACATGTATTTTTGTGTGCTAGCATTATGGGCTCAATACGTAAAACCACAAATTCTAAAATTAGTATAATTACAAAAAATTATTTACCTATTGCAGAGTTTTGAGTTTAGTTAGGTTAGAATAGCTTGACAAAACCTAACTAATTCTTGTAAAAATGTTTTTTTTACGTATTTCATGATTTTTGTAATAGTTTTTTTTTGTCCTATTGTTATAGATTATCATCACCTTTATTTAACTCAATAATAAACACATAACAAATGGTATACCCCATGTAGTAAATGAAAATTTACTTCAAAAGGTAGAATTTTACACATATTTCACCAGAAAAATAACAGCGCACCCCCTTTTTTTTTTATAAAATTATTCATAAGTGGAATTTACTTATAATAATTTTAAGAATTTACTTTCATCCGTTTAGAAAAGTAGCAGGTCTGCAAAATTACCAAAGGGGAGGAGAAAGACCTAAAGGTTAGCATGGGGATACTACGTAAGTTTGTGCATCCATAAATGGTAGCAGGCATGTACCTACTCGTGAATATGTGGATGGTGATGCTTGTGCGAAGGATCTAGTTCCATTTGCATGTGATGGACAAGAAGAGTTTCTGCTATTCAGTCCGGGCTCTGACATATTAGACACGTCAACTCGTGGAACTCATTTTTTCACTTATTTTCTTTGAGGGAGAAATGGCTGTTTGAAATGGTTTGGGAATATTAGTTCCATCAACAATTTCCTTCGTGTCAGCAGGACACTTGAAGCACTTTTGCCAGGTTCTGGAGAAGAATAAAACTAAAATTTCTCTCACGATAAAATTTATTTTTTTCATATTTTAAACGGATTAACAAAATAACAAACAAACATAAACATTTCAAAACTTAATAGTATTTAAGTAATGTTCTCAACATTTTATTGTTAAATCTTTATTTTATCTTTTTTATTCATATTATGTTATTTTTCAAGAAGTTGTCACACGACTCTGCATTATTTGTACTACGTGTAAACATTTTGTTTCTTTACCTGATGAACATTAATTTGTGTTTTAAATATTTTACTGACAAATATTGAAGGAGTATCTGATTTGGCTGAAACTAATTTTTTGAGTTTTTTTTACACTCTTCCATTACAATATATTACTAACTATTTAATAAATGGCTCAAATGATCTTGGTAATAGAAGGATAATTTCAGCTTCTGATTATTTATATTACTATTGAAGTAATATTTTCAATGCTGTTACAATAACATTACATTGTACATTACGCTATTGTGGGCCAAGATTACTTAATAGAATTTCAATAGTAACAAGAAGTTACTGATATAACTAATGAGCTTACTTCCCTCAACACTGGTGCAATTAATTTTTAAATAATTTCTTAAAAGCTGAGTTGGTACAAAGGACTTGACTTTTCTTTGAAAGCAATAACATTAGATAGAAATTAAACCAAAAAATTTGTGACAATTACAAATACACACATGCCCTACCCAGGACTTGAACCCAGAAAACCTCGTACTATAAGTTAGCGTGCAATCCACTGCGTTACGTAGGTCGGATTTGGAGCATCAACTTCAAATTTAATCAGTCTAATATACGGTTCACTAACCTAAAATTTTTACATGGCCTTTATTTTGAAAATAAATGACTGGGCCCCATAACCCATGTAAGTTTACATAGCCTACCGTAGCACTATTTGTGTGAAGAATTTTATGGAAATTGGTTGTTTGGTCCTGGAGATATGACATAAAAATTTT
>NQII01004016.1:0-64407 GCA_002778355.1 Clitarchus hookeri
AGGATGACCAACTCAAAGGCTATTCAGACTTCGAAAAGCGAAAATAGCAGTTTTTTCTACGATGGCAAATAATCGAGAAAGTCATTTATGAGGTTACTGTAAGAAGACTTTTTTAAAAGTTGCAATTCTCGTCGACACGAAACTGGCTGCCAAAAAAATAAGAAATGTATTATTTTATCATATAAAAAATGCAAATCATATTTTAGAAGACTCGAAAGATTAAAAAAAACATTGCCCAACAAGCAAAGCTATCTTCCTATACTGGTCAATAGGTATTGGCTGAAAATACAGCAACATCTTGCTTGAAATGCGAGAGCATGAAGTATATGATCTAGTATGAATGAATTAAATTGTATTCGTATTTGGAAAGACTCTGAGTTAACCCATGATGTAGAGACCAGCCATGTGACATGGTAGAGATTTGGGAAGACTTGGTGAACCCCCCTTCAAGAGTATGATGTTGCGGCCAGTCAGGACACCGAGGAAGATTTGGAGAACACCCTCTTCCCTATGTTATGTATTTGCCGGTTGTACGTTAAACGTTTCGGGAATAATGATCAACTATGCTTAGAAGTTCGCATATTACTTAAATTAGCATTTGTTAATTTTCCTTGTCTGCGTCGATGCCTATGATATGAATTTGACGACTACATCTTAAACGGTTCGGGAATTACGATTAACTATACTTATAAGTTCACATACGGCTTAAATGAGAATTTGTTAGTTTTCCTTGTCTAGGTCGATGCCTATGATATGAATTTGACGACTACATCTTAAATAGTTCGGCAATTACGGCCAACTATGCTAAGCTTATAAGTTCGCATAGTGCTTAAATGACCAATTGTCAATTTTCCTTGTCTTCATCGATACCTATGATATTAATTTGATGACTTTATCTTAAACGGTTCGGGAATTATGGCCAACTATGCTTATATGTTCGTTTATGGCTTAAAAGAACGTATGCTAATTTTCCTTGTCTGCGTCGATGCCTAAAATATGAATTTGACGACTACATCTCTAACGGTTCAGAAATTACGGCCAACTACGATTATAAGTTCGCGTAGTGCTTAAATGACCATTTGTTAATTTTCCTTGTCTGCGTTGATTGGTATGATAAGAATTTGACGACTACATCTTAAACGTTTCGGGAATTACGATCAAATATGTTAATAAGTTCGCATATTGCTTAAATGTCCAACCTGTTAATTTTTCTGGTCTGCATCGATGCCTATGATATGAATTTGACGAGAACATCTTAAACGGTTTGGGAATTACGTCCAAGTATGCTTTTAAGTTCAAATATGTCATAAATGACCATTTGTTAATTTTCCTTGTCTGCGTCGATGCCTGTTATATGAATTTGACGACTTTATCTTAAACGGTTCGGGAATTACGGCAATCTAAGCTTATAAGTTCACATATGACTTAAATGACCATTTGTTAATTTCCCTTGCCTGTGTCGATGCCTATTATATGAATTTAAACACTACATCTTATGCGGTTCGGGAATTACGGCAAACTGTGCTGATAAGTAAGCATAGGGCCTTAATAACAGTTTGCTAATTTTCCTTGTCTGCGTCGATGCCTGTTATATGAATTTGACGTGTTAATTTTTAGCGGTTCGCGAATTATGGCCACTTATGATTATAAATTCGCATAGGTCTTAAATTACCATTTTTAGTTTATTTGTTATTTGGGAAGACTTTGAGATAACCCTCAGCTCCTCAGTTCTTTAGATTCTCATTGCCCAAAAATTAGTCATTTAGCCACATTGTGGAGTCATTGAAAAAAATTTAAAAAAATAATATTTGAAAAAGATATTTGGAAATAAGGGAAATTTTTAGTGAAATTTGGGAAATTTTGAGGCAAAACACAATATTTCGGGGGAAAAACGGGATATTTCAATGGAAAAACGGGAAAAAATGGCGGCGGAATGCAAGAACATGCTGTTGCCGTTTGGCCGATCCCCGATCCCTCCCGCCACCATGGGTTCGAACATACTATTTATACCTACTTATGTAAATGTTTCAGGTTAGTGAATCCTAGCATTCGAAACATTTGACTGACTACATGCGAAGTTAACATTCCGTATCGTACCTCCGTTTTGCAGTTGGTTGCATGCTAACTTACGATACGAGGTTTTCTGGGCTCGAGTCCCGGGAAAGGCACGTATGCATTTGTAATTGTATCACTGCTGCTGCATATGTTTCTAGATTTCATCTCTTGTGATATTCCTGTCAACGAAATAAAATTGGTTTCACGCACAATCTAAACTTTTAATGACTTCAATAAAAATTTTTTGCACCCATGTAGAAGAAAGTAGGTTGTTCAGTTATATCAGTAACTTTTTTTTCGAAAACTCCTCCCGTAAAATTCTGGGATGTTATTTAATACATGTAACAAGGGAATTTTAATGTTTGATCTGCTAATAGATTATGGAAAAGGACGTTTTACTCTATCACGAAGTATCGTTCATTAGTCGAAAGGATCTCAAAAAGTGTCGCGGAGAATTTCGTCGTACGTGAAGGCTGACGTAGAAATGACTTTAAGATGGAACTGCGATGGAGTATAATTATGGTAGAAACGGAACGGCCACAAGTAAACGCGGCTTTCAACAGCAACGTGCGCTAATATTCACAAATGTATATATGGGTGTGTACCCACAGGAATTTTATCCTGAATCGTTGTGTTCTGAAGATGGTGAATTAGCGTCACTGCTGTTATGAATCTTTCGTTGCCAGGAGATTATTTATTTCTTGTCCGGAGAAGTGACAGCACATAATAGCTGAGAAAACGATTACATTTTCGAATAAGTATTATCCTTTTATATCCAATTTTCGTCATCATAATCTGTCTCTATTGGCAAGATTTTCGTGTGAGTTCAAACTAGATTCGCAGTTATAACTGGACAGCGCTGGAACCACTTTACTTCCTAGGCCCTTTCTGGTGGCTGCTCTGAAATCCGCCAGATGAGGTCAGTTTTCTTGATCTCCCAAGAGGTTTCGGACCATACAGAATGCTCAGTATTTAAATATAGAAAGATAATAAAACACGCGTCATTTCTGTATGAAATCGGTAAGACTTAAATATCAAATAATAGTTTAAATAGTAATGCATTATTATTTGTAGCATCAAATGAATTATATTTAATATGCATATTAATATTTTACAAAAAATATAAATTATAATGTATCTGTTTAGGAAGGGCAAGCAAAGGAAACAGTGGTATTACCAATGTGAAAGGTATACCTCTTTACTGAATGGTATTACATGAGGACAATATGAAAAGTATCTACTTTTAAGTTATGACTGTTTTGAGCTAGGTATTATAAAGAAAAACAGAAATATGATATAAGAGTTAATTACTGATGATTGTCTGAAAAACAATAGACAACTAACTGCGGAGAATAATATTTAAGAAGTGACAAATTCAAACAAAAAAAGTGAAATGTAAGTATTAGAAAAATATTGTGTGGATAATATAATTTAAAAAATATATATATATGCAATTTTTTTTGTTAATAGTTGTATTTTATGTGAAATACCTTATATATATACACACACAGACACACACACATATATATATATATATATATATAATATATATATATATATATATATAGAGCTGTCACTTAAGACATTTAGTTAAAAATTACCAAAAACAAAATTGTGTAGATTAAAGGTTACAAATAAAGTGATTTTTTAATATGATAAACTGCATGTTTACCTGGTAAATACAGAAATCACCACAATATAATTTGCGTATCTAAATCTTTGGTACGTCACTTCCAAGTTGTGATTTAAAGTTCTGAAATTGGCATTTTTCAAAGTAACTATCTTTTTAGTGTGGCAGTTTTTTAATGTCTGGTAATGACTTGAAGAAAACAATCTTAAATTAACATTGTTGTGATTTTTAACTAAATTACTGTTTCCTGGTTTAAATTTTCTTCTATTGTTTCATATTTTGTAAACTATAGAACACCCAGGTTTTTTGTATATCTTTTATAGTCAACCAAATTTGAGTATTATATATAACTTCATATATTCATAAGCATAAAACAGTTAATTCTACTTGTGTCTAACATTTACAGGATATTCGGATATTTAAAGTCCAGACTGGAGGAGGTTATCCGTCATGTAAAATATAGTCGAAAATATCTGGGATACTATAAACCTAAACAGAATATTTAAGTAGATATTAGCCTACAAAAATTGGGTTTGAAAAGTGTTTTTGCCAAATGCCATGTACAACGCCTACAAAGTCCGCAGCAAATAGAAGACTTATGCTTCCCATATAGTAGAGACACATGCGTTATGCTGGCCGTCCTCGGTCTGTGCGCACTAATCGACTTGAGGAAGTGATACTTCAGCACATCGACGTGCCCTTTACTAGTATACGCTTCATAGCGCGCCAAATGGGCGTGCCCCATTCAACCGTGTGGGCCGTACTGTAGATACATCGCCGCGATCCCTACCACTGGCATAAAGTAAAAGGCATTCAGCGAAAATACGTTTTGAAACCCAATTTTCACAGGCTCATATCTCATTTAAAATACTGTTTATGTATATGGTGTGCTACATATTTGCCACTTTATTTTTCGTAAGGAATCATCTCCCGCGTTTTGGACGTTTAATTTCAGAACGTTCTGTAAATTCTCCAAATATAGGTTTCCATAGCATTGGAATGAGGTTTTGTGTACTAAATCACCCTTAACAATCAATACTTAACATTTTTATTTTCAATAGCTAAAGAAACACATTAAATTTACTGTCCTTGCCTGTAAATTTTTTTGAAAAAATTTAAAACAAACTGCAAATTTTTGGTAACAAACATTTTTCTTAAAAACTAAAGATTTACGATGCTACATCTGCAGAAAATATTCTGCATCATGTTTACTCCTGTCGTAATTTTATGAAAGCACAGAGTTAGTTTAGTGGCATGTTGATTAAAATCCGGAATGCCAGATTAAAAGTAGTGCAGAGAAATGTATTATCAAAAAAGGCTCCTGAAGCCTTCTCGTTCTATTTCTTTAGCATTGTATTACTGCAGGAATACATATATATGTGATTGTCTTACATAATTACATAATATTTATTCATAAATATTGGAGAGAAAAATTAACTTCATTAAAAATACGATGTTATGTATTGAAATATAATTTTTATTTACAAGGAAGTTATTTTCTATGGTACAGTATACGAATGTATGTTATATATGTTACGTAAGAGGAATCGTGAAATCCAGGTGTTATTAAACTGATGGAGAGATGTAGAGACAGCGAAGGGTTTTACTTCGCAACCTTTCCTTAAATGTATTATTTACTGCCATATGTTCTCCTCTGTAGATAATCCCTTGTTAGCCTTGGAAAAAATAGACTTATAATAATGGGGGATGCTTATCAATATATCTGTCACTTTTATATCTTGTCGACCACTAAAAACTTGTAACAATATATAGTGGCAATGTACTTCTATTAACGACCGCCTTGAAGCAACCTTTCACAAATCCACATAATTTGTGTATAAACGTTTTATAAATATAAACTTCTTAGTACACGAATGTAGTTATATGAATTCTTGTAATTGTGTTTAGGGTAATTGTATAATGCAATTATTATTATCACTTAAAAAAATTTGTTAAAAATATATTAAATTCCTTTCATCATTATGTCAAAAAACCTGTTCAGTAATGCATTAAATTGTAACAAAAGTTAGTGAACATAACTGACTATTTTGTAAATGAACTGTATTCATTCTTACAAATTCACTTAAGGACATAAAATACTAACTCTTTGCTCTTTGGCTCACTTGCTGTAATACCGTAAATTTAAGTGCTGCAAGAAATTCTGCAACACGGCAGCCTTTAAACTATAAAGATAAAAAATGAACTTTAGTACATAACTTTGTTTCTATGAAAAGAAAACAGATTTTCTCAACCATCCTCACGTTCAAGATCGGTTATTAATGAATAAAATAAGGTCTCCACCTGAACAAACATTAAACACGTTTTTATTTACGCAGGTTTTGCCTTTCAATCTGAATTATTTATTATTCAAACCGTGATCATGCTCAGACTATGCTCACCACACTAAATAAGGGTCATCATTCACTAAAATAAGATTATCACCTGTTCAACAAAGATCACTTTATTCCTTAGGTAAACTTAAATATTTTCGAAGGAAAGCTATTTTGCTAATATAGTAATTGTTCTTGAGTGACAGTTTTTGAACACAGGCTCTCCTTTATTACGTTTGAACATAAGCAGAACATCCCAACCTTTTGTCTGGCCTGCAATAGCTTGTACGTAATAGGGAATATTTTCTTTCAATCTCGTACCATAAACTTGTTTTCTAGATCTTCAAAACCTAATTCCTTCATTTGTCGGACAAAAAATTTGGTAGAACTATACCATAGGGCATTGTCATATATTTATAGCATTAGATTTTTTATTCTTTTTATTTTGTTGAAGTATATAATCAGTCGAGGCCATTCTTTATGGTAGCCTACTTGCCACCAGTTGCCACCAGAATGTGACATTTTATTTTCACAAGATATTTGAGCCGTTTAGAGTAACCGCTTTATTGTAGAGCCTAATACTCAGTTGCAGTGAAGATTATATTTTCTCTTCCCCAGTTACCATGAAAACGTTACCGTTGGAAGGGGATCTGGTAGTTTAGTAAGTAAGCCACTCGGGAATGCCCGGGGCTTGCCGCCTGTCCACACGGCAGCCGAGTCCAGGCCTTGAACTGACCCTAGGTCCCGCGCGTGCAGATGCTTTATTCACGTACGAAGCTGCTTGTGTGTCGCAAATGAACCTTTTTGTTTCGTTCAACGCTCTTCTGAATGCGCAGCATGCAAACAGACTATTTGTATTATCATCCTTATGCTCTATATCTTGTGTTCCCGATGTATGGCAATGTCCTGTATCATGATCACTGCTTCTCTGCAGGGTGGCTGCGCACTCTGCAACGAATGCTGATCGGAGTAGAGCGGGACAATCGACATGGCACCGGTCAAGCACAGAGACACTCTGCTCTTTGTAGAGTTGTTTTTCATATTGACGGTTTCTTTTACGTTAGGAATGATACGAGAAATTAAATCGTTGGAAACACCAATTCCAGATATGAAGACATCTGCAGGAAAATATTTCTAAATACGTTTTAATACTAAACTCCATTTCAGAAAATAAGGGTTAATTTTAAAGTTCTGTTAACTAATACTAACTATTCCCCTAACTTGTTATTAAACCGAAAAATAAGTTCATTAGCTTTGGTAAAATAAAAATTTACAACAGCAACACGCAACAATAAGAAAGACCACCAAAGGTGGCGTTACTGTCAATTGAAAAAGATCAGCTGTGTGAAACGTAAATTGAACAAAAGAATATAAGAGTTCTATTAAGGCAGAATAATCAATCTTTCTAGCAATTTAAAATTATTGCTAATCTTAAATGAAGTAAACTATTCATGCTGAAATGTAATGCATTTCATATAAGTACACTAACATTTTACAGACGATGTGACCAACTAACACACAATGCAAACAGTAAATTCTCTCGTTTGCAAAGTATTATATCCATTGATGATTTTTTGTGTAATGTATGTTGTTCTGTTGGCGACATCAATAATACTCATGGAAGAAAATGCTACTTAGAACTGAAGGTTGTAATTCCAAACTTTAATAATACTTACAATATTTGTGGTTTAAAATATGTTTCTAAAGTAATGTAGAATTGTTTTTGGCTATCATCGAATTGGTTAAAAAATATGTTAAGAAAATATGGTGAACCATACGGGCAGTTACGGTCAGTAAAAGGTTTCCATCTCTGTAAACGCCATTGTGTATGCGATATTTCTCCGTCACGTGTATGCGATTACGTTTCTGGTGTTATTGGAATATTTATCGGTAGATAATTATTTTTGTATTCTATTTTATTAATCATAGTTCGTTGTAGGGGTGCCTTTGTAGTCAGTTTTCTTTGGTGAAATGTAATACAATCGACACGTGTATGACTTCGGTCGCCATTTTCAATACCATTGTGTGTTATGAAGCGCCAACGTGTATTTTCTTAACGCAGGTTATTGATTTCGGGAAATCTGTGAAGTGTCATATTTATTTAATAATTCTGAATATTGGTTCGTTTCAGTGGCAGACAAACATGTCCAAGGATTGCCACGGAATATGTGTTCAGGAGTTGCAAATAGGAATTTCGAACCGCAGGTAAAAGTGTTTGTGAATAACGCATTTCATAACGGTTATTGGAATGTTTGAAGTGTACGTGGCCTAGATAACAACAATTATAACGTTTTTTGTAGAAGAAAAATAACACGTTTACGATATAGAAGACACAACCAGAGTAATGTTAAATACGCCAAAAAATTTACGTGCATTTGAAAATTGCTTATTATTCGCATCGGTAGAACATTATTTTCTATCGCGTTTTCTTATTCCGGTAAGGTTAAAACCTAACAGGTTTAAAATAATAATTTAAATGTTACTTCCTTATGAAACTAATTTCTACTGGCCTAATAAAACAATACCTACGTAATTAAAAATTTCACCCTCACAGAATAAGTGCTGCAAAACAATGCTCTCATGAAAGACAGACTTAATTCTCTCCCTCTCAACCTCATCCATCCGAAATAAAATAAACAGAGCCCTAACAGTATTATTTGGCCGTAACCAAAATAAAGTAAGCTGAAAATGGAATGGTAAAACACATTGATCATAGCATTTTTTTACATACTTTGTTTAACTCATATATTTGAACAGCTATGGCGGAAGGATACATGATCGCCGCGCTACATTTATAGAACTGTTGAAATTTGGTGAACTCATATGAAATGGAGTAAACCTATACGACATGTAACATTCTATACATATGCGTAAGGGTGCCACTGTTGTGTTGTGATCAGATCACTCGCCTTCCACCAACGATAGCAGGGTTCGAACTGCAGACGGGTCTTACCGAATGTTCGCACACAGCAAATGTGGAAGGCGTCGTCGTTGGCCGATGGGTTTTCTTGGGTTCTCTCATTTTCCTCCACGATCGCATTCCTTCGCTGCTCCATCGTCGTCGCTGAATAACTCAGTCACTGATATCGCTCACTATCAAACAGTAGAGTTATATACGATATTTATAAATTAACAAAGTAGCTAATATGCTTAAACTCGAGCTGTCATGTTATAGAATGTATCGTAGAGTGTTGTGATATTTGTCTCTTGTTTCTGCAAGTTAATTTTTTTAACATAGTTAAAATGTTAAGTAGAATACTATAACGTAAATATACTCATATTATGGAGTCTATTATGTAGTTAAGTTCATCTCACTGCGTTGAGTACGGCCAAAATTGAAACAATTTCAAATATTTTTTTTGCTAATGAAACATTGTAATGTACCTACGTATTCGCGTACATGCGCACATACGTCTTTGTGTGTAATAATCATCTCGCATTTTAGCGAGAAAATAAAATTCACTTCACGCCTCTTATAAAACTACTTTGAAGATGCAAAAGAAATGAGGGAATAAAAACAACCCAAAAATTAAAAGATAATTCCGATTTGCATTTACAAATCAGAGACAGAATGAAGCCAAGATAGTACACGATTCAACTAAACGTTTCGGCCCACCTCCCGTGGCGCAGTTGGTTGCCCTGCCCTCGTATCTCAGGGGCTGGGTGGTCGACTTGTAGTCGGAGGGTAGCAAGATCGCACCCCGGTTCCTCCGCGGCAGACTTCCAGTTCGCACGTCGCGCACATCTGGACTGTGAGTTTTTGGTCAGGTCGGTCTGCTTGAGCTCGTCACACGGAAAAACACACACACACGCGCACTCTGTCCAACGTCAAACGTCATACTCACTATGTCCAACCGCACTTGTATTGTCAATGAAGTCTATAAAGTAAACTTAAAAAAAAGCGGGTTGGTGCGCCGCCCGTTGGGGGTTCGGCGGGCCTGGGTTCGAATCATGGGTGTAAGTTTTAGTTAGCTCGTAAATAAGTTTCTTAACTATCCCTTGATGAGACCTAAGGCATTACACCGAAGGACGTTAATAAGCCTCTTCAGATCGAATAAAACATTTTGTTAGTTCACCACAACATTAAATTTATGACAGTTTGAATTCGCTGGCCTGGAAAACATGGAGAAGTATATATGTTGGACGCTTATATTAAAGTGTTCACAAATATCGGTTTCAGAGGTGACAATTATGTTTCATTCAGTAACACGGGCCTTGTATCGATTATATATTATGGCTTCATATTAAAAATAAATACTGATGTATGAAATGATTACTGCACAAAATGGCACGGTAGTGTAACATTTTGCAGGGATCTAACGCTAAGCTGCCAGCTATGAGGCTGCGGTCGGTTCCTCCACCTCGCCTGCTCCTCTGAACAACTTGCTCTGCGTCTAATGACCTCGCCGTCAACGAGACGTTTAAGGTCAGTTCACGAACAACTTCACGAACGTTACAGGAATCTGCCTAGAACGTTTACATATATAAAGTTCATGCACTTGCGTCACGTTCTGTCAATCACACATGACTAGAAATTTACTTCATCACTCCTTATGACAGTGATTTGTAAGCAAATAACATTTAATTTCATCTCATTATATTTGCATCCTCATGCTGTTTGTACTTTCTTGTCAGGTTTTTCAACAATACAACACAAACCATGATAATATAATACAAAATTAGGTACAATTATTTATTGCATAAAATTTCTCCCTATTTTTTAAATTTGTAAAGGGAAAATTAAGATCAAAACTTTCATTTGGAAATGAGATATCATTTCCAATGCAATAAATTACTAGTTATCATTGATTCATCTGCAATTCTTTGGCTGAAGCCCTTATTTACTTGGCCACGATATAAAATATTGCAATTTCCTATATGCTTTCATGTTGAGGATATTCCTACACTACCGTAGAGTAGAGATACCTTATTACATTCTTGCACGTACACGTTCATAGCGTACACGTTTTCCAGCGTGAACCGACCTTAAAAACTATCTCTCTAACAACCCCCCCCCCCCNCATGGGCGTTTAGAAAATAATTTTTAAGCGAAAGATCAGACATAGTAAGGGCCACTTTTACATGTTCGCGTTAAACTTCATGTTACACTTTAACGATAACTTTAGGTACAATCAATCCGTTAGTGTTTTTAACAGATTTCTATCAATATTAATGTTCACTTAATGTCCTCATCAAGGAATTGTCACACGAAGTTGTCGTTAGTGATTTTAAAGAAAGGTTTTATGTGAAATTACGAGCGAAAATAATGTTGATAAGGGTTAGACCAACATAACCTCTGGAATAACCAAATTAAAATATATAAAGTATATTACGAAATACTTTAAAAAAATTGTTTTATACGTACATGAAAGCAATGAATTTTGAAATATGACCACTTTGGGAACTAAACATTAGCAATTAAACATTAAACATTTTCGCCAGCAAAATATATTCCAGGCGTAAAATATTATTGAGGAATAGTTGCATTTTATAGTAAATTAATACAAATTTTTTTAGAACTAAAAATGTATTACTTCGTCTCAGACTTTTCTCACGCCATGTTATGTAATCTTTTTTCTTGTTTTCCCACGTTTTTTTTTGTTTTTGTTATTTATCAACCAGAAAACTTTCTTCTGCAATGGTAAAAGTAGTACTTCTGTACCGCTTCCTCACTATAACCTAAGTCTTCCTAAACCACCACAACATAGGAAAATAACAATATACTTTTTTTCTACGCATGTCTTAGATAACATGATCCACTAACCAATAATAATGCGTGTTATATATAGTTCAGCTAACAGTTACAACGAAAAGGAATACACCCTTTCGTAATTTAATGAAGAGTGTAAAAAGTTACTGCGAAGTAGAAGTCTACGTTAAAGCCGTCGATATCTTAATGTGGAGATTAATTTTCGAGCAGTTTAACGCGAACCTGTAAAAGTGGCTCTTGCTATTTAGTTGTAGAGATATAAGCTGATAGATGACTACAGTCATATTGTTTGCAGGGGGCAAGATGTTGATCGACTACAGCGTGTAATGTTGTGATAGTCCCCTCCCGCCCGTACAGTGGGTACAATGTGTGCCTGTGCGGGTACAACGCCATGCGGTGGATGTGCACACTCGCCAAGTGTCTCGAGATGCATCCGGGCGACAAAGGCGACACACGTCGACTTCTGGAGGATGTAACCGCCTGAACTTTTTGCGGCCAATAAAGTGAAACAAATCACGTTTGTGTCCTGACTTTATACAAACCCTAGGCTAGACATCAGAAGTCAGTCACATTCACACCTTGTGAACCTAGAGAAAGAAAGGTACAGTGTTTCCTAGGTTTTCGGGTTACTGTTAGAACTATGCTACACCATGAACTCAAGAGCAGAAAGCTCTCAAACCAATGCAGTATTAATAGCTTTGTACTATCGTAAATCTAAAACGAAACTTGCATATATGTAGAGGAAATGCAATATAAGTGAACGCCCTGTATGTTTTATGCCAATAACTCACTTAGTATGTACAATATTAGAAGCATGAAAAACCAAATTTAAAAAAAAAACATGTGTTTGTTAGGATTTATAAAGAAAAAAATGTAAAAAAAATGGTTTATATAAATTTTTCCTTATTTCCAGAATGTGTCAGTATTGGTGTTTGGGATAAAGTGAGTGATCCGTGGGTAGACGCTCTTTTTTGCTCTAAAGTGGGCCCTTTACATTTTTAATGTTTCCTCTTAAAAATGTGTGCACAAAAATCACAGACACACTGGTCTTTTTCCACTCCTGAACACTCCGCATGATCTCAGTCACTACAAATTCTGCCATTCACCCACTGTTCTCCGCTAGCATCACTAGAACAAAGCTGGCTTCAGAACAAGCATTCAGCATCTTCCTCCTCCAAAATGCTGGACATCCTTATATACGGAATTTTACTCAATAGCTACGAGTCACTTTGCACTGTCTCCTATTTGACCACGTGGGATGAAGCGACCACTTTGCATCATGACATTTCCGGTCCATTAATTTCCTTTTATATTCTGATGAATTCCTTGCAAAAATGGAAGCTCCAATTTAGATTTACGAGAGTAAAGCCATCGAAAACGAATCAAGAAATTAACGGTATCTTCAGCCAAACTAAACGGTTATCTGAAGATGAAAGTATTTAAAACAGATTATTCTCGCATCACATCGAAGTCAAGACATTGACATCGAGGTATCAGAATCCTGAGCCATCTTCTATTCTAGAAGGAAATATTATATCACAGCACGTAGAAATTAAACGTGCGCCAGAAATAACGTGTTCTGAAAATACTTGCATTTGTAAATACGGATAGATGAAAATTTATGTATTGAAAATAAATGCTTATACAGTATTAACAATGCACATAAAATCTGTCTAGAATTTTACGCATCCCAGTTTACGATTTTCCGTTTGACTCGTGTGAAGCCAGTCTACGAAATGTGAGAAATATTTCACATAATCGTACCAAAACAAACGTGTATCTTTGCGGATGTTTATAATCGAACAATATCACACCGCTATTTTACACAGTAGGTATTAAATACATGCGATGAACCTAAAACTGCCGAACTGTCTGGAAAATTCCTAGTGGACACACGAACTACAGTCTTGTGTAAGCACAATATTAACCTCCTTCCAGGTAAAGAGATAGCCGTTTAAATGTCGGAGAAAATCTAACATCTGTCTGCGCCGAAAAAGATGCGCTCATTAAAACCGCCCCTATGCCTCCTCTCATCATAACTCACAACTTATCCTTCTTACTCATCCGTGGACCAACATGATGTGTCACGGTCAATCACGCGTTATCCTCCCCCCCCCCGGGCCGGCTAGCGAGATATTTCCCATAAAAATTAAATAGTTCTCGTGTCCAGTCCCTTTCTGTCGCTCGCGATGCAACCCGCCAGGACTCGTCAACAATTCAACCTGTGTAACCCGCTGCCTTATGTTGGCGTGCTAACCCAGCAGGCAAAATATATGTCGTAAAGAGTATAGGAGTCTCCACATGGCGGCCACTGACCAGGAAAGTGAGTTGCCACGCACGTGTCATCAAATACACTCCGTCTTCAAGCTTCTTCTGCTAATCAACATAAAAATTAATAAATAACATCAGGCAAGTAACAAAACAATATTTCTTTAAAATGGGTTCAGAGTAACAGCTACCAATCTTCTTTATCGGTAGTAGAATATTCTGGAACAATAGAGATATTATTGAAATTGTTACTGTCGAAGTAATTACCTGTTCTGAAGAAGGACGAACGGAATACTACGGGATAGGAAGTGTTTTCATAGTTGCAAATGCAATCACAGATATTAATACAATATAAAGTTGTGTTGAAGTTTAAACTACTTTTGCTATATTAAGAATGCGATAACATCCAACTTGATGGCGGTCTCTACATCAACACTCTAGACGGGTTGTGGGTAGTAAGATTCCGTTCCTACGAACTTTTGTTTTTCTCGGTATACGTGCAGCAAGACCGAGGTATTCTCAAATAGCCACCCGTATAACAAGTGCTTTAAGAACTCAACCAGCTTTGCAGACACTCCACATTTCAGTGCTTGGCGTGCAGCAGAAAACGCTACCAAAACACCATGACCACCATCAAGTGTCTGCTTACTAAAGAAATAACCAAAATCGCAAAGAACAGCGAGGTTCGCATCGATGCCCAATAAAATTTTTTGGAAAATTTGTATACAAAATACTTGTTTTGCTAAACGTCTATGCTACTAAAACTACTGTTCTATCAAAATATCTGTTGTACCAAAAACTCGTTATTCAACATGCATTTCCTCCTAAAACTCTGTTTCGCCAATAGCCTACTCGGTCAAATGACTATCATTTAAAATGCTGTAATATTGTGCCTAACGCCGAATGGTCCAACTAAAACGATATTACAAAATCGAAGAAACGTACTGATGACGCCAGTATAAGGGATGATGAGTCGAGAGCAACCGATTCCGGATTAGACGCCCGGCGCAAAACCGCCGCTATCTTGAGTTTCCGTTTTTTCTTTTTGTATGACAAAATATTCCTTTTCCCTCGAAATTGATAATTTTTCGCTTAAAATTTCCGGCTTATCCCTTTAAAAGCGCTTGCTGCCTCATTTTCAAAAACGATCCTCTTATTTTGAGGGCTTGTTCTTTTCCTTCGACCTTGACATTTGACCATGAACTTGAATGACCTTGAAGTCAAACATTTTTAAAAAATCCCAAAAAATTTAAAAAATTGAAAACATTTCATGTTAAGGAAGGCTTTACATTGACGACTCCAACTGCCATGATGCATACCAGTTACCTTGACCCCAATTACATTAAAAACANACATTGACGACTCCAACTGCCATGATGCATACCAGTTACCTTGACCCCAATTACATTAAAAACAAAAATTCAATAAAAATTGTAAAAATTTAGTAAATTCATAAAAGTTGGTGAGCACGTTACGTTACTGACTACAACCGGTATCTTGGATCCAGATAACCTTGACCTTGATCCTATGCTTAATAACTTTAATAACCTTGAAGGCAAAAAACAATTGAGAAAAGATAAAAATTAATAAAAACTGAGGTAAAAATACATTTAAATAACTTAACTACCAGATTGGATCCAGGTGACCTGGATCTTGACCTTATGCGTTGACCTTGAAAAAATTATAAAAACTATTAAAAATATTATTTTTTAAATTAACCGTTCTTTAAACTTATTATTGATATTTTAAATGTTTTGGTTTAGAAGAGACGAGGGACTGCGACCAACCAGCGACCATGATGTAATATCATCCAACCACTATATTGAACCGAAGTGACCTCTAACTTGGCCTTTCACCTTGACTTCATAACTTGTACATACCTTACATGTATATATATACCTCTACCTTATTATAAGCAAAGAATAATTAATCATATAACAGAAGAATTCGAAGAAGATCCTATGAAATTTATTGTTTGACTGGAGTGTACCTATAAAAATCCTCAACCTTTCGATGAAGAAATCACAGAGTGGACATTCAAGACTGAATGAAGCATTGTACAACGTTGGAAGCATTCCAGAGGCTGTAGAGGCATTGAAAGAAAAACTTAGCAATTAAGAATAATAATATAGGGTTATGGGTTCTGCCTGGAGGCTTGCTAGCGTAGACTGGCTCGAGCTGTGTATAGGCAGAATTTATTAATAATGTGAGAAGTGAGCATGTTGCTGGAAAGACGCAGCATGCATAGTATGGAGAATGTGTGGATTCTGTTTTTTTTTAATGTTTGTAGTGTGATGTGCGTTAAAAATATATGTTCTCAATCAATAAACAAAAATATTTTATTTCTCGCTAGTGTTGTTCTACCTTATCCTAACATGCCTACTTTCTCTGATATAGGGAAAACGATAGCCTTGGATTTCAGATCTGCCATTCTACGTGAGCATGATAGTAAAAATATACGAAATGATGTGGGCAAAGTATGATGATTTGAATCTTAGCACTTCAAGATTTTTGTGTAGACCAATCACTGGATGTACATAGACAATGATATTATAGCAAAGGTAAATGCTAAAGTACAAAAAAATAGTGGATTAATACTGTAACGCATTTTAAGCAGATAGCATTTTGCAGTCTTGGAAGTATTCTGTTATAGTGTTAGAAATTTGACCCTGAGTCATGGAGGGAGGGGAGGATGAAAACTGAGTCGAGCCTGGCCAGACCTGCTTCATTGCAGTATATGGCAAAGAAAGGTCCTACATAGATGTATACATGCCTGGTTCTGTTATAATACGCAACATTTATTTTTCTAGTAAACGCAAATTACGAAAAAAAATGGAAAATCTTGATAGCTAAACGAAAAGATCGCATGTTTTAATCAAAGATTGCAGAAGTGGTCTAATCATATATGGTGGTTCCAGTGGACCGAGTAATCAGCAGGCTACTTAATCGATGTGGAATGGTAGAGCATAAATAAAATCTTATATGATGGCCTGTGACTGAATCAAGTAGGAATGATGGGAAATCAAAGGACGGAAACTAAGAAAAAAAAAGTAAATCAACGATGGTGAACATGCCATGACCGACCATGAGATAATGTTTGTATCGTTGGCTCACCTGGTAGCTTAAACAAATGAAATCAAGGATTGCAGACATGATAGAGTATAAGTATTTGGGAAACATGGTGACGATGTTATGTAAGATGGTGGTAGTGAGAGAAACTAAGATTGCTGACATGGAATAACAAAGAATGAGTCAAACATTATATGGGGGATGGAGCACATATGAGAAGGAATGACAGCATGAGGCAAAGGTGACTAAGCAAAATTGAATCCAATATGGTAGTTTGTGTCGATAATGTTATTTCTCGCTCGATTTTTGGAATTTTTTCGATTTTGTGATTTTTTGAGATGTTTTGGCTAAAGGTCATTTAGGGTAAATGTCAAGGTCAACAAAATGGCGGCTAAATCTAAATCTTGAATGGTGGCAAAATTTATAATAATACACACATAAGCATCACCTAAGTGATTGATATGAAAACGAATGACAAACGAAAAAATCAATATGTTGGGTAAAGTGCATTCGTAGGAATGAGCATGGTGAGCGGGTAGAGGCCTGTCCAATAAATAACCATTGATAAACATTGGTGGTGGATCGAAGAGCTTTAGTAATTCACCAATAAAAAAACACTTTTTGGGGTTGCAGCGAACACAAGTAATCAATCAATAAGGAACATAGATGGAGGGAGAGGAAGGGAACTGACTCATTATTAACCAATGAGATACATTGGGAGGGTCAGTCGTCTGCTGGATGTGGTGCTGAGGAAACCTCCAGAAATGGAAGTTTTAAAAATATTTTTAAAAATATAATATTTTAATAATTAAATTTCTAAAGTTTTGAAGGTTTTTAATTTTTTTAATTTTTTGAGATCTTTGTAACTTTTTTAGGTTCAAGGCTATACAAGATCATAGGATACAAGGTTAAAAGTAAATTTAAAGGTCACTTGGATTCAGTATGGAGATTGGGTGACATCCCATCATGACGGCTGGTCGGTTCCAGTCCCACGTCCGCTCGAAGTCAAAACATTCGACATTTTAGTTGTTTAGATATTGTTTAAATAATTTTTTCATATAAATTTTTGAAATAATTTTTAGCAGTTTTTATAAAAGGTATTGGAATTTTTTTAAAAACAATTTTGCATATTTTTTGGGCTAAAAGTAATTCAAGGTCAAGGTCTTGGGTCAAGTAAAAGTCACCTGGGTACAAGGTGGCAGTCGGGTTACATCAGTGCACTTTTTGCATAGTTTTTTTAATTTGTTTAATTTGTTTTTTTTTTGGGTTTTTAGGCTATTGAAGGTTATACACATAGGGTCAAGGTCAAGGTTACGTGTATCCAAGATGGCAGTCACCAGTTATGTAATGTGCACGCGGATGTTTATGAATTTACTCGTTTTTTACAATATTTCCTCTAGTTTTTGTTTTCAAGATCATTGGGTTCCATGTCAATGACATTCAAAATGAAGGTCGATTCACCAATTTAATATTTTCCTAGATTTTTTCGATTGTTTTAAAATTTTTTTGGGATAATTGGAAATTTAGATTTTAAGATCAGTCAATGTCAAGGTCAAAGGTCAAGGTTGAAGTTAAAAAACGAAACCCCACATTCTTCCAATGGTTAATATTTGTAATTAATATGATCGTTTTTGAAAGTTTTAAGATCTGTTGTTTTGAGGTATAAATGGGAAATTATATAGAAATTAAGGGAACTTTTAAAGGTTAAAAGGGAAAACTGAAGAGAAAAATGGTTAATTTGGAGGAAAAAAAAATTTGCTGAGTAAAACAAGAAACCCAATATGTCAGCGGTCGGTGCCAGGTGCCTACTCCGGAATCCTTTGTGCTCGACTCATCATTTCTCTACTACTGGCACCTGTTCCACCATATATTTTTATAGCGGAATAAATGTTTTTATACGAAACTGTAGTACATCTATTTAGGCAAGAATAAAATATTCAGGATCTCGTTTTACCACGAATATCTGAAATACGAATCTTTATAATTGTTAAAATGTTTATTTTTCTTCTTGAAGTAACACTAACCTCAGAACCAAAATTGGAAGTTTATTGTTAGACACAGTTGTTGTTTATGTTTCCGGCTAGAAACCCACATTTCTTACGTATATCCTGCTATTTTAAGTATACATTTATTATTATATAGAATATTGATTTCAAATGGGTTTATAAGTTTGATAATGCAAAGAGAAACACCAATATTTATATAGTTACCGTTTTGTCACTTTATATTTTGTTTTGATTTTTACGCCTTTTAAGTACTTTTGAAATATATAGTGGTATAACTTATAAGATAATTTCGGCGAAATTGGTTACGTTATGTAACTATTCGAGTTGTATTCCCTTTTAACCACCTGAGCATATGAAGTGTAATGTAGTGGAGAGGGCTTGGGAGCCCATGAGTGTGAACCGAGGTGAGTAAGGAGCAGAACTGGAATTCAAGGGCAGGGTATACAAGAGATCACCAAGAAAATTCGTTAGGGCCAGCGGCATCGTTCGGCACGATTCCCATGTGCGAGAATCCAAGAGAGGCCCCAACTGGGAATCTAATCCAGTTTACACTGATGGAAGGGGAGCGCTTTTGCCGTAGGCCGACGTCAGGTTTGTTTAAAAACCTTAACTTGGCTATTCTGCAAATGAAAGAAGTTAAAATTAATCAATTTTAATAGTTAAATTATTGTCAACCAGTATATTTCAACAAAGTAATATATATTGGGTTATATTGTAAAATAAAAAATGCCAAGGAAAAAAAGTTAAACAGGAAGTAAAATTCTAATAAATTCACACTGTATTGAAATTTACTCGTTCACAATTTCTTGATCATAAAGATTACTTTCTTAAAGATTATTTATATCTTAAAGATTATGATTTTTAGCATTATTTTATTTTAGCATATTAGTAGTTAATAAATTATGCTGAAAATATACGTTTTAAAATATATTAGCATTTAGCTCTATGGCGATAAGAATTCACTGAAGAACCATACTACAATAAAAAAATACAGGTAATTTATTTATTTTATACAATCTAAAATTTTTATAAAAAGATCAATGATTTATATCAAATGTCCAACCAAACATTCTGTATTGTACACATCTGGTGCTCCCATAAGCATTAGCGACGAAAGACTGAGCCAACTCTTGAAGAAGTAACTCACGGAGCAGGCTCTGGCTGTGGTGTCGCCTTTAACCAGGGAGATAATTGCTGCCGTACCCAGTCTGAATCGGGTACCCTACCTGCGGGTACTCTAGCTGCTGTGGGTACCCTACCTGCGGGTACCCTACCCGGGGTACTGCTACCGGTACTGGCACAGCTACGGGAGTGATGACGGGCGTCTGAGGCACCGTCAACGGGTACCGCTGCTGCGGATACTCCAGGTACTGAATTCGACGTGCCGTACCCAGCACTACGAGGCACAACAGCATCTATAACCAGACATTAACAAAACCTGAAAAAAAATTTCCCAGCATACATAATTGGGAAACTTGGACGTTGTCATTACAAAAAAACTCACGCACATGTAAATTCGACGTGGTTCGGCTGAGAGGAGAAAATTTAGTTACAAATTAATGCAGACATGCCAAGGAAGACCAAATGCATCAGTAATGATCATCTCAATTTCTCAACCACTTAACAGTTATCTTTCAAATTACGTGTGATAGGGAGCTAATGGCGAGCAGGGACGGTTAGCAGTCCCACCGTAAGAGACAGGATTGCCTTTTATATTTCTAAGTTTCAAGGGCATGCATGACTGAGGTGTGACTGCCTTTTGGGGGGAAGAAAGGTATAAATGCCCAGTGTGTGATACTTGGCTATCTGGACAATGGCCCCACGAGAAAACGCGAGTATAACGGATCTACTTTAGCGGCTCAAAAGCCAGAAATGCGAAGAAAGTATTTTAAGAATTGTTATGTGGTACGTGTTGTATTGTTTAATTCAGTGGTTTTATTCGCAAGTCACGTTTCTCATAATCTCCTGTCATCTTTACTCCCTCAACACAAAGAAAAATGCATAAAAACTAGAAACCTAAATAATACATTTCACTACGCGCGAAAAATTTGTGTCAGTTATGATTTCAAAAGTTGCACAAGAGAAGAGAGAGGTTCTCCGACATGTCATAAACTGTTTTTCATATCACGAATATGAGAATGTGCCAACACCCACGTTGTACTGACTTCTTAGAGTCCTTCTGCAAAGTTCCTAGCCGGAAGCTAGCATTTACTTTCTGACGGGTTCACATCTATCATCAGTACTTGTAATAAGAAACCTAATGCAATAATCTGCGTGTCTACGAAACCTACGTTGATTGACAGTTGCTGTTGTGGACGGGGCATCTGGTCTGGGTGCGTGTGCCCCGTCGGACGTTTGCTGCCGCTGCGGTCGGCGTGCAGGTGGAAGTCATACTGAGCGTCGGTCGACTTGCTCGGCGACCTCGTCAAGTCGCTCCCTCCTCCTCCCCGAGTGTCTTCAACGCCATCTGGAGGCGTGTGTGCATCATGTGACGTGTACTTGGGGAGCACCATAAACTTCGTGAGAGACGAAGAAACTTCCAGAACTGGGCGTTGAAGAAGAGAAGTACAGAGGGACTTTGCTAAGACGTAACTCTGTGCCCTATGTCGGGGGCGCCTGCCTACATCATGGCATGATATGAAATTTACCCAAATGGGTTTTTCATAAATTTTATATATTGCGATATTATAATGTGAATTGAATGTTTAATTTATGTTATGCAGTAGTCTTCCACTTTTATAACAGAGAATTTTTATGTAATTTTTGTATGGTTCTTCAGTTATTCTTTTTATCAATATATCTGCTAACCATGTATGGTCGTGATGTTATTTATATGGGAATTTGAAATATTTACCATAAAAGTGGAATCCCCAAAAATAAAGTTCGACAAAAATCAACTTTTTACCAGTTCATGTGCCGGCAAGCTACCATTACTACCTGTCATTATCAAACCTCAAATATATACAAGTAAAATTCATCACAGTGAAACAACGGAAACTGCCAAACCACTCAACTTTAACCCTTCATGATATGTTAAATAATCTAAAGTATTAAAATCATAGTTTGAACATTCAAATCTTTCACTAGTTATTGTAGGTGTTAAGAATGCATACCTACAAGTGAAATTCACATTAATCCCTCTCGTAAGCATAAATTACTTATGTAGGAATATTATTCCTCTCACAAATTTTGTTATTGCTGTTTTGCATACGTTGTGTTACGAGATACGCCAATTAACTGAATTAAGAGTAATCCCATATGACGTTTCTTACTCTCATAAATAATGTCAGTTTAAAGAAATTAGCACACTGGAACCTGCCTAACCAGAGAGACATACAAATTTCTTCAAAGACTGTTTGCTTCTTATTTCCTGGACAAACTGAAAACGAGAAGTTATATTGACGTTTATATCCCCTTGTCAGATCCGAGTATGTTTCGTCTTAACTCATTCGTCGTAACTTTAGTCATTCGCGAATGCATGCCTTGTACTCTGTCATTAAAAGAGAGGCGCATTTTCCTGGAGATAAAAGTAACTTTTGACATCCAGACGTGCCACATACCTTTTCTTCGCCTAGGTGCGCACGTACACGCACACGCCCACTGAACATAGTTTGGGTAAAGGATTTGCGTGCCAAAGAGGGCGGCAGCGGGGGGACAAAGAATACATATAAATTACAAATACGGAAGTAGATAAATTCGCGTCTAGAAAACCGTCACTTTTTTTTATTTATTTTAAATGGCCATCTACGGACCACGCTATTTCATCTGTCCTTTTCCTTTCCCTTGCGCCTGAGCTTTAACTTTCACCCAGTATTCCCGCATTCGTATCCTATGCTGTTCCTTCCTTGCTTCAGTCCATGTTTTGCCGGTTTTTAGTTTCGACTTTTATTGGAAACCACGGTGCTACTGGAGTTTCTTCTTGAGCGGAGTACGTTTCTGGATATCCTCCTGTGTTATCCCCACTTCTTGCAAGTCTTTCTCTACCTCGGTCAGCCACGGCTTCTTGGGTTTTTCTTGTTGAAAAAGCAATTAAAGATCCAATTGCTCAGCCTTGTAGGGTTCATACGGCCAATATGGCTAGGGAAAACAATTCTCCTCCTACGAACGGTGTCTTCTTTTATAAGTATTATTCTTTTAAATTAATGCATTGTTGAAAAATTAATCACGCCATATGTTCAAAACATAAAACATCATATATTTTCAAAACCATGGCTGCTTGGTGTAAACATATAGAACTTATGTACAACGATGCTATCATCTAGAAGCCTTATTTATATTTAGGATAACATTCTTACAGAAAATATTTCATACTAAGACTAATGCAGGAAGACCTAAAAAAATGCAGTTTGAATACTCTGTACGTGGAAAAAATTTACCCCGACGACGGGGTGCACTGAATATCGTGGGTCACTTGGTGTGTGATATACTACATTTATTCTTTTTGCGGTTTCTTCACGAATTTTTAAAAAACCTTTGAAAAATAGCACCATATATGAAGATTTGGTTTCTTTCTTAATTTTCTTGTGTATGACAACCGTTTGATACTTGTGGCAACAATGAAGTACCTTATTTTTGGATTTGTTGAAATTTTATGTATATTTTTTTATAAATTCTCTTTATTCATTTAAAGCTCATATAGATTAAACTAGTGTTGAGATAGGTGTGTGGTTAATGACAAGTAAGGAATAGTTCTTATGAGAAATATTATTACACAGAGTGCGCACGAAAGCGGTGCTTTGCCCCTTTGGTATGCGTATCTAGACGTAGTTATTCTTTGCTTCCACGAAGCGGAAACATATCCTGGATGTAGAACTTCAGTAGGATTTCAGAAAAATTAGAAGTAACTGTGAATTGACTATATAAATTTCTTCCTTTCTTCCTAGTTCAAAGCTTTTTTTATTAAATTCATTCGATTTGACATTTCTCAGATTATACACAACGAGACGAAAACTATACACACTCTATAAATGAACACAAAAGGGACAAAAATATTAGTATAACACCTCACATCTTAGTGAACAAAACAGTTCAGTCAGTAATGATACCGAAAAGGAAAATTACTTAAGGCAATTCAGGGTATATTTAATTATCTTCTTGAAAGTTCTTTTTAAAATATGTGTTACTTCACAATGCACTGTCGCCTCGGATTTGCCAACAATTCTATAAAAATTGCACCAGACGTCCATAAATTTTTATTTAGATAAGTTCGCATTTTGAGCACAAAAATCAAACCGGAAATGAAATATCAGAATATTTATTAGTTGTTGGACGTTATAAAAATAAGTAATTATAGTGATTTCCTCGCATATTTTTGTAGTAAAGCGTATATTTTCCACTCACAGGGCTAATACTCCCACTTTGGGATTCGTAAACCATTAATCTACCCAGGTGCATGTAAATGGTGCTTTTGTGGTTCCTTATCTTAACATATCTTCTTGGCAGTAATATGCACTGCCAGAGAAGACACATTTTCAGTTCTGAGAATTTTGACCTAGTGATGATGCAGCGGAAGCAATTTTCAAACAATGAAAATTTACCTACGATTGAAACTTATTTTCTTTTATGTGGCATTCATTAAATCAGCTCCAAGTGTTACACCGAGCTCTGGTTGTACTTCGTTTCATTTTACGTTCAGTTAAACCATTTCATTTTTTACATTAATTCGTTTTTAATGCACACATTTGGGGCTATAACACTCAGTGGTAATGGGGCTATTATACTCAGGTAAATTTGAACGCTCAGTGAAAATGGGGCCTTCATACTTAGGTAAATTCAAAGATTCACTTTTTCTTTCTTGATGGTTTAAAACTATAAGAATTTAATCTTTAAAAATGCAAGAGACTAGTATGAAAGCATGTTTAAATGTAAAGTCTTAACATTTTTACAATACTTATAAGCCTTTAAGATTAGCGACTCAGGTTACAATTCTCTTAGTCTTAAGAGAGAGTATTGCTACTTGTATCTAATAAATTGTTTTCTGCAGGTAGTGAGGTATATCAATGTATTTCACTACGCAACTCTGGCTAAAAATGTGTTCAAAACCCTCAATATATTCCTTTTTCCCAGTTTACCTGAGATTATAGAAAATTATGTATAAACGATGTGTACCTAAACAAAAATATTCCCAGATATTTGACTTCCAAAAAATTTAATGCTGAAACTATAGCAAAAAGGAGACTCAGGATAGATGATCCTTAGAGTGAAAGTGAAACTGCCATTAGGAAAAAAAAAGTGCAGCAGCGCAAGACTCAGTCGCGAATAAGCCTATACGAAAATACACAGCGTGTTTTCTGTGGTCTAAAGCGTTAATAAAAATTTCGTGATAAATATGTAATTTAACTGTATACCAGACATTTAAAGCGTGTGTTCACAATGAGAGTGTGTGATACAGAAAAAAAATTTCAATGTGAAAAGTGCATGTAATTTTTGAGAACAATTTTGTGATTGGAATAGCTTCACAAGTTATCGGAATTACCCAGAAAATTTTGGGTGTGTCTCAATTTGTCCTATTTACAGTAACATCTTCCTTCCACAGAGGTTTTTTGTGTTTTATTAATTTTATAATTTTGTATAGCTTATAAATAACTGTTTCCGTTTTATAAATAAATTCATCAAATTAAAAAAAAAATATATTTTAATTCCATAAAATTGAAATTGAGTAAAATAACACAACACTAAACTGTTGAAATTTCAAAAATAATTATAGTAGTAATTTGTGTTATTATTTTATATAACATCACATATCTCAAAACTGTGATCGTAATATTAAAATTTTAAAAAGGTCAAGCAATTGTTTTATTTTATTTTATATCATGCCACGTATTGAAAAAATGTTGTTCAAGAACGACAGTAACAATAAATAACTCGTAAATCATTAATTGTGGAGAATTTTTTAAATTATTATGGGATCGCCATTTTTCGCAGGTTATTAAGCTATATAAATAGGTGTAAAGCTCATTCAGCATTACTTTCCTGAGATAATATGTTGTCAAGCATTATTTATCCATGGCCTTCAAATAACTTGGTCATTTATTGGAGATTAATAATATGGAAGTAAAATTTCTGTGTAGGTGACAGAAAATTAACTAAAATTGATTTGGCTGAATGGTTCTGGATATGAGTGATACCTCAGCTTTGGGAGACATACATTTCCAACTATAGAGTTGAAGCCCAAATTTTTTTGCTCACTCAGCGTTACGTTTCATTAGATAGTGCTGCTGAATGTAGCAATATTGCTAAGTTTAAAAGATAGCAAACATTTAACAAATATATAAAACTTCTTTCAGTTTCGTATAAATTTCTTAAAGGTTGTACAAAGAAGATATGCTATTGTACGAAAGCTTGACATAAATATTGTGAGATCTGCCAGTATTTTAAAGAAGAGTGTGTTTTTTATAATGGATCTATTAATGATACTATAAAAAAAACAACGCATGGATTTTGAAAGCATTAATATATTCTTTGTTATAAAGAACGTCATAGGACTGCAGTTAATTAATAATCAAAATTTTTTCCTTTCTGTGTTCTNGTGTTTTAATGTTTTTTGTGCCATAAATTTATTTCTTTTGAAATAAATGCTACCTTCTCATTTAACGTTTTCTTCAGTTGCAAATTTAAAAAAATTATATAAAAGGATATTTAAATTAATTGCACAAGTTGATTCTATATGTTAATTCCATAAAAAACGTATTAGTTGAATTAAATAAAATGCGTTGAAGATAAATGTAATAGTGTAGAAAATTAATACCAAGCGAGGTATGTGCAAAAAAAATTAATCGCTATTTATCTCATATGGCACACATGTCTGGATTGCTATTTATCTCATATGGCACACATGTCTGAATTGTTATTTATATCTTATGGGACACATTTCTTTATTGCTATTTATCTCATATGGCACACATGTCTGGATCGCTATTTATCTCATATGGCACACATTTCTGGATTTATATTTATCTCATATGGCACACATGTCTGGATTGCTATTTATCTAATATTGCACACATTTCTGGATGGCTATTTATCTCATATGTCATACATGTCTGGATCGCTATTTATCTCCTATGGCACACATGTCTGGATCGCTATTTATCTCATATGGCACACATATCTGGATTAGTAGGAGCGTTGAAAATAAGATGTCATAAAAATCACATTTAAGAAGGTTAAAAAATTGTGTTATTTAATTGTGTAATTTCTTCTTATAAAACATTTTAATATGCCTGATGACTGGCATAACCCAAGGAGCAACCAAATTTGGCCAAACGGTTTGCGTTTGATTGGAAAGGATAGCTGTATAATGGACTGGAATACAATCATCAATACATTGTTGGCCCAACGAAACGTGCCAACCAAAACTTGCGACATTAAAAATATACTAGATTACTTAGCACCCCTCAGATAATGCTGCCACTAAATCAGAAAAGTCCACAATATATAGTAAGTTTAGTTATTGTTAGCATAAATATGGTTTGTATGTATTTTTCTGTTGGGCCAACATTGTAAAACCACATTTTATGTCTAATTATGGAGCAAACTATCTGTTAGTCAATAGTTCCCCTTTTCTGTAGTTTATTAACTACAAAGGTTTTTTAAGACCTGTGATTTTTTTCTCTTTGAAATATTTTTTGTTGGTTATATGTTGTGGCAATTTTGGGAATAAAATGGTTAGTAGCTGGAATGATTTAAGTTTATTATTTGTTGGTCATATGTTGCCTACATGTTGGAAACATACCATCCACATTTGGTAAGTATACTTAAGTGGGCAACACTAAACTACCATCATAATATCACTCATATAAAATATAGTTTAAAATGTAAACAAATATTAATTTTCGCAGTATATTAATTCTTTCCAAAATATGTTTTCCTTTAAATTTTGTTTTGTTGTTTATATTTTATGAAAATGTTGTAAACATAAGTGTTGGTAATGGACACATTGTGTAATGTTGTTTCACAATTGCCATACACACATTGCCAACATTGGATATGTACTAATTTCTAAATAAAACGTATGTGTATATGTATCATCTTATTTTTTAGATTGTTCAGATAATTTTTTAACAATAGCGACCCTTTTAATACAAACTGTGTAATGTTTGTCTCTACTAGTTGGGATATATACTGTTGTAACTTATAGGTATTTGTATATTCGGCCAATACTTCCATGTTTTGGCATTTGGTTCGTAAGGTTGGAAATATGTTGTATTGGAATTTAAATGTCTAGTCAATTATTTGGAATGAAATAAGAAATTTAATGTTGGTCAATCATTTTTTCCAGGCAAAATACTAAAGTATATTTATAGGAGGGACTCCGTTTAAGAGAAGTTTCAATGAATGTAAATCAACTAAATTTTAAAGCAATAATTATGTTTACAAATAAGAGCACACATTTTTATTCCCAAAAATGTTAAATATTTCTTTAATTTTTTGTATGATTGGAGGTTACTAACATCGAAGAAATGTATTAAATCGGAAGGAATTTATAATGGAATGGATTATCATATAAGATGCAATGTTCGGTTGACATGTTAATATTTATTCCTGTAGTTAGGTGCATCCTATATCGGAATAAAAACTGGCACATATTAATAAACACCAGTTTTCATCACAGTTTTGTGCATGTGTGAGAGAAAATTATCCTGCGTCATTGATCATAATTTTAAACACTGTGTGCATTGGCACAAAAGAAAGGCTGAAATAAAATATGCGCCATACTGGAAAGCATGTAAGGCTTTTTATTTCACATGGGTTCACATTTAAAACAAGTTTATGTTGAAAATTATGTATTACGTATTAATACGTTAAATTAAATAGAACAATATGGTGAACTGAAAACGCATATGGGTATCTCATATTACTCTATGACCTGCATACAGTTGGAGTGGTCTAATGAGATAGTGGTTAGCACATCGGACATGTAACGTGAAATGTCTGGGTCAGCGTTGACTTTCTACCAAATATACAAGCGGAATATAGCTTCTAATGGAAGACTGTGTATACCAACAGACACAGCTAGGAAGTCACCTCGGTAGGCGCGAGAGTTATGGCAATTTTTAAATAAATATGAAAATTGATTGCAACCATTTATTAACCAAATGGGCAATTTTTTTTTTGGTGTTTGTGTTACGTAATAAAAACACGTCTAGCGTGCACACTACCAATGTTGTAAAACGTCAGTAAAATTTTAGTTGGTAAACAGCTGTTCATTGACTGGTGTGCAATAATAACGTGATGTAGGACCAACATCGGCCCGAGTAAACTTTTAATGTTTAGTCAGCGTTGACCCAACCAAAAAGTTGCTATTATGGATACGTGTAAATTAAAATCTAAAAAAGGCTACAAATGTGTGTATACAATCATAAATGTATGTTGTATTCCAGTTATTAGCCATATAAATATATCATATTGTGCCGACGTAGTTTCAATGTTGATTTCAGACGGCAGTCAACATAATATACCTTATTGGGCGAACTTAGGTCCACGCTATATGTTTGCGTTGGTACAATGTAATTTGCTAGAATGTAACAGTAAAAACAAATGTTGGTCCAACGGTGGCCTAACCAAAAGTTGCTACAGGTGACGTAATATGTCATCTAGTTGTTGAAAGTGGCCGTATGTCTGTCGATTTATGTAGGTAGCGCAGTTATCCAACACCGGTTTTGCAATTGGGAGCACCAGGGTTCGAATCCCAGCGGGGATATTCTCATTTCCATGTTTTCGAAAATAACAATGGTTTAATGGTTCGTTAATACTGTCTCTCCGATTTCTTTCATCATTTCCTCTATCTGAACTGTTAATTTATCTAGGCATTGTCACCATCCGGAGGCACCAAAATATTTTCCCAATTAAAAATTTAGATAATGAGAAACAGAGAGTACGTTAATTTTTGTCTGATTTACACTTGTTCTTCTTTTTAAGGCCAATCATTGCTTAATTTATTCCTCTCTAATGCCGCATTTAAAAAAAAATTAAATACAGGGGCCGCGGTGGCTGAGCGGTTAGCCTGCTCGCCTCCCACCAAGGCGAACCGGGTTCAGTCCCCAGCCGGGACACCCCGGATTTTTGCAAGTGGAAATCTTGCATAACGATGCCTCTAGTCAATGTGTTTGGTCCGGGATCTCCCATTTCCCCCGCCCTCACATTCCGGCGCCGCTCTACTTCCACCTCATTTAACCCTCATGGTCTCTCAAGACTTGGTTTTTACGAAACTCTTAAATCTATTAACTCAACTCAACTTAGATGAAATACCAGAAATTTATATTTTAATGTTCCCAAATTCGAGGGATATACGTTATTTAAAACAGAGACGGATATTTATTTGGGAAACACTTTCATAATTTAAGTACCTTGGAGAACAACTAATCAAAGACGGTATTTTTATGCTTCGTTTAAAATAAGCTCGTTTATAAATAAAAGTTGCTACGTAAATTTAACAGTTACAGGGCGAACATGTTAAATACTCACAAGCACACGCCCTGTCATTCCGCAGTCGGTAAACTCAAACGATCGCTTCTTTCTTGCGAGGTGTTTCAGAGCAGTGTCACCTCGAGTGGCGAGATGCGTGTATTTATACTGCACGATAGTCACGCACTCTCGGTGGCGAAGGTTGTCGCCTGCTGCGACGCCGGGCAGGTAATTACGTCTCGACTGAAAGCACAGGGTAGCGCGACACCCGGCCTCCCCGCCCTCACGAGCCTTCGTCTTCCCACGTCGATGCTGCGAGCTGTGACGCGAGTCGTCTTCGTTCCGCGCTTCCGGCTGCGCGCGACGCAGATAAAACTGCGTCTATTTGGAACTTCCTGCCACGACAAAGGCGACGTGCTAGAGAGTCTGGCGCGTGAACGTTACGTCAAATTCCCCGCTGTTTTCCTTGGGGAGTATCTTGAAGGTCTCTCTTGCTTGTTTCCCATTTCCACCATCGCCGCTGATTGGACGATGTATCGCAGTAGTCTAGGAAGCACAAAGGTTATTCGGAAAGTTACGTCCAAATCGCCGTAGAAACCGTATGTCGCGCGAACATTATAACGCGCATGCGCACCGACTGCCGGCATGCCTTGCTCGTCAAACGATGCCATTGGCATTGGTATTGTTGCAGGGTGCTGTTTTCAGTGCCAGTTCAAAATGTTTAAAACATTTGATCATTCCGCAGACTGTGAAATACGGTCAATGATTCGGTTTTTGACAGCAAGGAACGTTTCAGCAGCGGAAGGTTATAGAGAAATAAGTCAAGTGTAGGGCCCCAATGCGATGAGTGATAGCAAAAGGCGTATGTAGACGAGAGGTTTCAAGGATGGATTGAAAAATGTCCATAATTTACCGCAATCAGGCCGACCATCAGTGATCACGAAAGATTTGGTCAAAGCTGTGGACGAAAATATGCGTGAAGACCAGCGATTCACAATTTCAACTTTAGCATGGGAATTTCCAAATGTGGGTAGAACAACTTTGCACAAAATCATCTCCGAAAATTTACAATTTCAAAATTATGCCCACGTTGGGTTCACAGGCTGCTTACTGAGGAACACCAAATTACAAGGATGGCTTGTGCTCTTGATGTTTTGGACCTATATCATATGGAAGGTGATCAATTTTTAGAGAAGATTGTCACAGGGGACGAGACGTGGGTTTGTCATATGACCCCAGATTCTAAACGCTACTCAATGGAATGGTGTCACCCAACATCACCAGTCAAAGTCGACGCCAAGCAGACAATCTCAACACACGAGGTTATGGCAACCGTGATTTCGGATAGATATAGAATCGTGTTAGTCGAATTTATGCAGCAAGGGGCAAACAATAAATGCAACCGCTTACTGCGCTAACCTGAGTTAACTTCCATGTGCAATACGAAATAAGCGACTTGGCCTTCTGACGTCTGGAGTTTTGTTGCTGCGTTACAAGGCCAGACCCCATTCTGCCAATCACACACAGAATCTGATGAGATCTTTTGGATGGGAACATATTGACCTCTCACCGTACAGTTTATGATCTTAATTTAATTTCTTTATTTAACTACACAATATATAATTTAAAAAAAAAAGGCGAGTTTCGTTTTTGTTTGGCGAAAATTAGTTGACAGCCACACAAACTGCAAATATCACCTTAAACATTGAAACCAAAATTTCTCGGACGATCGAAGATAAATTGTCGGTAATATTTTTACATATATGACCCATAGACAAATCATAAAGCTTTTAGTTTATTTCTTATATACGTATTTACAGTGAAAGCTTAATTTTAGCCCTCATAGTATACTGATGTACATGAAACCTAATACTACAGATATATTCAGCATATTCGGAACGAAATGATAGATGTTCAAAGTTAACTGAATATATGTTTACTAAATATAAATTTTTTTTCACATCGTTAAAACGTGGTATTATATTATAAAAACAATATGTTATTCTATAAATAATTTAGTTTGAAAGGCTGTGGTACTTTGGTTCGCATAGTAGTAATGTATTTTATTTTGACCAATTCTAAATTAAAATAAATCGGCGCATTTTTACAAGCTATATGTTAGTAACCATTTTTTATTTTTAGGTTTAATAACACAGAAATTTGGGCCCTCTATATAAGATATTTAGAAACCATGATATATGCCTTAGCAATACCATAACAGCGCTAATGCCGCTCTTCTTATGGCATGTGGCATTACTGAAAGCAGAGCATATAATGTAATACGGAAGGCGTAGTAAATATGCCATAAGTATGTCCATGACATAGAAGTGACAGAGGAACGATATGCTGGAAGATTTTAATATACGTCTATTTATTGGACTGCAAGAGGGAAGTTAAAAGTGGCACTGAATTCCCTGGCTTTCTAGGTGTTTGGGAATTTCAGGTATATTGTGTCGGAAGAAATGGACACTCTAGGCAGCTACACACGCTGGAATGGTTCTGGATTATTTCTAACACCACAGGAAGACTGAGCAGTTTAACAGTCGCACAGACTTCAACAGAGCCAACTTCTTCCTAGTCCAAAATCTAGTGACATGTGGCAACTTTAATTCAACACGACACCACTACCAGAATAATTTACATATATCTAGGAAGAACAAATCTGCATTAAGTACGACGTGTATTTATTCTGACATTAAAAGTTGTAGATAGCAAACTTTTTTTGCGTGGACGTTAGCACAGAGCATCGTATAACGGTACTTATCTGCTAAGAGTTGCTTTTATCTATGTATCTCCCTTTCTCTAAGTAGATTACCGGATTGCAGATGAGCACTACAGTTCCTGGATAGTAATGCCCAAGAGACAGTTTATGTAAAGATTATGATTGTGCGCACATGCTTGTTTTCACATTAATGTTTACATAATCTCTAAAAAATTTCCGTGGCCTTTTCGCTCGATATTTACATTTTCATGTCAATATTTTTTTTATTAACCATTTAATTTAAAATATATATTAACACATAGATATTTTCAGTCAGTGATATCTTTAGCATTACTTCATTTGATAGTAATTATTTTTTTATGACATAAAGGTATATATGAAATCAACTATTATTTCATTTCCACATACCCGATTCATTCAGCATACATATTTAGGAATTATTCATTACTTGATACCAGCTCCCTTGTATACAAATAAACAGCATTATTTTTCTTTTAGCATTGATGCAAGTCCTTCTTCCATAATAGTTAAAATGGGTACTATACTATCAGCAAATGCTGGAGAGATTGTCGATTTTGGAGTTGTATAACTTTGTGCCACATCTTTCATCAGGATAGGCTGAGATTGAAGTTGACGTCTTCTGCACTTAGTAGTACCTGCATCAACCGATATCTTGTGTTTGTTGCTGCTGCGACTTCAGGCAACAAGTATAGAATCGACATCCTTCAGGAAGTTGACCTCTTCAGCAGCAGCTTCTGGATCTAATGCGGCAGCTACCTGGATGGTTCCTTTGCTTGTGGGTTCTGGCGGCACAGCAGTAATAAGGATCGTGGAGCAGTCCGACCAATGTAGAGGGTCGATTCTCGTAGCATGTGCTACAACATATTCTGGTGAGCATGTTGATGGAACATATTCACACAAGTAGAACACTGGGCATTGATCATACTTAATACAGTCAATAATCTGTTGACCTGGCTCAAAAATTACTGGTCCATGGGCAAACAATTTATGAGAATTTTCGTTCCAGTTTGATTAAATAACCCTACTCAATCCAGACTTCGCAATTGCATACTGGTTTGCTGGATGAAATGCTGTCACCATACTTAGGTTGTGGGCCACAATAAACTGAATGTTCGTAAGTGTGGCGAGGTTCTTTAAATATGATGGCATGCTGGCAGATCATGTCAAGAAACAATGATGTCACTGGAAGAACTCGATCAGTACGGACAAGAACCTGTAAACGATGCCATAGCAGGNAAATGCTGTCACCATACTTAGGTTGTGGGCCACAATAAACTGAATGTTCGTAAGTGTGGCGAGGTTCTTTAAATATGATGGCATGCTGGCAGATCATGTCAAGAAACAATGATGTCACTGGAAGAACTCGATCAGTACGGACAAGAACCTGTAAACGATGCCATTGCAAGTATCCAGACACTTACACTTGCTTGTAGAAATAATTTCGCCTTCTTTTGTTACTCCACCTTTTTCTGATTCACAGTCTGGGCTTCGATGTCCAAAATGACAATCTATTCACACAGCAGACTTTGGATGAATAGGGAAAGGTTCACTTAGTACAGATTCATGATGAATAGTCTTCTGTTCAATGACGTTGCACTGCTCACTTTCCCGAAATATATGTCCAGAGTCTCAGTCTTGTAAACGGAAGTTTTTTATGTTCCCAAGTTGAAATTGATCAATATCTTGAATTCAGCATGTATGATAAGGCTTTCTCCGTTTGATAGTAGCTCGCTGTTTGGGCGGTGATTAAAAACGGCATATCATTCTATGTTGAAGCAAGGAAACCTTTAGGTGTGGAATCGATCATAAAAGTCATCATACCCCCACATATGGTTCATATCATCACATACTTGTACTTGCTCGAGTTTATTAGCCGATTTAAAAATTACTCTTGTGTAACCGACGAAATATCGTTCGTACTTGTCCACTTTATCTGGCTGGAATTACACAAACACGTGCTTGTTGAACATGCTTGATGATTGCGACCAGTTCAGAGGGAAGTTGATAAATATATATCACAAGTCAACAGTGAGCACATCGTCTTCCATGTTGTGTAGCCTTGGTTTATGGTGGTGGTGTGTTGATTACCATCGCAGTACTCGGTCCATCTTTTAATATTGTTACTGGCAGGTCTGCATAGCTCATAGCTGATACTCTGATCAAACCATTTTTGAGCAGCTGTTCTTCGTTTGCTTGAGAGATGAGCCAATTATTAAATGTAGGTGGTACACTGGACAAATGGTGAAACTGCACTTTATCGGAGATAATGACAGTCACTCATTATCATAAATAATATACAGTGCTCAATACCGTTGCATGATTAAACTTGCTCGTACAAGCCAAGTGGTTTAAAATATTTTTCCCAGTAGCCATTAGTCACATCTTCACACTTGTTAACATCAATTTGATAGAAAGCTACATACATGATGCATCACTGATGACGAGTAGGTATACTCACCATGGTTGAAGATAAACTAACAGTTGTAGTCCTTATCAGTTTAATACACTCAGACCATTCTGTTAAAAAAAAAGATGTCCAGCATACAATGAAAATTAAATATCATGAAAAGTTTTACCATTTGTTAAGGCTTTCATTCCACTGTATGCCATGTACACAGATGCAAAATTACTTAGTTTCTTCTGGTCCTCTTCCTTAATGAGATGCACGTACATTTTAGGGAGATGAATTTTGAGCTACAATCCCACACACAGGTGATACTCTTCCCGTAAGTAATGTTGATCTGCTGTAAGTAATTTGCTCTGTAGTTCTTGCCTATTTCCACATTGCCTACTTTCCAGAACTGAACTCCATGGTATTATCTAACTCCAGAAACATTACTGTTATCTTAAATGTCAAGATAAGAAAGACACACAACCTGTTATAACCTGAGATTGATGAACAGTTGTCTTTATACAGCTGCTGCTTAAGTAAAGCTGCAATGGAATGAATACATCGTTTTATGATATGGTCATATGGACGTAACTGTGCTCTGATTGATAAAGTACTCTGTAAATATCAGATCTTCACCTGCCTTCCTCTTCATAATAACGATTATTAAGATTAAGTTTATTCATTGTTGGTACACGGAATACTGCCCTTGTATTAAATCGTGTAGAAAATGGGTTGTTGAAAGATTTACTTCCGATTATGATATGTTATTATGCCTTGTATATAAGAATTGTACACTGTATTTGAGCAACCAATGTATTTAAATTAGGTATGTGTGCGCAGCAGCTGACACATATAAGACAATGAGCAAGCATATAGTTACTATGTTAAACCAGGACTCTAGGAATAATGCGAGCCGGATGGCAAGTATGAAGCTAAGACTTCAGTAGTAGTATCCGCGCAAATAACGTGCCAATGTTCTGGTTTGGTCTCACACTTTATACAGTCAGGTAAATTAGTGTTATTCTTTACCAAGTAGCTGATTTAACACTTTCCCTGCCATACTCTTTCCGTGTCTTTTAAAATGACGAAATGGATTTTTCGGGTCATAAAGCTGCCTCGAGTTTAAGATTGTATGCTGTTTGCTTAGTTGTTATAATATGTGAAGTATGAAAAATAAACTGATTGTTACATACAGTTGTGAACTATATGTAAAGTAAGTCGAGTACAGTGTATTTGGAGGGAAATTTTTTGAATTTTCCGCATAAATTCATATTAAATATGTGAAACTGTAGCCAAGTTAAATTTTATAACACATTTATGCAATGCCTTGATTAATATACATGTAATGTGTGTGTTTAACTGTGAATAATGTATTTCAGTTATTTTAACTAAAATAAAGTATATCTATAAATCGTAAATTTACGAATATTATATTTTAGACGTAATGTTTTCATATTATTGTATGCATACATATATACATATTGCTAATTCTAATTGCTAGCATACATGTTGGAAAGTATCAGATGTATAAGTGTAGTGGTTTGAAATTCATATGAATGTATATATGTTGTGATAATGTAACTACATCAATATTTATGATCTAGGTACTAATTATATCATCAAAATATTCAATGCACACTTCTGCACAACTACGATAGCACAACTAAGAAACCATGCCCCAACCATGAAACTATGTAAATAGCCGTAGTACAGACTGAAACGCACATGATGTCATTTTGGTGCACTTGCATTCGACCAAACACACAGCATTGGCGCTGAAAGCACCGATCAGCCGTTGTAGACACTGATGAGTAGCCGATGCAGCATTAACGCGAAGAACTCTAGACGATATCAAACGAGTGCACAGAGTGAAGAAGAATGCCGGGAAAATGCCAATGTCGTCGTTTAAAGCAATACACAAACATCGAGAGAGGCATCGTAACCGTGCTGAAAACCATATGTTGGTCGTATTGCCGTATAGTCTACCACGTGAATCTTTCGAGCCATATTCTTCAATACTGTTGAGAACAGAGTATGTGTTAAGGCTCCCCCAAACAGAAGACCAGCCCAGGACAGACTATGTTAATTACCAGTAGANTTGAGAACAGAGTATGTGTTAAGGCTCCCCCAAACAGAAGACCAGCCCAGGACAGACTATGTTAATTACCAGTAGATAGGATCGACAGATCGTGCGTCAGGCACTGAGGGGTCCTATGGTGAACTGGTCCACGATACTAGCTTGTGTCGTGTCTCCTGTGTACCCACGAACCGCTTGCCAACACCTTGCGGAGGCGAATCTGTGATCACAACGCCAATTATGTGTGTTGTCATTAACTCCGCAACAGCGGTGGCTTCGTTTGCAGTGGTGCCAGGCTAGAGCAACGTGGGACGCCACAGATTGTCGATATGTGGGGTTTAGTGATGAGTGCTGCTTTGTTATGGGGTTTGATGATCATCGCGGCTGTGTGTGGAGAGCTCCTGTATCTGCCACAATCCCAATGTCATTATCAAGCAGCACACTTCACTCATGGCAGACATAATGTTATGGGGAACCATACACTACGTTATCCAAGCCCCTCTCGTCAGGTTATGTGGAACATTAAAAGTCCAGTGATATGTGAATGATGTCCTAGGGACCTGCCCCCTCCCCGCAATCCCTCTCGCACATCTACATGTCTTTCACCTCGTAGGGTCTCAGTAGTTTTAATATGTAGGTAGGGACGTATCCAGATTACAGAAAGGGGTGTCAAACGGGACATGACCACACTATAAATCGTCATGTTGACGTGGAACTGTCAAGTGAAATTTTTGAACTGATGTGAAATAACAACATAAGTGTCGAAAACACTTATTTTACTAAATTAATTAAAAATTATTTGAAATCAAATAATTACAATGATAAAGTGTTCTCTTTCCCATGCCATGACTCAAAGTATTGATCTGCGACTANTATTTGAAATCAAATAATTACAATGATAAAGTGTTCTCTTTCCCATGCCATGACTCAAAGTATTGATCTGCGACTGCACAATGAGGAAGTGACCCCATCCCCATCAAACCAATTTCAGAAATGTTCAATGACCTTAATTAATCAAGATATTTTAATAACTGTTTTCTGAGATTTGCCTAGAAGATGAATTAACTGCCTGGCCCGTATCAGGACATTTGTAAAACTATCACATTTGAATTTTCTTCTCCGCTCATGTTATGTACTATTTTATAATAATTTCTAAATGTTATCTACAAAAACAATTCTTAGCACCTTACAAGTATTCGTAAGCTTGAGGCTTATTTACGTCTGCACTGTGTTTCCTGCTGGAATCACCTGCTACAACTTGCCGGAAAATCATCTACATGGTGTCGAAGACTTATTTGTTTCTTTAAAAGTGAACCGAGAGTAGAACCTCAAGTAATTGAGGAGTCCAGATGCAAAACTCGTTTATTACAATGCAAATGATTTTGTGATAAACGTAAAAAACTAATATTATGAGTTACAGGGCACCAAGGCCAAACTATTTTGCGAATATTATCAGTAAAGTCACCAAACTGGAATTGTAACACGGAAATAAAAGTTCACTCACAATATTTAGAAAGTTATTTGAGAAATAAATTCGGAATAAATAAATTATGCTGTCAAACTGTGGAACAATGAAATTTTGCAAAAAAAGTTGTGTTTTTTATGATGAGTTTGCAGTAATATATTTTTTTATGCATTATAAGATAGATTCCGGAACAAAAATAATTTTCAAATCATACGGAGTGCTCCCTACACTTGAAAAAGATATTTTCACATGTTGTGGTAAAATTAAAATCATAGAGATGTTCTTGCACCGAACATAAAATTAAAATGCAAACTTCTTGGAAACGTGTACTGTGTTCTTCTTTTACGAAAACATCTTCCCCATTCGCATTTTCTTCATCACTTTCCAGCATATGTGTCGAATAACTAGCATTACTTTATGTACACTTAGTCTTTGTTCTTTTCTCTATTCAGTGCCAAAATACTTTGTCAGCAATGTTTACACTTCCCTTAATTTATCCTTTTGGGCACTTACTGTGTTAAATAGCTGATCAGGCAGAATGATTTCTAGTGTTCCTCCTCTAGGAAGGACATATTTACACATACCAAGATCAGTTCTTTAGCAGACATCATCCCTTACAACCACCGATGTTTATCTATTTCTTTGTTACTATTAAACATTAACTCGCTTGTCTCTAGAAAATTTAAAATGCCACCCACCTGGAAGTTTAATGCGTGAATTAACCATGTTTTCTCAGTCAAATGCATTGTAGTGCTCCCCTTCATTTGCGACAGTTGCAATTTCACAGATGATTCCTCTGTACTCTTCTGGTGTTACTATTGTATCTTTTTTTACGTATGACCTTCTCTATTCGCCCAAACACACGGCCAGGTGGCAGAAAAGAGTGGCCAGTAACAGCAAAAGTGATATCGATCTGTGTTACGGGAAAAGTGGTATGATAAAGCCAGTGAATCAACATTCACATTATTGTGGCTTTCTTACTTTGTCCGGAAAACCCGTCTGCAAACAATTTAGCATATATTATGACTTCAAAATTCAAAGATGTTAATTTATGGTTAATCTTGAATGATATTTCATTGGATACGTTGCATCGTTGATTTTCAGTCCATGTGTACGCGGTCACTAATTGTTTCGATTGTACTCTTGTGGGGTGTCCTTCACAAACGATGAAATTATGGAGACACAATTGTCTTGAGTAATATGCTGATTGATCATTATCAGTATATAGTATTATGAGAATGATGTTGAAGACTTGTAAAAATATTTTGCTGAAAATGTCGTCCTTTTTTCTTTTTTTTTCAGGGAATCATTTTAATTACGATGTGCTTTCGATAATTGATGCATACTTTAGTCACTTTCCATGTATTGCGCAATGTTTTACATCTGCAATAACGGGAATCAACACATATCATTTTCATTATGAAATATGTGAATCTCTTCTTTCTCTCAAAGATGTGTCTACAACGCCTAACCCTTCGCCTCTTCTCTGTACGGAACAAACCCGTAGAAAGATTATCATTACATACATTCTGCAACAAAAACTATTGGAATTCCCGGGATCTAGGTAAATTATTTACGGCAGAGAGCAACCATTCGGTGTTTAGTTTTTACATAATAGCTTACTGAAGCTTTGCAAACTGGAAGTGTTCCTTTAGGTCGACGACGTCATCATGATAAATTTGTCTTGATCAACTTTGAAAGTAGTCTGGTAAAATGCTTGATTAAATCTCTTATGTCTTGCATTGTTAAGGAATCGCTTCCAAATGTTTAATTTTGTGACCGTATTTCGGTTTTTTTTTAATGGCTTTCGGTTTGTTTCTGCAAGAGACAAAACATATAGTACATCGTGTTACATGATGAAAAGTTCTGTTAACAGGCAGAAACTGGTTTCTTACTTGTTACGTTTACTATTTTACGCATGCGTTGTGGTTTTGGCAACCAAAAATTATAGATATCTAACACTAAACAATTACAACACCGTTGCTGTAACATGCAAGGTAAGACATTCCACATGTATGAGGGAGTCTTACAATGTATGACCAGCATTCGTCATATGAAATCATTGTTTATAGATTAGGCCTAGTCTAAAAATAAATGGTAAAGTTGAAAATAATCTTGCCTTTCAGTCATCTTTACCGTCCTTTTCCAATGACTTGGATCCTTTGGGCACGCGGTGGCTAAGCGGTTAGCCTGCACGCCTCCCAACATGGCGAATCAAGTTCAAACTGTAAAATTATAGTGTATGTGCCGACTCAAAATATATATGTTAAGTTAGTGCGTGTAAAAGAAAATTATAATATAACTGTAAGTTGGAATATGAGTTCAAGTTTCCTCCACCATTACAATAATAACATAAATTAAAAAAGGAAAGATTGAAAAATGTTAACTTAATGCTGCTTTACGTTAATAAGTATTGAAAATTAACCACGGAAAACTTTAATTAAAGATTGCCTCACGTAACTGGGATAATGATATTAATTTAAAATCACCGAATGGCAAATAAAATTGTGTTGTTTCAAAAATAAAACATGCACACAAAAATAAGATTTCCTTACTTTAAAATCTCTCACATTTTCTCCTTTCTCGTTCTCCACGTAACATAAGTTCTCAGGGTTCATTTAATATTCCACCCCAGTTATGCATATTAATTCAATATCAAAATCTTCAAAAACAATATCATTTTAATAGTTCATCCTATAGTTGAACAGAATAACGTTCCACGTTAAATGGATGAGTCACTCCGGGTCATGTAAAGGGTTGGCGTCGCTGGGCTGGAGATGGGTTTCTTACGCTTGTAATGGCGCCTGGCGCTGATCATTGCCTCGTCTGCCATCTACAGGAACAACTCCATAATTCATATGTAGGCCTATGACACTCAGCCCTCTTCAGCTCGTGCCGGATTCTCCTACCAAAACTGTAACTTCTGGGAACTATAACTCACAACTAACTTAGGATAGCGCCGAGGATTTTGGCTATCAAAACCCCAGCGATTATAACAGTCGTAATTTCAAAGGACACACCCACAAATAAAAACTTCTTCCGGCAAGTATTTTCGTCCTAAGCGCAAACGTAAAACATTTCTTCCGGTGAGGCGTAAAAGAAAATTACAAGGAAATAAAATTAAAAAAAAAAAAAATTAGAACATTTCATTATTTATAAAAAACCCTAGAAAAATTACAAAATGAATTAAGGGAGTTAAAAACTGAATACAAATTCACCATATATGGATAAAATACATAATATCATAGAATCATGAGTAAAAAAAAAAAATATATATAGGTGCTTTAACAAAATATATATTTAGTAACTACATATTACTAAAAATATGCTATAAGGGCTAAAAGTTTCTATGAAATTAGAATGTAAACAAACAAAATAAAATCGTGTTCTAAACAAACGTTTCATGATAATAGACGTAAAAATAATAAATTTGCCATAGCGATTAGATAAATAAGAGTTATGTAGCAAATGAAATATTAATATTTATATTTTGTAACATTGTAAAACAACTAATTAGGATTTATTAATTTACTTCTGCTTTATAAAAATAAGTTTTAAAAGTTTATATTCAATTTAAGTTTTGCATATTTCAATTCTGGATTATTAAAAAACCACAATATGTCCTCTTCATCAAGCAAGAGATTCATAATAAATATAGTCCATTTACATTAACTTCAAACTTTTCTGAAGCCGTGCTAATGTTCTACTCCCAGGATATTCTTCCACCTCGTTAAAAAAAAACCTAACCGAGTCTACAAAATTACACTAGAGGAAGAACGCAACGCATTCATGCAATAATAATATTCGTATGATCTATTTCTTACGATGCATACCAAAACGCCGGTTTTCGCTGTATATGTTCATATTAAGTATTAATTAATGTTATATTTATAAATAAAAAATAAATACAATTTAATTCAAACTGAAATAATGTTTTTTTATGTTAAAAAAAACTATTAATTGCTTGTGATACACGTCATATTTAGAAACAACCAAACACATCATTCTAGGGGTATTTTTTATAGCTTTGATTCACCAAGTGTGAAGAAAAGGCGAATAGACAATACTCTTATTGTATGAAATAAAATTTGTAGTACTATTAGCAAGTATTTTAAGTACATTTGACGCGTGATAAACTGACCGGTATGGGACCGAGAGGGTGTTGGATTACTGAAAGTGTCTGGATTACCAAAAGTGGTTTTTTAATCTCTGTGAGTTGCAGTAAGTTACTAGAATTACAGTCATTTTTGCATGTTGAACCATTTAGGACAATATACTATAAAAACAATTAATTTTAACTAAGAGAGAACAAAGAAATTGAGAAACAATTTACGTACGTGTATTAAAAACATGAATTACATATTATACAGTACAAAAATAATATAAAACAAAATTATTAAATGAAAGTCATACTTACGATAATGTATTTACACTTTGAAGGATTCTGGGATAGTGTTATGTTTTTTCTTAGGTAAGCTGTCAGTCAATCCTTGTTATTGAATGTCTTTTAAAATTAATATTTTCNTGTCTTTCAACATTAATATTTGCTCGTAGTCAGATCCTCTCTCCTCACACCATCGTAACAAAGTGTTTGCAGCTGATGAAGCTTCATCGCAGTTGACGGGGAATCTTGTTTCCGAGGCCTCCTGGATTGTGTTGTCAACCGGTTCTGTGATTTCCTTGATGATTTCTTCGTCTGTGAGATCAGCGTCAAGGTTTTCATCTAAAACCCTTGTTTATAATCTTCCGCTGTATCTTGTGGTATTTCAATTTCGATGAAACTTGCAAGTGAAGCCTCTAAAATTGGTTCAGAGTCGTTATTGTTGTCTTGAGATTTGCTGTCATCTTTCTATGGGAGAAGTGGATTTTCTGGCAATATATTTTTCTAATATTTAAATAACGCCAGAGATTTTACTTGACGGCAAGCAAATGCTGCATTCACAATGGCATCCTTGATGTTGAATTGTCTCAAGACGGATGTGATGTCGCCGTTAGATTGACTTACGATAGCCGTAAGTAGACGCTTCTTGTAATGTACCTTGAGAGTCTTGATAACATCTTGGTCCATCGGCTGAATGAGAGCGGTTGTATTTTTTGACAAGTACAAAGCTTCTATATAGCCATCAGCTGTCTTAACTCTGAATTCTTCCTTGTCAGGATGTCCTGGTGCATTGTGCAATAAAAGAATGGCCTTCACTGGCGACTTTTTCTCGTTCAAGTGTTGTTTTACTTGTGGGACAAAACTGTTAGTGTACCAAGCATGAAAAACTTCTTTAGTGACCCACGCTCGACTTTGACTCATGTACGTAACTGGCAGAGATTCAACATTATCTTCCAGAAACATGTTTTTCCTCTTGAGTGAAAAACGTCTTACATGGAAGTTGCCACCAATTTAAGCCCGTCTCATCGGCGTTATAAACTTGTTCAGGTGTTAGGTCTAGTTCAGTGATTTTTACATTCAGATTCTGGATGAATTCCGAAATTTCAGATTCGACAGCAGACAATTTCTCTCCGCTCGTTTGTAGGAGTCGAATACGATGGCGCTTTCTAAAATTTTCAAACCAACCATCAGTTGCACGGAAGTCGGTTTTTTTGTAATTTTATTATAAAAAATTGGGCTTTTTATTTAAAAATGTCACCTGAAATGGGTTCATGTCTGCTTCTTTGCTGTTTGAACCAAGTGTAAAGAGCGTCCTCAACTTGAGGAAACTCACTCATTTTAAGGGTTTTTCTTTTAATAGGTTTTTCATCAACAGACTTCATATAGTTTTCAATTTTTCTCTATTTTTCAAGATATAAACTGTAACTCGCCCTATCTCATACGAAGTAAATACCTACGTTGGAATTTCACCGCGGTCAATTCTCTTAATAATTTCCCATTTGTTAGATACATTTAATGTTTTATGCATACGTTTTAAACTTGTGCTCGCCATTACAACACTACTTTATACAGTGTAACTGAACAACTCACAACACTATAATATCTTTCTTTAAACAAAATTAAGTACTGTAACAATGCACTAATACATCTGCGACGAAACTGAATTCGGACGTCTAAACAAGCAACTGAGTAGGCATCCGGAGGGACAGGAGGGTGTTTCCTGTCGCGACAGGAACGGTAAACGGTATGGTAAACAAAGCGCTCAAAATGAAGCTCGGGTGACTCAACTAACAGGCGCGTCGGACTAGCGAGCGTGTCGGGTTGTTAAGTGTCGGACTATCGCGAGTCAACTGTAATCAATTCATAATAAAAAAGGAAGTATTTGGCGCGCGTCCATCTGTAATTGCGCTAATCCCGAGAACCACTCAACCGATCCAGACGTGGTTTATTCTATTATAATCTGTATTTATCGAGGAAGGTTTGTATGCATTAGATATTGCCCTAGCACTTATAGGAGCTGTGCATTATTGGTATTAGTGAATCAAGTCGGGAAAAAAGTTGCCGCCAATGCGCTCTCGTGGAATACGCTGCTTAATACTTTAGAAAAATTGAAAATATTATTCGAAAAAATTGTGTAAAAATAAATGATCTACAACAGATTACGTGGTAGCAATCATCTATATTTAACAAATATGTAGAAGTAAGCGTATTTTAATTTGAATTACACAGTAAAAACTTACGTAAAATGCTCTGCCTTTTCTAACCATAAAGAACTTAAACTTTAACTCAATAAATCTAAACCAATACAGAACTCATCATTGATAATTTAGGATGAGGCTACTATGTCGCATAAAACTTCCGCCGAAGCTCTGGATAGGACAATTCGTGATTTAAGAAATACGAATATACCTATGGGTGGTTATACAGTTTTATTCCCAGGAAATTTTCGTCAAATATTGCCGGTGGTGGCGAGAGCAACTAGAGCTGATGAAGTCAATGCAACATTAAAAAGATCGTATATTTGGCCCAACGTAACAAAAATATCACTCAAAACAAACATATGAGTACGTATGTCTTGAGAAGATAACAGCATGTTTGCTGACATGCTACTAGTAGTCGGAAATGGAGAGCTTCTAATGCATTGTCGAAAAAATTTCTCTTAATAGTTATATATGTGTTTAAGTCACCGACCAGCAAAAAACTATAGATAACTTATACCCTGAAATACATGACCTTTCAAATAAGACACGATCGTGGTTCAAAGAAAGAGCGATATCATCGCCTACTAATGAACAAGTCGAACAAATTAATGAATTAGTGTTCGCAAAATTCAATGCGCAAACACAATTCTATTACTCAGTAGATACAGTACTCGACAGTGAAGAAGTAATGCACTATCCCACAGAATTTCTTTATTTATTGAATCCTTCTGGCATGCCACCACACCAACTGATTTTAAAAGTTGGAGCTCCCATAATTTTATTGCGAAATTAAATCTACCGAAATTATGCAATGGGTCTCGCTTACGAATAAAGAGTTTTAAACGTTATTCATCGAAGTTACTGGCTGCGGTACTGGAGAAATTGTTTCAATATCAAAAATACCAACGATTCCCTCGGATTTGCCTTATAATTTTGAAAAAGTCAAGTTTACAATAAGGGTTTTTTTGGTCTGACCATAAATAAGGCACAGGGTCAAATACTTAATGTGGCTGGAGTGGATTTGAGTGGAGCATGTTGTTCACACGAACAACTATACGTAGCCCTTTCGCGTGTCACGTCTAAAAAGAAATATTTTTGTGGTGGTGGCCGGAGGAAAAGCGATTAATGCCGTATACAAAGAAATTTTCTAAACCACTATCCTATAATATTGTTATATTAGAGAAATATGAATGTGGATAAAGCGAAAAAGGTGGTTATGTCAAGATCGTGGTCAATTGAGGTCCGTAATCCCTACCTGCCCCTCTGGGAGACAGACGTGACATGTATGTTTATATGTATGTTATATATGATAATAGTTTACTAATTTACTATCTTAGAATATTTTAATTGTCATTTCCCAATTTATTTATTAGTGTATCGCTGTAAACACTAAATTCTACCCGGGCAAAGCCGGGCCGGGTCGCTAAATTATTATATGCGCATACGTATAAGCGATGAAAATCATAATTCATTTATCATATAATTTAATGTACTTAAAATCAATAATTAAAAAATATGTTGTCAATGCAAAAAAATATTTTACTTAGGTCCGACAGCCATAATAAAACATGATTGCCTTACATGGCGACGGTTCTCTACAAAATGTGCTTTTTAAATTATCTCGAATACAATGGCGCATTTATTATATTGTATGTAGACGCGTACTATTAAATTTTTTGGGGATCAAATAAGTTAATTCCAGCAAAATATTTTAGAGTGTTACAAAATAAATACATTATTCTTTCACATGCAAATTAAATTGTAATTTTTATTACGGTAGTGTGTGTTTTAGTTGTTATTGAGTTCCGCATGTTTTACAGTCAAATGCAGTGTTCCACTGGTGATCGTTTTACCTTTAACTAAGGGGCCTCAATAGCTCTCACATGGGCTTCATTGTAAGTATTTGTATATATTATAATCTAGACCAACATAGAGAATATTTTAATGTAACTATTTTATCCGCCCAGAAATGACTGTTGATATTTGGTTGCAAATTCATAAAACTGGTTATTGAAACATAAACGGGGTAGTTGAAAACTTGCAATTCAGGAAATAAGTCCCTCTATTTAAGGCATTTAGTCTTCTCTAAAAAACTGTTTTAAATAACAGCGATAATTATGTGTCAGTCACCTCTTAAAATTCCGAGGAAGCAGAAAACACCTGAAAGTAGTTTACGCTATTTTCCATCGCAGTTGCAGTGCTAGCTTATGTGACCTTGAGGCGTTTAAAATATTTTATTAGTGGGGTCCATTTTGGTTCTAAAGATCAGGTTCACGGAAGCTGACGTACTGAAATATTAGACTAAGGAAGAGTGCATATAGATAAAAAACTTTACCCGGGTTTGGTTGGATCAGATGAAGGACACATTCGTTGTTTGAGAAATATTTATATTCGTTAAATTTTTTGTACTTTTTCCTATAGAATATTGCCACCTGCTGTTGAACTTGAACGTTCCGAAGGAAAGATAGGCTTATGAGTTCACTTTCCTGTCTGTGTGTGTATGTGTGTATGCATAAGTGTTTATATGTGTGTGTGTGTCTGAGCGTGTGTGTGTCTCCCTGTTCAATTTTTGAACGTATCAATCGAACTTCTCCATACTCGGTACATATAAAGTTCTTAGTAACGACACATCACTTTTATGTTTTCGACCATGCCGGGCACTAACTTTAAAATTGGCAGTTTTTTTTTATATTGAGGATGATATTTCATTCCTCGGGAAACTTTCAAATTATTTAAAACAAATTTTGTAAACTGGCAGAGCATTGTGTAAGCGAAAACTTTGCTACTTATATTTTTGTGTGTCTGAAATTTTGAAAGATAGCGCCAAATTAATAAATAACGTATTAACACCTTATCTCAAAAAATATAATGCATTTTTTACCCAATTTGGCATGTAAGTAATAAACAGGGAAGGTAAACGTAAGTTATTGATATTAATTAGGAACTTATTTTCCAAATGGCAGCTATCAAATATTTTAGGTTTATTTGGAATCTCCACTATACCATTTATCAAATTTTGACAAAAATTTGTATTCTTAAGGTCTATAGATATTACAAGCATCATATATGGCATCATAATCACTTTTGACAGCCATTTTGTAAGATAGTTCCCTATGAATAATAAACTTTTTATGTCATAACACGTTAAGCAATTAACCGATTCCTACTAAATTTGGCAATCAAGAAGAATTGAGGACAATGTAGAGATACGTTATGTTTCAGGTATGTCAGGAACTTATTTCTAAAATTGTGACCATAGTTATATTAACATAGAATATTATATTGTCTAAATCATTTAATCAACTCCAACTCATTTTGTATGCTGGTAATATATATATAAACGATCAAATGCGTCTACACAGACCATTTTTTTCCGCCATTTTGTAAGATATGCTTTAGGAAAAAATAATTTTTTTTTGTTCTATCTGGGGAAAAAATTTATGGATTCCTGCCGAATTCAGCAAACAATTTTCACCGTAGCAAGTTGTGTAAACGGCTAGGTTTTAAGTAGGTCAGGCACTAATTTTCAAAATGGTCGCTATATATATTAGCTCAGGATCTTTTATTAACGAAAGAAATTACAATTTAACTTTGTATGCCAGCAGCCATTGTATTTTTCTATACAGAGCCTCATTTCCCTGCTATTTTGTAAGTTATCCCCACAATAAAAATTGGTTTTTATGTCATACCTTGAGAAACATTCAACCCCATTCTTACTCCATTTAGCAAAGGAGTTGAATTGGTGCCGGCTATATAAATAAATTAATTTATATAAAATTATTATGACATACACTAATTTCGGAATGACAGCTCTGAAATCAGTTTAACTTATTCTGATATCTGCGAAACAACTTAATATATTTTACCTTTACTTTGTATACTGATGTATACAATTATCAAATATAATAATTCATAACTTTTTCCGCCATTGATCAAGATCGTAAAATAAAAAATATGGAGGTTTTATGCCATATTTCAGGGACCAATCAAACCATTTTCACCAGATTCTTCGTACAATTAGCGCTACGTTAGGCCATGTAAACTGACATTATTTAAGGGGTCCGGTCACTTATATTTTTAATGATTACTGTATAATATTTTAGGTTAGGAAACCCTATAATTTGACACATTAGACAAATTAAATTACTTCGAAGTTTATTCTAAAATCTGACCTCCGTTATGCAGTTGAATGCACACTTGCTTATGGTACGAGGTTTTCTGGGTTCAAGTCCCGGGTAAGGCGCGTTTGTATTTGTAATTGCCTCACTACTCTTACATATGTTTCTAGTATCATCTCTAATGAAATGGCTTTCTACGAGAAAACAAGTCATACATACCATCTCAGGTTTTAAGAAATTATTCTCAAAATTAATTGCACCCAAATTGAGGAAAATAGGTTTATTAGTTATATAAGTAATTTCTTGTTCACATTACAATCAAGTACAGATAACTGTATTAAATACAGTGATCTATTATCTCCAGGAGTACCTATCACAATTGCTTACCACATATTTATAAATAATAATTTTACAGAAATAAGTTAATATTCAAATTCTGTAGAATTATATTTCTTTCTCCTTTGACCATATTAATATCTACAAGCATATTATTTCATTATAAAGTGCTAAACTTTTGCAATTGCACGTTTAATGCATGAATTTAATTACCACTTCTCGAAAACCCAACGTGTAGGATACGAAGCTACCGCATGATCGCCGGGATGGCGTGGTTGTAAAACTGCGATCGTCCCTAGAGGCAATGGCTTGCCTTTCGCAGTAGCTTCTCGGTCCGACCACCGGTGAACTTCTGTCGGGGTAACTGGACCCGTGGCGATGTCCTCCCGCTAACCCTGGCCGGCCTTTCACAGCGTCAGTGATCCTAGGAACATCGTCTAGCAGGAAGTGTCGGCGGGAGAGGGGGCTGAGTTGTAGAGAAGCAGCCTGTGTCAGTCAGTGCGCCGAGGTCACGGTGATGTGAGTTTTCACCGCGGTGAAGACGGCGGTGCCTAAAAGGGTGGAAATATTTCCAGTGTTGGAGAAGCGAGGTTAGCTACCATCATCCCATTGGAGTCGGCGCTTGATTGTCTGTGAATATATTTTCGTTATTTGGTTATCGTAAATTTACGCCTCAATTCAAGAAAAAATCTTTTTGGAGTTAATTTAAAAATTTAGAAATACGTTCCATAGCTCGAGTGTGGAGTGTGCCACGGAACAGAAAATAAATTTAAAGTGAATGGTTATAAGAAAACCATTCTAGTTTAATCAGAGCGACATATGTGGACAAAGATATGTGATTGCATTGATTTGTAATGTAATGTGGATAATCATATATTGATTTTATTTCTATCACTTTCAATAAAATTAATTTTTATTCATTTAATTAATCATCAGTTCATAAGCCAAAGTGTTTTACTTTTTTCAATTCGTACAGTATTATTAAGCTTCTTAATTCCAAGCGCTATGCACAGGGTTGAAATGAGTTAACATATTTGGGCGGCTCTTAACGGCGAGGTCTTGAAAACCGATGACAGCGAAATTAGGTGAGGATTGAGCAGTGACGGAATGCAAGATCAGGGGAAACGGGAAACTCGCCAACCAGCAGCATTGTCCAGTACGATTCCCACTTTCGAAAATCCGGGATTGACCCAGGAGGGGTTTGAACCTGGTTTGCCTCGGTGGGAGGCGTGCAGGCTAACCGCTCAGCCACCATGGTCCCGAGTTCACAGGGAATTGTCAGTAAAACACACTTAATAAATCTACAGTCTTTATTTTAACAGACAAGTATAAGTACCGGTGTCGCGGAGACTGGGATAATAGAAGATAACACTGAAAACTCTCTGAATCAAGCAGCTATATCCCCTGCTTTCCTCTTAGTCGTGAGAATGTATTTTGTCAGTTTCTGCCATTAAAATGAGTACAGGAAAAAATATTTCCATTTATTTTTGGTCATTATGAACTTAGTCACATGCACATTTATGTCACGTTTGCAACTTGAACACAGTTTATCAGACAAGCCCAAGTGAACTCTAAGTCAATAATAGGAATGCTAAAAAATAAAGTTGTAATTCCGTGTCGCACTATACTGAGTACAAATTGCTTCTTACAGATGGGTGAAAGTCAATGAACAAAAAGAGAGGCTCAAAAATATACAGTGCTATGGAGTCTAGCCTAAAAAAAGTTGAACCCGCAAAATGTACATATCCCTACTGATTATGGATCATACGCCAATACGAATTCTCTATGCTCTATGCTCTATGCTCAATACTCTATGCTCTGTGACAAGACTCGATCGACGTTGTAAAAGACAGATTATCTAACTGGAGCGAAACTTTGACTCCTCTCACAACTCGAAGGGATTTCTACAGCTATCAAAAATAGAATACTCTGATTGTCATGTAATTATAGCTAAGTGCTAATAGTTGTATTTTAGAAAATCATTCCTATTATTGGAATACAAATTTGGCTAAAACTAAATCGTGAACAAATGTTAGTGTCTTTTTTTAGTTTTAAACACTTCTGAACTTTTTTAGATTTTTCACATGCACTGGAGAGCCAAAAAAACTGGTATAGTCTTGCGTATGCAAATAACAGAGGTATGGAGCCAATCAAAGTATTGCCATGCGGTTGGCGGCACGTATATAAGACAATAATTGTCTGTCAAAGTTGCTATATCGGTTACTGCTACTACAATGGCAGGTCATAAAGATTTATGTGAGTTTGAACGTAGTGTTATAGTCGGCGCACGGGAGATGGGACATAACATCTCCTAGGTAGCGATAAAATTTGGATTTTCGCGTACGAACATTTCAAGAGTGTACCGTGAATATCGGGAATCGAGTAAAACATCCAATCTTGGACACCGCTACGGGAGGAAAAAGATCGTGAACGAACGGGACAAACGACGACTGACGAGAATCATTAAAAGTTACAGATGTGTAACCCTTTATCAAATTGGCGCAGATTTCAATGCTGGGGCATCAACAAGTGCCAGCGTGCTAAATTTTCAACGGACCATCATTTTGATATGGGCTTTCAGAGATGATGACCCACTCGTGTACCGTTGTAGACTGCACAATACAAAGCTTTACGCCTTGCCTGGGCCCGCCAACACCGCCATTGGACTGTTGATGACTGGAAACACTTTGCCAGGTCAGACGAGTCTCGTTTCCAGTAGTATCGGGTGGATATACGTGTACGGGTATGGAGACATCCTCATGAATCCATGTAATCTACGTGCCAACAGCTGATTGTTCAAACTGGTGGAGGCTCTGTCATGGTATGGGGCGTATGCATTTGGCGTGAAATGGGACCCCTGATACGTCTAGATACGACTCTGACAGGTGACAGATACGTAAACATGCTGCCCGATCATCTGCACCCATTCATGTCCATTGTGCATTCCGACGGACGTGGACAATTCCAGCAGGACAATGCGACACCCCACACGTCGAGAGTTGCTACCGAGTGGCTCCAGGAACACTCTTCTGACTTAAGACACTTCCATTGGGCCACCTAAATAACCAGACATGAACATTATTGAGCATATCTGGGATGCCTTGCAACGGGCTGTTCAGAATAGATCTCCTCCGCCTCGCACTCCTATGGATTTGTGGACATCCCTGCAGGATTCATGGTGCGATTTGCCTCCTTCATACCTTCAGACATTAGTCGAGTCCATGCCACGTTGACTTGCGGTACTTCTGCTTGCTCGCCGGGACCCTACTCGATATTAGGCAGGTGTACCAGTTTTTTTTTTGGCTCTTAAGAGTATGTAGGTAATATTCCTGACAATTCTGTTATAATAGATTACCAAATTTTTATTTTTACAAATATGTATAAACCTATAACATTCACATTAAAACTCTCTAATGAGTCTTCTTATTCCCTGTGACATGTGGCACATTGCTCGTGGTGATTATAATCCAGTTTATTAAAAATTATGTTTTATATGATTTTAGTAATGAAAATGAAATGGCATAGAAACAAATTTAATAAGCAACCAGAATAATGAAATTATTTTGCGATACATTGGCTTCTTATAAAATTGAGGACGGTAAGCTTAAACTTATATTGCATGCAGGTTTAAAATATTTAGACATGTTTTTTATGTTGCAAGATATTATTATTCACTAGCTTGTTACAAAGCATATAGGATTATATAATCAAGTTACACTTAGAGGGAATGGTGTTAGGTACTATTACTCTTAGGTAGTTATAATAACCAGTGTGAATGGCCCGCATCTCGGGAAACCCGGTGGGACAGGCGGCAAGTCCTGTTTGTTGCCAACTTCGAAGATCAACTCCATGCCGATCATGACGTGATATGCGAAGTGGCAGTGGAGTAGCCAGTAGCCTTAAACCCACAGAATGAACACACCCTGTTTTAAAGTAGTCGTAAATAAATTCAACACAATAAAATTCCTTGCAATCTTTAAAGCAATCCAATAATGCTATCAGAACTCTACTCCATTCCCAAAACAACATTTTCAGGAGTTCTTTACACTGAACATTTGTCGTCTTATTCTTCTTTGCAAAGCTCTATTATCTGCTCCTGTCTCTATCGTACCTCCTTATTACGTGCGAGATCTGCCATACAATAAATATTCTCGCTTGAGATTTAGTATGAGAGTTCCGTCACGCGTAAATTTTTCATGCACCTTGCATCGTGTAAAAGCTGCTTTAGCTTGCGGCAAGCTTACTATTTTTTTTTAATTTACCTTGTGGTGCCAGTTTTTAATCTCATGTGTGATTCAAGTTTGTATCAAGCATAATTTCTTTCAAGCACATAATTACTGATAGCAAGCTAGGAAATGCCTTGAATTATACTTGTAGCTTGCTACTACAATCTAGTAACAAGTGAAACTAACCAAACTTGCTACAAGCTTGACACGTAGTCTCTAGTTAGAGTGATTAAAGCTTGCGGACTTACACACCACCCGCTTGCGGGAAGCTTACAGGCTTGTCATAAAAATGCAAGCGCGGGCAAGACGAAGTAAGAGACAGTAACTACAGCACATTCTTCCTCCCAGAGCTGTTCGTGGGTCTCAAGCGTATGGTTACACACCAGATTCTGCTGGCGTAAACTAAATATAACTAGACATATATTTTAATACTTGTCAAAATTATGGCATGTTATTATCACAAATATATTTAAATAATAACCATTACATACAACAGTTATCACATTATATTCTGGTTTTTTTATAGGAACATCCCTGATATTTATGTTAAATTTCTAGTCTCCTATCCTCGACTTAGAAATAACTTATGTTTTTGGGATTTCCTGTTCATCAACGCATCAAAATGTCGGAAAACTTATAGTTTTTAATATGAACTGACTAACTAAAAAGATTATGTTCAATGATCGGCAATTGTTAACAAACATGGAGTTATAGATTCTTACTCCAATATCCAGTGTTCAGCATCAAACTGCAGATCGGTCACAGTTGATTGTTGATNCAGATCGGTTACAGTTGATTGTTGATCATTTGGAGAAACATTGTACCAGTGACATCAACTTTGTACCACATACTCTATTACATTTCATATTGAAGCTTGAAGATTCATGCATATTACACAATTTATTATTAAAAATGTTTATCCATAAAGAATGGACTATTAAGAGCTTAATAAGAGACACATGCCATTTTGGGAAAATGGTGTCACTATCGCTCGTCAATTGGGATAGTGCGCAGCATCGCAGGACTAAGATGTTGTCAGACCTTACACAAACTGTCTGAGTAACAGTAGAGCTCAGGATAGGGAAGAAAATAGATCACATCGCATTTGATCGTGGTCAGAAGTGTACCGCACTCTACCACCGAAGTCGTGCAAATAGTGGGATTTCCTCGGCCACTGTTTCAAGAGCGGAGCATGATTTCAAGAAGTCGATGTAAACCACCGCCACCAGAGACAAATACTGTAGCGTGGAACGTCGAATGCTTTAGAAATGAGAGTTCGCTAAACTTTGGGTTTCCTCAATGTATTAACTCTGGCGAAAACTGTACGCGAGCGATCCATTGGTGCTGGCCTGATGAACACCTCCAATAATATATCTAATGCAGATGGCGCGCAAACTGTATAAATGTGAATTAATGTGTTGGTTTTTTTTGTGTGTATCTCTTCCGATGACACACAAACTATGTGTGGTTTATAGTAGCAATATTTATTTGCATTGTAATTATTAAATGATAGCATTTATGCAAACTGTTGATTTTACCAGTTTACAGTACATTAACACTTTTATAATTCCTGAAACTGATTAGAACAAAAATTCTGTTCTTTATTATGTTTTTACCGAATGATATAATTTCTTTCAGCGATAGCAAAGCATAAGATAGTTCCCTGAAGCTATAGTATTTTATAAAGTAGCCACGAACTAAATGCTTAGGGATTTCATTTATGTATCAGTATAAAACCCCTACATTCATATTACTTATGAATGTACGTATTTCTTTTCCAAATCCTCACATCACCTAAAGTTAATAAGATACAATTTTAAAAACCTATATTTTGAAAGTACTATGTCTTGGTAATATATATTGTTGATTTTTACATTTAAAAAATCTTAATCACTTTTGACACCAAAGGTAATAAAAATATGTTTGAACATGCCTCCTTTATTCCAATGAGCGTGTGCTTGGCTGCAATAGGGCTAAGTCATTCTATGATATTTTGGATAATTATTCAAGTTTCATCTAATTCTATGGCATGTTAAAGTGTTAACATAGAGGTTTTTAGAAACGGCAAATTGTCTCTTTAATTTTTAACAGTTCATCTTTATTAAATTCTGCAAAACTTAACAGTTCTGCTTTGAAAGAAAGTTTCAAACACTGTAAACTTGTAAATAATGTGTTGATTTCTGTAGGGAATTGAGATTTTTTAGTAAACATAATAAAAATGTGGTATGTTATCAAATTTGGATTGAAAATATCACTCCTCTTATATTACTTTTGCAAGATTTCCACTGGAAAGGGGTTCTAGTTTACAAACACTTAGCTGAAAACTGCATTGAAATTTTTTTTTGTGAGATTTAGGCCGGTTACAATATGATTTCTAATGCAACATAATTTAGAAAGATATTAAGAAATATTAACACCGATCAGATATTGAAAATATAGGAATGGTGGCGAAAGCAAAGTATATATAATTATTTTCTGTGAAATAAATACATAAAGAACAGAAAATAAATAATCTAGTGGATCCAAAACCTAACACACATTAAATAAAAAACCGATCTCTAAGACACTGAGCCTGAAATTAATTTAATAAATGCAAATTCTAAAGTCTGTGTTACGGCGTTGGCAGATTCCAAGTTCAGACATGACAGCTGCAAAAAAAAAATCCGTCCCCAAATGCTGAGTTCCTTGATGCTTGTAAAAACAACCCGATCTGATTTATTTAGCAAATATTATCTAACGCAAAAAATAGGAATATTAAGTAATATGCAGTGAATTTTAAAAAAATATCTCCAAGAATATAGACACAGTGTTTTAAACATAAGCTAATGGCGAATGATCGTCAATAGCAGGCGGCGATTTGCGCTTATCTTAGGGAACTGCTGTAGGAAAAATCCGAAGACAACAAGAATAATGCATAAATAAAAGTAAACCTTTGAGTAAATTGTTGAGTCTTGGAATTTTTTGTTTAATTTTGGGGCATGTTTTACAATAATAACACAGTTTAATTTCACGAAGTGTGTGTGTATGCTTGTTCTTCTTCTTTATTAATTTAAGGCTCACACGGTTTGCAATCACATTCTTTTCATACACTATGAATGTGCATTCTTTGTGCCACATATCTCGTACACTACTTGCGAGTAAGCATCAGTCCAGAGCCGCTTCATGGTGCACGCATCACGTTCGACAGTTTTATCAATGAGTTATACGTATTCTCAATTCTACAGTATTTCTACAGCATACCGGTGACAAGGGTCGCCGTTGTCCAGCTCTATTGATAACATCAGATAGGACACAGTGCACCATATCCATTGCCAATTCAATACTGGACCACAACTACCCGTGAGCAGGCATTCTGTCCAGTACAATCTCCTTGCAATGGCGTACAGAATAAGTCACCCTACCAAGGTACCTCTACTCACCTCATGTCATAATACTCAACTATTAACACAGGGACTGTTTATGTGGGATGAAATGGGTACGTTGTACATGTTCCATCGTCCCTCACTGGCGAACGATGCAGAGATTTTCTGGTGGATCATGTGCACACAATTCTGCGCCTACAGAATCCTGCAGGAGATCTATCTCTACGGCAATAAAATACACTGGGCCTACCATTCCCGAATTGTGACCGAAGTGATGGTTGTATCTCCACGTGTTTGAGATTGCCTGTCTGGCCACCTATATCACTCGACCTCTATACAAACGAAAAGATCTGGCATGCTGTCTAGAGCGATGTCTGTGTGTATGTCATGGACTCTGTTCAAACTGATCTTTGTTAACTGTGGGAAGATCTACAGCAGTTTTTGACGAGTATGACAACATAATGGTTCCTGTTACTTGTGGTGCGCCGCAGTTCTGTCGTCATCAGAGTGAGAGGGGGTGCTACACACTACTGCGCAGTTATCACTAATTAAAATGCTCATAAGTGTTATGAAAATATGTTGTGCAAAATTACTCCAAATGATTGTATTTTTGATGCTATAATATTTACAGTTATTAATGCCAATATTAAACTATTCAATGCTTATATTCCAAAATTTTTATACTTGGGATTTGGTGAGCATACCAACCTGGGTTGTTGGCCTGGAACCTGACTATTACATAGCCATTGTTGGGCGTGGCCACTGTGTCCTTGAGAGGAGGCCTGTACGTCTGCTTGCGCAGGAGCTTGCGTCGGTCCATGTTCAGCACCTTGCTGATGTCCTCCTCCGTGACGTTGGTGCTGGGGAAGCGGCCCTTGCCCAGCACACGGAAGTTGTAGCCGTGCAGGTGGAAGGGGTGGTTGAAGAATGGAGGCAAGTTGGGAGGCGCTGGAATGGTGGCCGACCCTTCCGCCGAACCTGCACATCGCACACACTCTACATAAGTGAATACCACTCATGTGCAGTGAAACTCAACTACTTGAACCAGTGAAATTGGCTCCATTTAGAATCAGTGGAAAACCACCTATAGTTTCAGTGAGAACATTTTACTGAGTTAATTTATGACGGGAAATAATTTCACTAATTGAATAAGAGACCGCCAACTGCAGCGGCGGATTAAATATTGTTTTTAGCGAATTTAGCATAATAATTACGATAAATTAACGTATTTGCGATAGTTTACTACTTATATTGCACAATATATAGTAATTTACATAGTAAATAGTTTTCAAAAGGTAATAAGGATTGAAGTCTAATGCCTTTTACAATTCTCTTTGGGACCGATATCTTACTATCTGAACTATCATGTCAAATTGATATCAAAGAGGAAAATATATGTCTTATATTTCTTCGTCGAAAACGTTTTGTTTTATATCGTATGCAATTCATTTTCGTTTTTGGTTTGATTGGTACTGTTAGGATTGTTTAAACGAATCGTAAATACAAGTGCACTCTCATTGCCATATAAGTGTGAATGGGCTTGTTACCTTGTAGAAGGTTGTTTTGAAATACAAAACACATTTGAGAAAGTATTTTGTATTGGTTTTATTAGTGTGAGCATTGTTATTTCACTTGATACACATTGTTTTAGGAACATTTCTATGCGTTGTTAAACGGGCATTTTTACATGCTGTTTAACTGACCCATCAGTCAAAAAAACAAATCACTGAAAAACAGTGAAAAAATTACAGATTAATAAGTGTAAAATGTCACTGAAGCAAAAAGTGAAGGTAAAAAAGAATTTCTTCACTGATTCATCAGTTAAATTCACTGAAGTGACTTTTGAATCAGTCAGATACTGCTAACTGATTAGAACAGTAAACATATTACTGATTAGATTTAGGGTGCAAGGAATGAGGTGTATATAGCCCATTTATGGTTACCTCAAACTTTTCTGAAGCCTTGCTTAATTCTATTTCAAGCGATATTTCTCCACCTCATATGGGGCAGCGGTAGCTGAGCTATAATATCACTTGCCTCCCACCAAAGCGAACCGGGCTCAATACCCGGCCGGGTCACTCCCGAATTTTCTTAAGTGGGAATCGTTCTGAACGATGCCACTAGTTGGTGGGTTTTCTCGGGGATCTCCCATTTCCTCCGCCCTTGCATCCCGAAGCGGCTCCATCGCCGCCTCATTTCATCATTATCGACTCTCAATTCATCGTTGTTAAGAGTCGGCCAAATCTCTCAAATTCTCAACTCTGCCTCATACAAACAAAATTTAACCAAGTCTAGAAAATTACACAATTGTGTCACATTCGTCCGCAATCAGATTAATAAAGTTTTCGGTACGAAATATTTCTTATAAGGCATTACAACAGATTTGAAGTATTTATTTTATATGCTAATTGAAATTTAAATTCTATAATTAAAGCATAAAACATAAGTAAAATTTAAATTAAACATAAAATAAGGTACTGTTATGTTTACAGATACACAAAATGCTTCTGATAAATTGCACATTTAGGAAACAAAACGTCTTACATGGGGTAAATTTTCAAAGGTTTGATTAAAAATTGTGAAGAAACCCAGAATTGAATAACGAATAGAAATAATAAAAATAAATGATTGGGGGGCAATTGGACCCGGGAGCCGGTAAAACACCACGCTGCGACATCACCCGACCTCCATATAGGATCTCAGTGATCTCGCTCTTACCCTCACACCAGTGACCTTCACCTTGGATGACCTTGTACTAAATATCACATTTAAAAAAGATAATAAATAGAAAAACCTGATAAAAAAAACACAAAATTACTACTTACCTCCTTCCTGCTCGACCACATTACCCTTAAAAACACTCCCACATATCACCCTTCCCCAATATAAAACGTTGAGAGAACCCACAAAAACTAATAAAAAATATACTTAAAATCGGAACAATTATTAAATTATTAACTCCTACTATTATGTTGGTTGTTATTGACCTTTACATTTACCCAATAGCCTCGGATATGTTTGTATTAGCCAAAATTTGTCGCCAGTTACTGAGGGACCCATCCACGCCTCGCGAATGCGCGGTGACAACTCAAGGGCAGGCTCATATCGTAGTCGTATACTCGGTGGAACAGAAACTCACTCATTTCAGTCGTGGTGTTAGTTACGCAGTTGTAGTGGCGCGGATTCGCGTATCAGGTGAAATTATCGTAATAGGTGATGTTGGAACACATTGGTCTAGATGTAGCCGACTTTGGTGAACGTGTTGTACGTTAAGTGCTACGTGACACGTGAAGTCATCGTAATCCCGCCCGTAGTATACCTGTCAAAACATTTCCCAGTGAAGTTTAGCAAAGATTTGTCTTAAATTGCTCAGTTAGTAGCAAACAGCCAATGGTCTACTTTTGATATCTACTGCACACAGAAACTCAATGGCAAAAAACCTTGCTTGTGTGTAACTGATTCGCAAAACGTCTTACATCTACAAGTTATGACTAAAGCAGATTGCTGGAGGCGAATGCAAAACGTAAATTTCATTGGCTGTGACAACGAAACAAGTGTTGTGTCCGTTTAAGAACAGCACACAGCATGATATTTCTTGTTTGCATCGCCAGAAACAATAAATTATAGCAGGGGCCGCAGTGGTGTAGTAGGCAGACCACTCGCCTCTCAGCTAGGCAAACCGGGTTAGATTCCCGGCGTGGTCGCTTCCAAATTTCCGCACAAGGGAATCATGCCGGACGATGACACTGAACGGCGGGTTTTCTCAGGGATCCTCCGTTTCGCCTACCCTTTCGTTGAGGCACCGCTCTATACTGATCTCACATTATCGTCTCCAAAGATCTCGATGAAAAGAACTGCCCAGATCACTCCACTCCATTCTGCTCATAAATTTAAATGATGCCAAAATGGTTACATCAGTAGGTATTCACGCCATAAGAATGCTAGCAGTTTGTGGAGAGAACAGTAAAACAAGACCTACCAGGATTCAGGATTATCATCTCAACATAACTGCCCAGCTCGATGTGATGGACGTGTGTGCAGTAGCATGGGTCAGGCGGTTCGCAGTTTGCTGGCAAGTGAGTGCTGTTGCAGAAGACCTTCGGGTCGATCTCGTCGCGCTGAGACAAGAGCGGCGAAACAGGCATCTTGTTCGCCAGTGTCTTGTTCATCATGAACACCAGAAAATTCCCTCCAACACTCAGGAAGTTTTCAGCCTTGTACCCTGTGCCACACAAACGTAAAGTTCATTGGATGTGACAAGAATCAAGCGTTGTATCGTTTTCAGCACAGCACTATTAATAATATGTCTTGTTTGCAACACCTAAAACGCTAAATTGAAGTAGAAGCCGCGGTTGTGTAGTGGCCAAACCATATGCCACCCATGTGTACGAACCGGGATAGATTCCCAGCGGTGTTACTCGCGGATATTCGCACGTGGTAATCATGCCAGAAGATGCTGGTAGTCAGTGGGTTTTATCAGGGATCTCCCATTTTCCCCAGTCTTGCATTCCAGCGCTGCTCCACACTCACCTCGCTTCACCCTCTTCGACGTCCAAGACCTCGATGTTAAATTCTGCCTATATATCTTCCCTCACTTATTCGCTTTACATGTCGTAAATGACGAGGCTCTTAAGCTACAGAAATTAAAAACTGTCACTATCAGCACCGCACATTTTATTTTCTATTTTGCATAAAACTCTCAGTCTTTGTTCAATGCAGCATTTTAAGTGAAAATGAGGTTATTATGTTCATTAACAATTATCAGACGGTAACTGAACTACTCGGTGTTAACGGGGTATCATACACAACCCAGTTTTTAGTTTTCGTGTCCAATGGGAGGGCCTGAGGCAATTTTGTCACTCACAGGATTTAAATTTGGGCACTGAAGGTAATTCGTTGTAAATTTGGTCAATATCTGTAAAAGACGTAGAATTATATAGCGCACAAACATGTAAACTTACATACAAAATATATACATAGTGATAATTTAACTAAAATCCACTCTCTTTTTATCCTGTTCAGGTACATCTTAAAGCGTGAATTCAAAGATAAATTCGAAATACTACAATTCAGTTTGCATACCATAGGTTTTCACACAACAGGGATAAATACAAAAATCGTAAAGGTATTCCCGTTTATTTTTTGACAATTCCGGAGACTACCTGGTATATATAATGTCGCTCTAGCCTCTATTACTATCGTTAACAATGCAATGACCGCTGGGGCAAGTTATTGTATTTCTGAATATTATACAATACAAGTGGGGACATACGTGGGTATTATCTCACACTGATGGTAAATGGCATTTTAATTAATTCCTAACATTTTAAAATACATTAATTACATATTTGGAATTATTTTGGAACTTAGGGTTTTTCGATCATACCTACAAACAACAATTTTAAAATCATTTTCTCCATTCAGTATAGTAGCCTTAGTGATAACATTCCCTGAATAGGATTAAGGGTGGAGAAAATTTTTGTAACAATATCACAGTTACTTAAAATTTTGGACCTACCAAGTAGTTATAAATAATATATTCACCGACACCTGGATGCTGAGTGCGGACGAGCTAGCAGCCATGTTCCACCTTTTTTTCTCTTTTTTCGCCCAAAGGTCCCTTTTACCCCTCAAAAACCACCAAAAACACTATAATTTCCTTAAAAATTTCCCGAAACGCCTTTAAAACATTCAAAATTTCCTTAAGAAAAGTGTTTTGTACAATGAGGCAGACTTTAGCACACTCCAGCGGAATCCGGCGAAAATTGTGCAAATGCCTGAAGGAATGAGCAATCATTTACAAGCAAGCTCTGTCATTCCATGCCAGCAAATTCCATTTGTCTGAAGAATGTACGAGTTTATTGCTCTGTCACGCAAATTCTCTCATTCCTTCCAGTCTCCCTCACCCACACCCGTTCTCTCTCGTCTTCTCTATCTCTTGGGGTTTTCTCATACTCCATCTTGTCTCCTTTTTTCTCACTCTCCCTTATTCCTTTCGGTCCCTCCTACAATTTATCTCTTGGGGGGTTTTCTCATATTCCCCCCGGCTTCCTTTCACCTGGCATGCTGGCGGTGGACGAGTCTCTTGCTCTGTCCCACCTGCGCCACACGGAGCGAGATATGCCCACGCATGCTAGCCAAAAGTCGCAATGCACTAATGTCAAGTAAGTCCCAAGTTTTCTTATAAACATAGGTGGATGCAATTTCCGACCCCTTTAAAGTACAGCCACCACATTCATAACACAGGTATCACACCCAACAATGAAAAGGGCCAAGAGTCAAGTATGCCCTAAGTTAACATATAAGCATAGTTGCCAGTAACTTCAGGTTCATTTACGATACAGTCACCAAATTCATAGCACAGATATCACTTCCGATAGCAATCAAGGAGATAAGGAAAACAACATTTTATGCTCTGTTATATGCATAGGTGTTCATCATTTCCAAACCTTTTAAGTTCGGCAATATGTAACAACCATCCCCGTAAGTAAAGAAAATGAAGGTAGACATACCAGCCCGTAGCAAAGTTACCGTTACATCTAGGAGTGTAGGGGCTGAAATTACACATACATACACGTTGACCTGCAAACACTTGACAATCACCCTTACGACATTCTTGACGTCTGCTTCTG